>JARHVA010000044.1:6972500-7480000 GCA_037957365.1 Torreya grandis
CATGTTAGATTCATTCATGTGCATTGATTATTGAATTTTCCTTTAATCAACAAAAAAAATCATAAATCAGAATCTTACTTGCCATTCAGCCATTGTAGAGGGGTTCATAGCTTACACAGATTCAACATCTTTGATTGGTCATTTTCTATTGTCAAGGGTAGAAAAAGGCATCATGAGAACTGATTATTGTTATTTTTTTCATCAACAACAATTACACCTCCAGAGATGATTTTATGCCTCTATCTTGTATATCTTGTTGCACATTTTCAATTTCATACTCATGTGTGAAACAAAATTCCATTTAAACATATCCTTATTTGTTAATCTCCCAAATTGTTTCTTCTCTCCATAGACTAATATGTTGTCTATTTAAATTTCCTCCTTTGATATGGTCATTATTGAAGCCACCTTCACCTCTAAATTGGTCACTACTTTTCATGTTCACATTTCTCACAGAAGATGCTTCTTCACCTCTTCACCTAATTTGTTTCACTAGAAGGGCTCGTTTACAAACAGAAGAAAAAAATTCATACACGTGCAACATTGAAAATAGATGTACATCTATAAAACTAGTCATTGAGTTCAATCATCCTCTACACTCTGGTTTCTGATGGATTTTTATTTTCATCAAAAGAGTTTGTAGTCACCAAATACATAAACCCAAAAGATCACCAAAAACCTATTCAACATGTTAGTTTACCTCACCATTTAGTACTATTTGCGATTACATATTTCATGGCATATTCTCAAATTTCACAATATAATGTTATATATAGTATAATCATCTTGCATTTATATAATGTAAGTGGTAATTGATCTATGGGACCTTTGGTGTATAATATAACATGCAATGCATTGTTATTGGTCCTCACCATCACCAATCAACTCACCTTAAAATATTTCATCACTTGCATGTTTTGTATGGTTTGGCCTTCCCCACTACTTTGCCATTGATCGACCTTATTGTGAATTATAATTTTTTTTCCTTAAACCTTCATACATGAACGAGATGAGGTCATCAGTCACATCGATTTATATTCCCTTGTTTTACAAACCCATTTTAAAAAAATAAATATTACATTTTTTGCAGAACAAAAGGTGAAATGATGTTAGTGATCATAAGTTTCTTGGTGATAAGACTGTTGATTTACACTCTTTCATTTTAAAAAACCCTGCTTTACCAAAACAACCAATTACATACCTTTTGCAGTTAGTGTTAATGAGGTTCAAGTGAGGTACACTTTACAAAAACATAAAATTGTACCCCTTCCAACATAATTTACACTCTTTATTATGGTAGTTGCTGCCTACATAGAGGGTGCTATAATGAGAGGGAGGCCTAATTTGAGATACATCAAAGCACCATACCACTTGAAGAGGGTATGAAAACATTGTTGGGGATTCAAATATAAGTTCAATAGACTACTCAATGCTTATGGTACTAAGAATTAATTTCCCCTCTCCTCCAATCACCAAATAAAGAGAAATGAGCACTACTATTACGAATGCAATGATTTCTATAAAGTGTTATTGAGAATGACTATGAAAAAACCTTGAAAATATTTGTATCCATATATATTTGCATATGGCAATGTACATTGGTTGATTAGATTATATAAAATGCATCTTTAAATTAAGAAGCATTTTCTATTTTTCATCTAAAATTAATTTTAAAATCATCTAATTAACTTTGTCTAATTATTTTTAGACTTATCTAAATTGATAGGGGGTTTCTTTTCTGCATTTTAAAATAAGTTGTTAGATATTTGACATCTATTTTTCATCAAAATGACCCTTGTTTTGAGTTAATTTATGAAAGTATCCTAGTTGATATCATGTATCTGCAAAATTATTACAAGAATTCTCTATTGTGCAAACTTATGCATTGTTTTTCTATTGCCAGGCAAAGATACAGAATGATTCTATGCCAGAACACTATAAAGCTGAAGTGGAGATTAATGACTTCCCACAAAGAACCAGAAGGAAAGTAACTCATAAGGAGACATTATTGCTCTCCTTGTTGCTACAAGATATTTCCCATGGTATGGATTGTTTCATTCCTTATTGCTCTATTTATTAATTGATAATTGTGCATGTTAAAAAAATTAGTGACCATATTTGGCATATCCTGATGGCGGCTTGTAAGTAAACGCAGTGCACCTCGAAAACTTTATTCCATTCCTCTCAGTATAAACGCCTCCGGCGTAATTATTGCTTTATAATTGATATCGCTACACAAGTCTTATATTTTCTTATCTGCTACGGCCTTCTACACTTAATTTGTATGCATATATAATTGTATTGCATCATATTCTTGCTTTCGTATATATATATATATATATATATATATATAATTGTTTAAATAACATTATAATTATAATAACATATGTATATACATATAATTTTTATTTACTTATTACAAGTCAAGTCACACATGATTGAATTAATATTGTTTTTTTCATTTATTTAATTATATATAATTTTTTAATATTTAAAAAAAAAAAAATCTTTTTTTTTTAAATAATTTATATATAAAACTATAAAAACTCTATATATATTTGCATATTTATTTTAGATAAATTTATATAGAAGACGTTGAGAGATATCATTCTCAAGGCACCTATCTTATATTGGATTTGTGACATAAGTAGAATAGGTGCCTCGAAAATGATATCTCTCGACGTCTTTTACATATATTTATCTAAAATAAATATGCTAGTAACAAATGTGCCTTTTGCGTATTTATTTGGCATATAATTTGAAGTTTTTCATCAAACTTAAAATGTATATTACACATTATATTAAATCATACAGAACTATAATACACATTACATTAAATCACCCAAAACTTTAATTTACAGAATTTAAAATTCTCAATCTAAATAATTATTTAGTACTCATCAAAATGTACCATACACATCACAAAAAATGTCAAATAATGAATAAGTACACATCACATAAAATATCAAATAATGAATACGTACATGAATTTTTTCATAATTATAAGAAATTATTTTTCTTCTAGGAGTTTCAATCTCTCTTCCTTAGCGTTCCATTTGGAAAGTTGTTTTCCATTTTTAATTTTTTCATAGAGGTCATTTATAAATGGAGGTAATATTATTAGTCCTTCCAAGGACTTTACACAAGTTATATCCACAAATGTAAATCCTAATCTTTCTCTTTGACCTATATCAATTGTGACTTTTGAAAGGGTTAAATCTTATGATTTGTGTATTGTTAATGTCAAAGCCAACCATAAGGGTAGTTCGATTGTGCATCCCCTTTGTATTGGTGCAATTGGTACTGCATATGGAGTTGCATCTTCAAATGGTATTCTCAAGTAATTGTCAAACTTGACTATAACATATGTTGGTGGTTATGGTGGGGCACTCCTAGGTTTGTATATTATACTTCTGATATACGCTAGAGCTCCATTTATAAGCCCTGCTTGTATCCAAAGATTTCAAGTTAACATGACCCTTAAATCGATAGCAATCAGTAAGTCCACATCAACTTCATCATTTGGACATCCCATTGGTGCATTCACACTTCCTACTTTGGTTGCAATGCTACATGCAACTGATCTTTTCAATGAATATAATTTTATTTTATTGTGGTTAGGCACATTATCATTTGTGTAAAACAAATGAATATAATTGTAAAACTCTTCATTGGTGGCTCTATTTATTCCAACATTTGTTTTGGTCATCAATAGCTTCTAGTCATCTATTTTCATATTTGCACCTCTCAAATTTGTGAGTAGCGGATGAAACCTTTGTTAGTCATCACTTTCTCCTTCCTATCTAAATATCTTGTCCAAAGTAACTATTTTGAATTCTTCCCATTATAGTTTAACTCATCTATTGTTATTGTATGGTGGTCTATCACTAACAGGAGGAAGCTAACCTGAATCTCCAACCAAAATAATAGATATACCACCATAACTCATGTTTGCATTTTCAGGAATGCTTGAAAGAGTCTAGAATCTATGTTTTGTAATAAATTTTCCCAATTAATCTCATTTCATCAGTTAATATGTATTTTATGTGGCATATATCCTCTTGAAAACTTGTAAGTCTTGTTCCTTCTAATTCAACAAAATCTACAATTGAGATTCAAAGTTGTCCATGGATAGTTGAGGCACCAATATTGAATGCTGCAACTCCAGTTGGTGCAAGTAGTAGAAGTGGAGATCACTCTAGGAATGTTGCATCTTGAAGAGCTTGATGAATGGCACCTATCAAATATGATTTTATTATTCATGTTGTTCCTTAGACTATCATGCATAAGGGTGAATTATTTTGACTTCCATGAAAATTCGTCATAACCATATAAAGTGATTTTTTTTGTTTGGCACCCAAGGTTTCATAATTCATCTCTGGTGTTATATCATCATCTATAAGAAATCCATTCATGGTGCTTATGAATTTGATTATTTTATTTTTGTATTCTTCACCTCTATATTCCTTATTCCATAATGCTTGTTTTTCGATATCTCTTCTTCCCAACATATCTATCTAACTCATTTCCATAACTTGGCCATGTTGTACCCTAGATATGATTTCCCACTCATGTTCCATTGTATTTTTTTGAACATATTGATTATCCTCATCTTCAGTATCACCATGACTTTCAACATATTCTGAAATTGTTCTTCTCTCCACGTGCCAATAGTTATAATTAAATGAATCCCAATTTGATATTATTTTTTCATCATCAATTCCAATATCTATTTGTATATCATGAAATGGCTTGTAAAGTAACAACTCTAACCAACAAAAATCAATCCATTTATTTGATTCGCACATAGGGATGAATGAAAACCCTGGAAATAATCTCACTATAGCTACAATACTCTTTGTCTCCCATTTGTTGTCTTTTTTTGCTATAGATTATATGTCCAAGATCTCGTTGCTTCAATAAGTGATGTGTTTTCTATGTAAAAATGCATATTATTGTATCCATAAATGAAAGACATTGTATGCTCTTCATGATCATCTTTTTTTTTCTTTGTAGGTTTGAACACCAGACATGAAACATTCAAGTTCACAAATACTCTACTTCTCTCTACTAATGAAAGCTCCAAAAATATGTGACATGTTTTTTGCACCCCAATGTCTCTTTCAACAATTGTCTCAGTTAGAAATCTTCTATATGCTTTTCCTACTAACTCATCAGGGTTTTCAATATTTGCAAGCCACATCAACATCTGATGATAAATTTCAAAACTCTTCTCTACCTTTGTTGCATACTTATCAATGTATTTGACCATGGCATGTTTGGATAGAATAGGTTATCAATCTACATTTTCTCTCCATAACTATAATATATAGAGATTGTGTGTATTAGATTTATCATCATTTTTTGCAATCTCAAACTTTCTATCTATTGTGTCTAACTCTTTATATAATTTTGATACATTAAGATTCAATGGCCACGGTACACCATACCTAGAAGAAATAATAACTCAATTGTTAGTTCTTTTACAAATATTATGTATAATTTTCATACAACTATTTAAATTATTGAAAGTCTTACCTACAAACCATTTCCTCTTTTCTTGTGTAGGCAAACACCCTCTCTACACATTATATGTCATTCTACACAATTAAGTAGCTCTTCATAATCACGCTCCATATCCACATATGTAAGTTGTCTTGTATTTTGAAGACATGGATGTTGCATAAAATTTTGACATGCCTAAAATTAATCATGTATAACAATTTGTTAGAAACATTGACAAATATAGATATTGCATAAAACATAGATTACCTAATAATTGTTAACATACCTATATGTTTTATTGGTGTGGATCTTCCCGATAATTCCAAGCATGAACAATAGATTGGAAGTAATTCTCAGCATTTTTTCATTCAAAATATTTTTTTCAATCAATTTTAAATTCATATTTGGTGTTCCATCTAACCACATGAATCCATGCACACGTGGTGAACCTCTATGTTGCCATTCATATCTAGACCAATAATCTTTTACTTTCATTCCTTTTTGCAATATTTCCTTATGAAAAATTGAATGTTACAAGAGCATATAATGTGCCACTATATGAAGATAATCAATAATATTCTATCTTCGCTAATTTTGGACTTCTCATGGATCTCTTGATGAGGTTCCTAGCATCAGTGCATGTTGATCAAGCCAATAAATGTCAGTGACATTCAATGTGAAGAAAATGGTAGGTGATCCAATTTGATGCAACATGTTCATTAATTCATCATGATATTTTACCCAATATGATCTTGTACTCCTCAATGAGGTTCTAAACCACATCAAACAATTTGCTAGATGGGAATGGGGTACATTATCTATATACTCACGCAACTCAATAATAGTGATTGCAATTTCTTAAAGGTTTTTTTTTCATGGACACTGTACTTGAATTTTTTTGCACAATGTCTCATGTAAATGTTCATCACATATTATCTAAATCATGGATGTTAGCCAAAATGGTGATCCCTATATCAAAATAGATGTTTAACAAACTCATGCAATTGTACTCATTTCAATTGTGGTTCTATCAAATCACATCTTCTATTAGGTAACAATGTTGGAAATGCCATATCAAGTAATTCTAATGTGACATACTCATTTATAGGAGATGCTCCAATCTCTGACCAATCAATCAATGATCCAAGATCCACATTAGGGTTATTTACACATGCATAGATTAATTTCATCTTCCTTGGTGCAATAGGAGGTTTAAAGGCCATTGAATTTTTGTGATCAATGATATTTCTTTCATCCATCTCCATCAGTGGACCCACAAATACAATTTCATTTGCATTAGAATCAAATTGCAGAATTTAACTAGTTAAAGATATTTTCATCAAAGTTAGATGTAAGATTGTTGAGTGCAATTTCATCAATCTAAAAATTTGAATAAAACATGTCATGTTTTATTTTATATTTCAGTGCATTGTATACTCTCTCTATTGATACTAAAATTATAATTTGTTCCACATTGATCCCTTCATCAAACTATAATCATTGAAAAATCTTTTATTTGATGTGGTAAAATTTTAGAGATGTTTTTACTTCTTGCAGAAAATTGAATATATATCCTTTGTATTTATATTGGCCTCCTCTTGCATGTGTCACTTATAGGATTGGGTTGACACGGGCTATTAACATTTCCTCAACTTGTGTTAAATTTGCAAGTTCTTGTGGTTATGGTCCAGGATCCGTATTATTTGATGTTAAAAATTGACGATAACCTTTGTTTTGTCAACAACTATTGCATACAGGGTCTTCAGGAGTTCGAGAAACATTTATTCCAATATAACTTTCTTGACAAATATAACACATGCTTGGTGAAGCAATATTATCTAAACCATGTCGAAAATTCAATTGAAATGTTTTCAAATCTCTCCTAACCATTCCATTAGAGTCAGTTATATTTTGTTCTCTTTCAATTTCTATATGTTGTTTTTTTCTTTTTTTTTAAATTGCAAATTTGACTCTTCTTCTAAATCATTAGTTTAGATTTGTATTCTTCTTGTAAGTTGAGAAGTTTGCTCTTATATATCTTTATTTTGTGCAGTATTTGTAACATCAACATTCATTATAACTTGAAATGCAATATTTGGTGTGTGGAGCATACGATCTATCGATATTGAATTTGTTTCTTCAAAATTGATATCAACATTATGAAACGATCACTAGTAATGCCTTTGAAATGCTTCATGATGAAGTTCTTGTTTATGTTGTATGTATGCTTCAGTTAATTGTTCTGAATGCATTTATCTTTGTAATTTTGTTCTTAATACATATTGTTCATTTTGAGATGTTTGTGCTCAAATGTCTTTCATCTTATCTGCATGTTATCTCTTTTCTGCTTTTAATTATTCCACTGTCAATTTGCCCTTGTGTTCTTGAAATCTTTGTTTGTCATTATTATTTCAATTTTTTCTTTCTTCCTTTCTTTGTATATCTATCATTTATTTTTATCTTCGCCTACTATATTGTTTTTATGTTCTCTTTAATATTCTCTTCATTTGCAAAATTCAATTTTGATCAAGCCATATCTACACAATTTTTAAGTAAATCATATTACATCAAATATTTGATCATTGTAAAATATGTAATCATATTCATAATTCAAAAATATATAAAAACATCAAATAAAATTATAGCGATATCTCTATCTAAAATAACTAACATATTAAGTTATTGTTAACATATTAATTTGGTTATCACCTTAATAAATAACACCTTACTAAATAACTAACAGTGAAAAAATAAATACGCAAGTTATTCATTATTAGTCCAATTATTTTTATATTAATAGATTACGATTTACTAAATTGGATAGGCGCCTTATTAATAATAATATAATAATTATTCATAAAATAATAATTATTATAGATTTACTAAGATTATTAGATATAAGCATTACTAAGATATCACTGAGATTTATTAGTAAGATTTTGTTTATTTACTAAGATTTACTAATAAAAATAATAAGGCGCTTAAAAATCTTATTAGATGCTATTAATTTGCTTATAAATCGAAATTGGATTGAGATATTAGATTTATTTACCAAGCAAATTTATTTTAGATATCATAATAAGGCGCCTATTAATCTGGATAATTATTATGATTTATTAGTTATTTTTAGATATCATATTAGTGAATTGGATTAATAATGCCCCTGTAAATAGGCGCCATGAGATTCTTAATAATATCTTAATAGGTATAAGGCATTTTGGTTATTATTGGTGTCACGCCCTGATTTTCCATTCCACATTTGCATGTAAGGACAGGGTATTTCATTCCAACTGTAATATAAATTGTGCTACTAGTAGGGCCCAATGCAATAATAGTCAGTGAAAATAGAACAATCACTTAACTCAATAACAGTGAAAAAAGAACAATCACTTAACTAACTAGAAAGTTGTTTATCGAACAGAAAATGGTTGTTAGAATGAACTACAGAAGAGTGAAATACGAAGTTTTACAGCATACAACATGGAAAGAATCAAATCCTTATTTCTTTGGGAAGAATTAAACACACGATAAATAAATAAAAAGCAGATAGTATTTATAATTTGCAGAAGAAATGGCTGTAGATTTAATAGGGAAAATAAAGCAAAAAATTTGTCTTTTTTTCAATTTTTGTGTTTTTTAATCGTTGTCCTTTGTATTTTTAATTCGCTAGCTTCTGAATTTGTGTGTATTTGATTTTTGATTGACTTGTTTTGAAATTATAATTTTTAAAGGTCATGTTGGTTGATTTAAATATTGTGTGGGTTATTAATAATTTTTTATTTATAGTGTCCGATATTATTAAATTTTTTTTAATATTATTGTTATTTTATTATCAGCGATTTTTCGCTTACAGGGACACAACATCAGGATCTCTCCTTCCCCCTCTACCATTGTAGAACACCTCTCGTCGTAATTAATATTAAAATATAAAAAGTTAACATAAATTTGATGGCCATGTAATCATATTTGATAACAGTGTGACCATATTTGCATTTTTAATTGTAAAATATAATCAAATTTTTGGGTAGACTGTATCGGATGTAAGGTGAAAATTTGAACAAATGGTTAAAAATACTAAAGGATTATAATAAATATGTAGATTATTTGTATTGTTTGTTTTTTCTAATATAAAATATACTAGAATTTGAAGGGCAATGTTATATAAATAATTGTCATTATAAAAACAACCATGATAAGTAGGTTGACTGTCACATTTAGTCATTAATGAATACAAACTAGGAAGGCCAATGTTATATAAATAATAAGTAGGTTGACTGTTTGGTTTAGTCATTAATGAATAAAAACTAGGAACGGCAATGTTATATAAATAATAAGTTGACTGTCAGATTTAGTCATTGATGAATACAAACTAGAAAGGGCAATGTTATATAAATAATAAGTAGGCTCACTGTCAGATTTAGTCATTAATGAATAGGAACTAGGAAGGGCAATGTTATATAAATAATTGTCATTAAAAAAAATACCATGATAAGTAGGTTGACTGTCAGATTTAGTCATTAATGAATACAGACTAGGAAGTCATTAATGAATACAGACTAGGGACATTATAGTACAGATTTCAATTCAATTAGCTCTCAAAAAGGCATATCTAAGACAAATAGATGGAGGACACTTAAAAAATAGTGGAAAGAAGGAATTTGTGTTTTATGCAATATAAGGACTATCAAATTGGAGGAACATTTCATCCTTTGAATTTTCAAAATATACTTATATTCAACTTAAATATGAATAAACACTTAAAGTCGTTTTCATGGTTTTCATGGTAGATCTATTTTAAGATATTAGGGTAAAAGGGATGGGGAGAGTATTAACTCAAGTCAACAAAAGGAGCAACCTTCTAAAGAATAGAATTAGAATTATATTGTGATTTAAAGAATTGTTTTAAATTAGAATTATCTTGTGATTTGGAGAATTAAAACAATTGAAATAATCAATAATCACATAAATCTTTTAATTTCGTAGATAAAATTAAAATAATTTCAATGTAGATAGATAAAATCAAATCAAATTCAAAATTTATATTTTTAAAATAAAATATAATAAAAACTAATTAATTAGAAATGTAAAATATTAAACTTTAATTTTTTTAAAAATAGCGTAATTTGAGTTTTCATCCAGCTAAATGAATTCAAATATTTTCTCATTAATAAATTAAAAAATATATAATTCAATGTCCTATTTAACTATATTGGTCGTGAATAAAAACAACTAATAATATGTTTTGCTGCAACAAAGCACACAATAGATGTACTCCAGATATAAATTACAGTTTTAAAAACAATGCTAATTGTTGTATTGAGGTGATTGAGAAAGAAAACGCTGACTGAAAAGGAAAAACTCCACAAGATGTTACTAAGAAAATGTTAAAGATTTTATGTTTTCACAATTCATATAATCAATAGAGTTTTTTTTTATCTTGAAAAAACCTATTTTCATATTGCTCTAATCCAATCCAATCCAACAAAACAACAAATCTACATTGATGGTGGGCTGTTAAATCTGCATTGATGGCGGGCTGTTATTGTTCATGGCGTTGTAATTGATTCATTAAAAAAATGATCAAATACATACATGGCGCTGTGAAAAAGCATTATAACTACAAGAGGGTTGTAATAATAATTTTTCAACCTAGAACTGAAATCAAAACATCATTACATATAAGAGACTAGAGTCGGTTGTTTTCAACGCGAATGGGAAATACCCACAGTGGATTTTGCAACTTCAGAAGCAGACTTCTCAGGCTTTTTGAGAATGTAAAGAGAAGCCCCACCCACAGCTGCAACCACAGCAATGCCGGCAACTGCAAGGGACATGGTGCTATATTTGGAAAACCCCAGTCGTCCACGCTGGTGAAGAGTAGTCCCGGGATGCTGACCTGGAGGCCTCTTTGAGGATTGAGCTCCAATCTTTTCCACGTCCTCTGGTTTCATGTTGTGCGTGTCCACGTTGCCTTTCCATCCATCCTTGCCTGCTGCCATGACTAAATCTCAAACCCTAAAATACCAGGTCTTTTGTTTCAGAGAGCAAAAGAATGAATATGGCGGCCTGGGTGAAATAGAAATGTAGGATGAAGAGGAGGAGAGATCTATGAGAGGCAGAAATACGTGTCAAATTGCGTTGCAACTGGGCAGTCATGCAGGAGTTTGGAAAAATAAAACACCTTGCAAACGACACGTACCTACAAGCTACCATTTATGAGATTTAGAAATAACATCTTCGCTATTCTATGTTTTTTTGAAGTTGTTTATCTAGGTTTGAGTTTATCCTTGGCCACAAATAACTGGATTTTTTTTAATTTTTTTTCAAATTTTGTTATTAGGTAAAATCTGTTTTATAATAGAACCCTAGAGCCTAGAGGCATAAATAACATCAACCTCGAAAGATGGAAATAAAAATAAGAATAAAAGAAAAGTAATGTTAATATTGTGAAAAACAAAGATTAAACAATTGTTGTGTTATATTATGAGTCTCTAATGTTATATTATATGTAAATTTTTTGAAAATGTTTGATTGATGAATCGATAGAGGCATCGTTGATTTCAAGGAATAAAATTTCACCATCCTCGAACTAATGCAAAAATAAGTAAATGTCAAGTGCTAAAAAAAAATCCCTGTTGGTAGTGACTAAATTTGATAATCGACCATACTTTTTGTGGAATTTTATAATGACATTTATTAAATATTTTCTTTCGAATGTTTTCTTTTTCATATATTTTGAGGGTAGGAGCCCTCACCCGTACAGTGATAGATTTGAACACAAAAAACTGGCGGTGCCGTGGATAGAACACAAGAACAACCAACTAGAAGCAAAACACAAAGGGTTGCAACCAAAAAAACTGAGGAACAAACCTCAAGAAAAAACTAAAACAAGACTGAAGAAGCAAATAGTCACAAGAAAAAATAATGAGACCATAGAATTTAATTCTTAGAGCAAGTATGCTTGAGGGCCGGATGTGAACATGTAGATGGTCCTTCATCTTCCATCATGTTGACTTTGAGGGAGTAAAAATGCCACCCAAACCAATAGCATCCACCATTGCTTGTAAGCGACATTGCATATGCCGAGTAATTGTGCCCCTGGATCCACCACCACTTGAGATTTTGGTAACTTCATCCTCTGTAGCCACTAGCCACCACCATGCCCCAGCTACAGTAGAAATCCACAAGGAACTACATAACTGAAATCATATTCAAAGAATTATAACGAGCCATAAACCTAGCTAGAGAAGCCAGGGGTTCTAACCATTCATCCAAATAAAAATTCAAGGGCATGACATTTGGATGACCTTCCACCAGAACCCTCAAGAGCTCATGCAATTTAACAATGCAGGCTTCTAATTCATGAAAAAAAAAATACCAACTCCAGACATTAAGAGCTGAAAAAGGCAAGGCAGGCCCTGCCACCTCTAAGAAATGCTAAAGCCATCCAACCAAGCCACCATGCAATTCCTTCCACACCATACTCTCCACCACAGTCTTAACTAGCTCACTATTCCTAACTACACGCAACAAATTACTTGTAAAGATGGAGGCCACATCAAAATTGCTTGTATTCCTCCGAACTGCATGTAAATAATCGTCACTAATGATGGTGCAGATAGCCTCAAAAACATCCATAGACAGCAACCAAAATATTGACCTCAACCAGCGAACGAAGACACTATCATGAAAGGCCATTTCTCATTTCTCTACATGGAGAGAAAAAATAGGATCAAAGAGGGCAATGTTGACCATTGTTGAATGCATTGTCATTGCTTATTTGTTTACATGAAACAATGTGAAATTGACCATGACACCATCTCATCTAGATGAGGCCAAGCAAAATTAAGGATGTTATTCAAGCACCATGATTCTGCATGATGGTTACGAATGGCTTCCACTATAATTTTAGAATCATCTTCAATCACCAAGTGTTCAATTCCACATTGACAAGAAAGTTGAATACCCAACACAACCGCTTGAGCCTCAACCTCATTATTCATACCATCCTGAAGACTAGAAAATAGAGCTCCAATAAGAGACCCTATGTAGTCCCTAATACTACATGCAGTGCAAGAAACTCCTAGATTTCCATGATCTACACCATCAAAATTCAATTTGAAAAAACCTATAAAAGGAACATGAAGTAGAGAGGCAAATTTGAGGGTTATGCCTAATTACTCTTATCCCATTAATGGGAGGAAACCTGATCAACATCCAATTTGATATAATCATCAAGTCCCAAGAGGAAATATTTGCATGCTTTCTAATTGAGTGAGAAAAGATGACCTCAAAAATTTTAATTTCCACTTTAAGTAGAAAAATGGGAAAATTAGTTGACTTATAGTAAAAGATGCAATTGTTACTTTCTTTCCAAATATGCCAAACAACGATTACAGGGCTAGCCATCTAGAGGACTCACAAAACATCACCCTCCCTTCCTAGATTCTGAGAAGAAAAAGCATGGAACAACAAGGGGGCACAAGGCCAATGCCAATTCAATTTGTTGCATAGCCAATCCCTAGAAGCTGAGGCAAATGAGCACATAAACAAAGGTGATCAATGAATTCTTCATCTTTTAAACACATGTTACATCTAGTGGGGCTACACCAATCCATTTTTTTAGGCGGTCTTGAGTTATAATTTTATATTATGTTGCTAACCAAGCAAAATCACTTGTTTTTTAGAATCCCCTTATAGTTCCAGCAAAGAAGGATATCACGAGGACAACAATCCTCTTCAACCACTGTAAGCTAATATCCCATATTTACCTTATAATCTCCTGAGCTTGATCCTTTCCAAAAAATGATGTCATCCTTATTGTTCAAAAAACCTTGTGTTTAATTAACAAGGAATCTAGCAAGATATTATGATTGGCAGGGATAGGAACACTCTCAATTTTTTTCCATTTTCCCATAGCCACAATCCTCCTCTAACCATTTTCAATATAATTGCTAGCTCTTTTTTCCCCAAGCATCAAACAAAAAAGCTCAGGCTTCATCCAACTTCCTATAATCTTGCAGAGGCTTGTGACATTCCTAGAATCATCCTAGAAATCATCTAGCCTACCATTGTTAATGACAAGAGATATGGTCGGAGATGAGGGGTCTACAATGCTGGAGGACATTACAAATATGAGACCTAGAAGGTGAGGATGTCATGGAGAGAATGGCTGATGGGTACTCAGACTCTAGATACTTATGCTAAATAATTTTAGTTGTAGAAGGCAGATGGGTCCAAAAAGACTCTCCACACCAATTTAGCCCCAAAAGCCAAATTTTGGAAGTCTGTAATTCTTATACATGCACCACCATAATTTTTAGGTCTGCAAACTCTATCCCAATTGATTAAATGGATTTTTTGAGCCTCTTCACTACCTTGACAAAGAAAGGAATGACAAATTTGGTTGATGTTATTCACAACTTTTGTCAGAGGCCATAAACCCAATAAGAACTAGATAGGCATGGCACTAAGGGCTGATTTAATGAGTGTTAGTCTGCCATCAAATGAAAGGAATTTTCCCTCCACAAATCCATTCTCTCCCTAAGATAATTCAATAGATTATCCCAAAGATTAGTTTTGCCTTTGCCAACAAAAAGAGGAATACCCGAATACTTTGCAAGTAGTTGACCAATTTTGGAGTTCAAACATTGTGCTAATATTGGTTTTTGTTGATTGGCTACATTTGTGAAATATATTTCAGATACTTGATCATTGACCTATTGACACTGACACCATAACATATCTATCTATAAATATCTAAAGTAGGATGTCTCCCTGATAAAGGCTTTGCCAAAGAGAAAAGTATCATCTATGAATTGTTGGTGGGTTAATTTGTCTACTCCCTCCCTTATTCTTAACCCATCAATAAAACCAAATTCTTTAATTGTTTGGATATAACTCTTGAGTGCCTCTACCATTAAGATGAATAAAAAGGTAGACATCGGATCCCCTCATCTAATTCCATAAGAGGCATCAAAAAATCCTACGCAGAAACCATTGACCAAGATAGAGAACTTGATGGTGGATATATAAATGAATATCCATTTGAACCAATTTTTATCAAATCCAAATCACTCAAAGACTTTCATGAAAAATATCTAGTTGACTTTATCATAAACCTTGCTTATGTCTAATTTAATGGGCATGCCTTTCTGCTTGTTTGAATTCAAAGAATGTAAAATCTATTGAACAATTATTATTCCATCTTGAATGTGACCTCCCAACATAAACCCCTCTTACTCTAGAGATATCAAGAGAGAAATAAAGGTTTTCACTCTGAATGAAATGGATTTAGAAATGATCTTGTAGATCATATTGCATAAATCAATCAATTTGAAATCATTGTAAGAAGACTAGGAAACCCCTTTTGGAATCAAATATAAGAAAGTAGAATTAATGTTTGTGTTAACATTTTTTACTTGTTTAGAAAACTCCACTACCTCAGTTACTTCTTCCCCAATGATAGGCTAGAAAACTTGGAAGAAAGCTGTAGTAAAACCATATGGCCTAGATCTTTGTCTTTCTTCATGAAAAACACCACTTTCCATATCTCATCTTGGGAGAAGGGGGTAAGCAAGATGTCATTTTGTTGCCTTGAAACCATCTAAGGAATGACATTGAGCATTTCCTCCTGGGAGCTGAGGTATGATGCATTAGGGTGAGCTAAAAGATAAGAAAATAAATGAATTGATTCCTTTTTAATATAATTGAGATCCAACTAATTACCGTTACCATCCATGATTTTTGAAAAAAAATTGCTGCTTCTTTTAGCCCTCGTGGAGTTATGAAAAAACTTAGTATTCATATCACTTTCTTTCAACCATGTTTCCCTTGATTTTTGTTTCCAATATATTTCTTCTCTAAGTGTAATTCTTCAAGCTCTAACAAGAGGGTTTGCTCTTATGCGTACATATCCACAATCATCCCAAAAGATAGAACTCTCTTATACGTGTGTTACGTGAGTTACACTGCACGAGCTATCCCAGATCATGCTACGTTAGGCAACCGACACAACTGGAGTTCAACAACATTGGATGAGCTATGATGTGGATGTGTGTTGCGTGCATTGCACTACGTGAGATGATTTGTGCTGCACTATGCATGTTGCACGAGTTATGATGGGATCCCTTGTGTGCCATATTGAACCAACAGAGTAGTGTGTTGAAACTGACTTATGATGGGATCCCCTTGTGTGCCATATTGAACCAATAGAGTAGTGTGTTGAAACTCACACATAAGTGAGGCCAAACGAGTCTCGTGTAATAAATTGGGTCTGTCTGATGTCTTCCACGTGTCTCCTACAAGTACATTAACGTGATAAAGTAAATATCAAGTGCGATCATACCAGCGTTAGTGCACCAGATCCCATCAAAACTCTATAGTTAAGCGCGCTTGGGCCGAGGTAGTACTGGGATGGGTGACCTCCCGGGATGTCCCAATGTTGCACCCTTTTTCCCTATTTTATCAAGACATTGGGCGGCCTGAGTTCCCCTCGCACATACTCTGATGATGTGGATGTGTGTTGCGTGCACTGCACTATGTGACATGATTTGTGCTACATAAGCTAGGCTTCATGAGAGGTGTTGCATGGGTCGAGCTTCGCCAGATGCGAAGCACGAGCTGAGATTCATGAGGTCCACTGCACTCTCGGTGTTACACCCTTTTTCCCCATTTTATCAAGACATTGGGTGGTCTATGTTCCCCTCGCACATACTCTGATGTGTGGATGTGTGTTACACGCGCTTCACTACATGAGATGATTTGTGCTACATAAGCTAGGATTCACGAGAGGCATTGCATGGGTAGAGCTTTACCAGATGTGATGCACGAGCTAAGATTCATAAGGTGCACTGCATGAGATTAAGTGTGCTATGCGAGATGAGCTTCGCTACATGAACTACATCGTATCGAGTTGTATTAGATGATCAACGCTATCAGGGTCGACACAACCAATATCAAGCTGCATTATGCGAGTTGCACTTCACGAGATGGGTTGCACTATGGGAGATAAGTTGCATGGTGACCCGAAGTTGAATTGGGAGGAACTCCATGAGTTGCATTGTGAGCAACTCCATGATTTGCATCATGAGCTTGAGTTATACTGTGAACCTGAGTTGCATCGTGAATCTAAATTGCATTGGGAACAATTCCCTGAGTTGCATTGGGAACAACTCCTTGAGTTGCATTGCAGCCTCGAGTTGCCTTATGAATCTATTTTACATTGGGATCAACTCCCTGAGTCGCATTATGAGTTCAAACCCAGAGTTGCATCGTGAATGGCAGTTGCATTGGGAGCAACTCCTCGAGTAGAGTTGCGAGGCTACACTGCATTGAGACCCCAAGTTGCATTGTGAATCTGATTTGCATTGGGGTCAACTTCTCGACTTGCATTACGACCTTGGGTTGCATTGTGAATCCGATTTGCATTGGGATCAACTTCTCGACTTGAATTGCGACCCCGAGTTGCATTGGGAACAACTCTTCGAGTTGCACTATGACCCCAGGTTGTATTGGGAACAACTCCCCAAATTGCATTACGAGCTCGAGTTGCATAGGGAGACCGAGTTGTAGTGGAAGCCTTAGTTGTATTGTGACCTTGAGTTGCATCATGAATCTGATTTACATTAGGAGCAATTCCTCGAGTGGCAGAAATTCCTTGAGTCGCATTGCGAGCCTGAGTTGCATCGTGAATATGCATTTCATTGGGATCACCTCCTCAAGCTATATTGCAAGCATAAGTCACTTCATGAATCTAAGTTGCATTGGGATCAACTCCCTAAGTTGCATTGGGAACAACTCCCCAAGTGGCATTGGGAGCAACTCCCCGAGTAGAGTTGGGAGCCTGCACTGCATTGAGACCCCAAGTTGCATTGTAAATCTGATTAGCCTTGGGGTCAACTTCCTGACTTGCATTATGACCCCAAGTTGTATTGGGAGCAACTCCCTGAGTTGCACTATGACCCTGAGTTGCGTTGGGAACAACTCCCCAAGTTGCATTGCGAGCTCGAGTTGTATTGGAAGCCTTAGTCGTGTTAGGTTGTGGAGCTAAAAGCTTCACATGTATGTAAATGGAGGAGGTTGCTGAGTGTTACAGTAATTGACATCGGTCAGGCCAACTGACGTCAGTCATATCCAGTGTACAGAGCAATCAACATCGGTTAGGGGTCAGCTAGCATTGATCAGACAAGAACCAACGTCGGTCATCTCCAGACAGGCAGAGACTGATGTCGGTTGTCTGTGCGTTCAAAAACTGGTCTAATTTTAGACGGATAGTCAGTTTGCATGTAAAGACTAATTTTAGTCTTGAGTCTGCGTTTCTAATTATTGTAATTGGGAAGTCTAATTATTGTTTGTATGGGATCTATTTAAGAGACCCATGGGGTTGTATTGTAATTAAGGATCAAGGATAAGGAGGAGATCCTTCTGAGTGTAAGATCAGTTGATTTGTAGGTGTGCAAGATTAGGGGAGATCTACATGGTAAGTAAGATCAGTTAGATCTGCAGGTGTGCAAGATCAAGGAGATCTACTTGGAGTACTTGGAGTACTTGGTGGACTGGAAGTAGGCAACAACGGTTGAGTTGATTGTCACTTACTGGTGGAGGGAACAACTTAGTGTTGAGTTGTGGTTGTAATTGATTAAGAGAGAGAACTCTTGAGGGAGAATTACTGTACGCCCAAGAGGTGTGGGAAGAGTGTGATTTCTTCATTGTATTTCCTTTTGGAAGAGTGTTAATACAAGATTTTATTGTCTCTCATATTCTGTGTTGTTTCTGAATTCTAGTTACATATTACTTCTAGTTTAATTCCGTGTTTAGTTGCTTAAACAAAGGTAATCAAGTGTGCTCTTAAGGAGTTGGATCCTGACAGCTGGTATCAGAGCTTGGTTCACTAACACCTTGGTTTTAGAGTGTGTTAAGTGTTTGTTGATTACAGGTCACTCACAGGGGTTTCTGTTTGAGTGGGAGTAAAGCAATGGCAGAATAAAGTACACTAAGAATGGAGAAATTCAATGGCAAGAATTATCAATTATGGAATTGTGGAAAGAAAGGGCATGTAAAGAAAGATTGTTGGTTGGTAGAAGATCAGCATGAAGAAGCAGATGTTGTAGGTATTGTTGCACAGGATGCTCTTATAGTTTCTTTGGATATTCAGGTAGAATCATGGGTTTTAGATTCTGGTGCTTCTTTTCATGCAACCCCAAATAGAGAATTTTTTCATGATTATGTCCATGGAGACTTTGAAAAATTTTATTTATGTTAGGTATGTGGAGCTAAAAGCTTCACCAAGGAGCATAGACAAACAAGTTCGGGTCTACACAGACGCCGGCGTCGGTCAGGAGCGACCGACGTCGGTCAGTTGCAGTTCAGAGGCGCCGACGTCGGCAGTATGGTCGGCCGGCGACGGTCACAGGCGAACAGACAGGGACCGACGTCGGTTACCTACGTGTCCAGAGAGCTATTTCCGAGGACAGAAGCGAGTGTTTGCATGATGAGTTTGAGTTGTAGACTCATGCTCACGTCTCTATTGTTAGCAATGTTATTTTTAGAGCCCTTGTTGAAGAGGCTTAACTGTTTTGTTGTAAGAGCATGCTCAAGTCTCCTATTTCTATATGTAGGAGAGATCTTCTAAGCTATTGTAAGATGATGAAGTGTATGAGAGTGTAATTGAGTACTAGTAGAACATTGTGAATGTTTGAAGGACTGTACTTTTAGTGAGAGCTCTTGAGGAATAGAGATCTAGTGAGAGATCTTGTGTGCATCTGAGAGAGGTGTGGAAGAACAAAGTTATTCATTTGTATTCCTATTGTAAAGAGTTTTTAATACAAGTTTTCAGG
Source organism: Torreya grandis (assembly GCA_037957365.1). Lineage (NCBI taxonomy): Eukaryota > Viridiplantae > Streptophyta > Pinopsida > Cupressales > Taxaceae > Torreya > Torreya grandis. The sequence continues at coordinate 6,992,843 of JARHVA010000044.1, forward strand.
GTGTTTTCTTGTATATCTTGTTCTGTGCTATTTATCATTTCAGTTACTTATCTATCTGATTTATTTCCGCATTGATTTCTTTCATAAGTGTAATCCATTGTTGGTTGATCCCCAACAAGTGGTATCAGAGCTCAGGTTCACTAACAGGTGGTTCAGATCTGTGTAGTGTGTTCGGATTACAGGTTGCTCACAGGGATTTCTGTTTGAGTGGGAGAAGCAATGGCAGAGGAAAGTAAGTTGAGAATGGAAAAGTTTAATGGCAAGAACTATCAGCACTGGAGAATGCAGATAGAGGACTATCTGTATCAAAAGGATCTTTACTTACCGTTAGGTGGGATAGCAAAGAAGCCCAAGGACATGGAGGATGAAGAATGGGAAGTTCTTGACAGAAAGGCTCTTGGTTCTATAAGACTGAGTCTGGCCTCCACTGTGATATCCAATTTGTCACAGGCAAAAACTACGGTAGAGTTAATGACCACGTTAGCTAATTTGTATGAAAAACCCTCCGCTTCAAATAAGGTATATTTAATGAAGCAGTTGTTTAATTTGCATATGCAAGAAGGTGGATCTGTTTCTAATCACCTGAATGATTTCCATGGTATTGTTAATCAGTTAAGTTCTGTTAATATTTCATTTGAAGATGAAATAAAGGCTCTTTTAATTTTATGTTCTTTGCCTGAAAGCTGGCATGGCTTGGTAATGGCAGTTTCTAATACTGCTTCTGCTTCGAATATTTTAAAAGTAGAGGATGTGGTTAGTGTTATTTTGAATGAGGAAATACGCAGGAAAAGCACAGAAGAGACTTCTGGGACATCCGGGAACACTTTAAATTTCGAGAGCAGAGGAAGGCAAAAAGAAAGGAGCAAGAGGAGATCAAGATCTAAGTCTAAGGGAAGAGGCAGATCCAAATCCAGGAATGGCAGAAGGCCACAATGTTGGAACTGTGGAAAGTTGGGGCACATAAGCAGAGATTGCTGGTCAAAGCCTAAGGAGGACAATCAGCACGAAGGAAAGGAAGAGACAAAGGTTGCAGGTATTGCACAGGATGCTCTTATTTTCTCTTTGCATAATAACATAGAATCTTGGGTATTAGATTCTGGTGCATCTTTCCATGCTACCCCTAACAGAGAATATTTCAGTGACTATGTCCATGGAGATTTTGGAATAGTATACTTGGGGGATGATGAGCCTTGCAAGATTATTGGCAAAGGTAAAGTGTAGCTAAAGATGCAGAATGGCAACACATGGGTGTTGAGGGATGTGATGCATGTTCCTAGTTTGAAGAGAAATCTGATTTCTACAGGTAAGCTTGGTGATGAGGGTTGTACAGTAACTCTCACAGCAGATTCTTGGAAAGTGACCAAGGGTGCACTTGTTATGGCCAGAGGTAAGAGAGAAGGTACTCTCTATTTGTGTAATTGTATTACTAACAAATCTCCTTCAGTTTTATCTACTTCAGATGTGGATGCTAAATTGTGGCACTCAAGGCTTGGCCACATGAGTGAGAAGGGGATGTCTATCCTTAAGTCTAAAGGTATGCTTTCAGATTTGAAAAGTATGGATCTAGAATTTTGTGAGCATTGTGTGTTTGGAAAATAGAAAAGGGTTAGTTTTCTAAAGACTGGATCTACTAAGAAAAGGCAGAAGTTGCAGCTTGTTCACACAGACGTGTGGGGACCGGCTCATGTAGCCTCTATTGGCGGATCACAGTACTATGTTACATTCATAGATGACGCCACAAGAAAGGTATGGATCTACTGTATTAAAAAGAAATCTGATGTTTTTGATACTTTTAAGATATGGAAAGCCATGGTTGAGAATGAAACAGGCAAAAGAGTAAAGTGCTTGAGATCCGATAACGGTGGTGAGTTCTGCAGTCTTAAGTTCAAATTGTATTGTTACATAAATGGGATCCGTAGACAAAGGACGGTTCCAAGGACACCTCAGCAAAATGGTATTGCTGAAAGGATGAACAGGACTATTATGGAGCGTGCAAGATTGCATGCAGGTTTGCCCTTAGAGTTTTGGGCAGAAGCAGTTGACACCGCAGTGTACCTGATCAACAGAGGACCCTCTACAGCTCTGGATGGTGGAATTCCAGAAGAGGCATGGACAGGTAAAAAGGTTGATCTTTCATATCTCAAAGTTTTTGGTTGTGAAGCCTTTGTGCACATAGATAAGGAAAATAGAAAGAAGCTAGATGCTAAGTCTATGAGGTGCACGTTTATAGGCTATGGCTCAGATGATTTTGGTTTCAGATTTTGGAATCTAGGAACTAACAAGGTAATCAGGAGCCGTGATGTTGTTTTCAACGAAAGGGTGATGTACAGTGATCAGACAAGGAAGCTAGATCAAGTTGGGCAGAGCAATAATGAGTTGGACGAAGTTATGGTCCAAAATGAGCTCGCGGGAAAAAGAAATAATCACTTACAGGAAAACACAGAGACCGACGTCGGCAGGTTTGGCACCGGCGTCGGCAGTACAGAAACCGATGTCGGTCATACAGAGACCGACGTCGGCAGACCAGGCACCGGCGTCGGCCAGGAGGAACCGGCGTCGGCCAGTAACAGGTCTACAGGTGGCCGAGGTCGGTCACTGTCAGAAAATTTGGATGGACAGATTGTTGAAAACGAGTCCAAGACACCAATCAGGAGGTCTGAAAGGGTAAGTAAGCCTCCAATTAGATACTCTCCTTCTTTATATTATTTATTGCTAACCGATGGTGGAGAACCAGAAAGTTTTGAAGAAGCTTTACAGGTGGAGTCCAGGAGTAAGTGGGAGCATGGCATGATTGAGGAGATGGAGTCCTTAAGAGAGAACCAAACATGGGATTTGGTTGAATTGCCGGCTGGTAAGAGAACACTGAAGAACAGGTGGACTTACAGGTTGAAGGAAGGTGAGGATGGTCAGATGAGATACAAGGCCAGATTGGTTGTAAAAGGGTTTGCACAAAGGCCAGGTATTGACTTTGGCGAAATTTTTTCTCCAGTTGTTAAGATGACTTCTATAAGGGTTGTACTATCTTTGGTTGCTTTTGAGGATTTGCATCTCGAGCAGCTAGATGTTAAAACAACATTTCTTCATGGAGATTTAGATGAGGAAATTTACATGGAACAGCCAGAAGGTTTCGAGGTCAAGGGTAAGGAGAAACTAGTGTGCAGGTTAAAGAAAAGCTTGTATGGCCTCAAGCAAGCTCCAAGGCAATGGTACTTGAAATTTGACAGGTTTATGACTGAGCATGGTTTCAGTAGGTGTCAATCAGACCATTGTGTATACTTTAAGAGATTTGATAACAGTAGATACATTATTCTATTGTTGTATGTAGATGACATGCTGGTTGCAGGGTCTCACATGCAGGACATCTCAGAGCTTAAGGAGAAGTTAGCTCAAACGTTTGCCATGAAGGATTTGGGAGCAGCTAAGAAAATCCTTGGCATGAGCATTAAGAGAGACAGAGAAAATCACAGGTTGATATTGTCTCAAGAAGATTATGTGGACAAGGTGTTGAAACGGTTCAACATGCAGGATGCGAAACTGGTAAGCACACCTTTGGCAGGACATTTCAAGTTAAGTAAAGAACAATGTCCCAATTCACATGATGAGGTAGAGTACATGAATAAAGTTCCATATTCTTCCGCGGTAGGAAGTTTGATGTATGCAATGGTGTGTACTAGACCAGATATTGCCCAAGCAGTGGGAGTAGTAAGCAGGTATATGGCCAATCCAGGAAAGGAACATTGGAAAGCAGTATAATGGATCCTTAGATATCTGAGAGGAACCAGCAGCAGACACTTATGCTATGGAGGTTCAGATACATCTCTACATGGCTATGTAGATTCAGATATGGCAGGGGATTTGGATGGCAGAAGGAGCACTACAGGTTATGTTTTTACTGTAGGTGGAACGGCAGTTAGTTGGATTTCTAAGTTGCAGAAGGTTGTAGCCTTATCAACTACAGAAGCAGAATATATTGCAGCTATAGAAGCTAGCAAGGAAATGATATGGATGACACGGTTCATGGAAGAGCTTGGAAGGGAGCATGGGAGTTGCAGATTGCATAGTGACAGTCAAAGTGCAATCCATTTGGCAAAGAACTCAGCTTTTCACTCAAGAACCAAACACATACAGCTAAGGTACCACTTCATACGGCAGGTATTGGAAGATGGTGAGTTGAAGCTGGAGAAGATCCATACAGACGTGAATCCTGCTGATATGCTAACAAAGCCGGTTACTAAGGAGAAGTTGAATCTTCATTCAACTTCTGTTGGTCTTCACGATTGAGTTGAAGATGGAGGAGCTAGAAGATCTTGCTGTACAGGTATTGGTGCAGCTGGTTTATCTCCAAGTGGGAGATTGTTAGGTATGTGGAGCTAAAAGCTTCACCAAGGAGCATAGACAAACAAGTTCGGGTCTACACAGACGCCGGCGTCGGTCAGGAGCGATCGACGTCGGTCAGTTGCAGTTCAGAGGCGCCGACGTCGGCAGTATGGTCGGCCGGCGACGGTCACAGGCGAACAGACAGGAACCGACGTCGGTTACCTGCGTGTCCAGAGAGCTATTTTCGAGGACAGAAGCGAGTGTTTGCATGATGAGTTTGAGTTGTAGACTCATGCTCGCGTCTCTATTGTTAGCAATGTTATTTTTAGAGCCCTTGTTGAAGAGGCTTAACTGTTTTGTTGTAAGAGCATGCTCAAGTCTCCTATTTCTATATGTAGGAGAGATCTTCTAAGCTATTGTAAGATGATGAAGTGTATGAGAGTGTAATTGAGTACTAGTAGAACATTGTGAATGTTTGAAGGACTGTACTTTTAGTGAGAGCTCTTGAGGAATAGAGATCTAGTGAGAGATCTTGTGTGCATCTGAGAGAGGTGTGGAAGAACAAAGTTCTTCATTTGTATTCCTATTGTAAAGAGTTTTTAATACAAGTTTTCAGGGTGTTTTCTTGTATATCTTGTTCTGTGCTATTTATCATTTCAGTTACTTATCTATCTGATTTATTTCCGCATTGATTGCTTTCATAAGTGTAATCCATTGTTGGTTGATCCCCAACAATTTAGGGGATGGTAAGCCTTGTCAAATGGTTGGCAAAGGGAAATTGTAGCTGAAATTGCAGACGGGCAACACATGGGTGTTGAAGGATGTCATGCATGTCCCAGTCTTGAAGTGAAATTTGATTTCTGTAGGAAAGTTGGGTGATGAGGGTTACACAATTACTCTCACAGTGAAATCTTGGAAAGTTTCCAAGGGTGCACTTGTATTAGCAAGAGGTAAGAAAGTAGGTACACTTTATCTATCTATTTGTATTACTGATTCTCCTTCTATTTTATCTACTTCAGATGTAGATGCAAAGATGTGGCTCTTTAGGCTTGGTCACATGAGTGAGAAGGGAATGGATATTCTTAAGTCAAATGGTAAGCTTTTAGATTTGATAGACCGAGATTTCTGTGAGCATTGTATGTTTTGGAAACAGGTGAAAGTGAGGTTTCTCACAACCGGGTTTACAAAGAAGAAGCACAAGTTAGAGCTTGTTCACACAAGTGTGTAGAGACCAGCTCAGGGAGCTTCTATTGGAGGATCACAGTGTTATGTTTCTGATGATGCTACAAGAAAGGATTGGGTTTATTTCATAAAGAGAAAATCTGATGTTTTTGACATATTTAAGAACTGGAAAGCCTTGGTTTTCAAGGAGAAGATGATGGACAAAGATCAGCTCAAGGGGCTGAATAATTCTGAGTAGGGCAATTTGGACAAGGTTATGATCCAAAGTGACCTCATGGGTAAAAGTCATCACTCATAGGAAAACATAGTTACTAACATCGGTCAAGTGAGAACTGACATCGATCAGGCAGGAACCGACATCGGTCAGGTGTAGACCGAAGTCAGTGATGTCGGGCAGGTGAGAACCGACGTCGGTCAGGTCAGTCGCATGGAACCGCCATCGATCGGATGCAAACTGAGAGATGACCGAGATCGGTCACTGTTAAAACTAAATTTGGGCAGACAACAAGTTGTCAAGGAGTCTCAAACACCCATGTGGAGGTTCAAAGGGGTAAGTAAGCCTCAAATTTGTTATTCCCCTTATTTATAGTACTTGTTGCTCACTGATGGTGGAAAACCTAGAATTTTTGAAGAGGCAATGCAAGTAGAATCTAGGAAACAGTGGGAGCATGGCATGAATGAGGAAATTGATTCCTTGGAAGAGAACCAAACGTGGGATTTGGTAGAGTTACCAACCAGAATGAAAGCACTAAAAGACGAATGGATTTACAGGTTAAAGAAAGGAGAGAATGGATAGGTGAGATAGAAGGCCAGGTTATATGGTCTTGAGCAAGCTGCATGACAATGGTATTTAAGGTTTGACAGGTGTATGACAAAGCATGGCTTTAGTCAATGTCAATGTGACCATTGTGTTTATTTTACTAAGTTGGATAATATTAGCTACATTATCCTGTTACTGTATGTAGTGTATATGCTTGTTGCTAGGTCACACATGTAGGGAATTGCTGAGCTAAAGGTAAAATTAGCTCACATGTTTGCCATGAAGGATTTAGGTGCAGCAAAGAAAATCCTTGGCATGAGTATTTCTAGAGACAAGGAAAGTCACAGGTTGATTTTGTCTCCTAAAGATTATGTGAATAAGGTAGTGGAGAGGTTCAATATGCAGGATGCAGAACTGGTTAACACACCTATGGTTGGATAGTTCACAGAACAGTGTCCTAAATCACATGATGAGGTTGAGTACATGAGTACTAGACCTGATATTACCCAAGCAGTGGGAGTTGTCAGCAAGTTTATGGCCAATCCAGGAAAGGAGCACTGGAAAGCAGTTCAGTGGATTCTCAGGTATCTGAGAGGGACCAACAACAGGTATTTATGCTATGCAGGGTCAAGCACTTCTCTACATGGGTATGTAGATTCGGATATGGTAGGTTACGTGGATGACAGGAGAAGCACCACAGGATATGTGTTCACTATTGGTGGAATGGTGGTTAGCTGGATTTCAAAGATGTAGAAGGTTGTTGCAGTCACAGAGGCTAGCAAGGAAATGATATGGATGACTTGGTTCATGGAAGAGTTGGGAAAGGAGCAAGAGAGTTGCAGATTATACAGTGATAGTCAAAGAGCAATTCATTTTGCAAAGGATTCAGCCTTTCATTCAAGAACCAGGTATATACAACTTAGGTACCACTTCATTAGATAGGTATTGGAGGATGGTGAGTTGAAGCTAGAATGGATCCATATGGATAGGAACCCTACAGGTATGTTAACAAAGCCGGGAACAAAGGAGAAGTTGAATCTTCATTCAACTTCTGTTGGTCTTCAAGATTGAACTTGAAGAGGGATACAAGCTAAGAAACAAAATTAGAAGATGTACAGGTACAGGTACAGGTACAGGTGTAACTATTTATCTCTAAGTGGGAGATTGTTAGGTTGTGGAGCTAAAAGCTTCACAGGTATGCAAATGGAGGAGGTTGCTGAGTGTTACAGTAACCGACGTCGGTCAGGCCAACTGACGTCGGTAATATCCAATGTACAGAGCAACCGACATCGGTTAGGGGTCAACCGGCATCGGTCAGACAGGAACCGACGTCGATCATCTCCAGACAGACAGAGACCGACATCGGTCGTCTGTGCATTCAATAACTGGTCTAATTTTAGACAGACAGTCAGTTTGCATGTAAAGACTAATTTTAGTCTTGAGTCTGCGTTTCTAATTATTGTAATTGGGAAGTCTAATTATTGTTTGTATGGGATCTATTTAAGAGACCCATGGGGCTGTATTGTAATTAAGGATCAAGGACAAGAAAGAGATCCTTTGGAGTGTAAGATCAGTTGATCTGGAGGTGTGTAAGATCAGGGGAGATCTACATGGTAAGTAAGATCATTTAGATCTACAGGTGTGCAAGATCAAGGAGATCTACTTGGAGTACTTGGAGTACTTGTTGGACTAGAAGTAGGCAACAACGGTTGAGTTGATTGTCACTTACTGGTGGAGGGAACAACTCAGTGTTGAGTTGTGGTTGTAATTGATTGAGAGAGAGAACTCTTGAGGGAGAATTACTGTATGCCCAAGAGGTGTGGGAAGAGTGTGATTTCTTCATTGTATTTCCTTCTGGAAGAGTGTTAATACAGGATTGTATTGTCTCTCATATTCTGTGTTGTTTTTGAATTCTAGTTACATATTACTTCTGGTTTAATTCCATGTTTAGTTGCTTATACAAAGGTAATCAAGTGTGCTCTTAAGGAGTTGGATCCTGACAAGTCAGTCGGCGTAACCTGGGTCAATATGCGCCGCATGAGTTGTGTTGCATTAGCTATGCTATGCAAGTTACACTTCATGGCATGAGTTGCATTAAGTGAGATGGGTTGCATTGCACAGGATGAGTTGAGCTATACGAGACAATATGTAATACCCGAATTGCATCGCATGAGCTACGGTTTGCAAGATGAGCTTCACAAGATGTGCTATACGAGTTGCATCGCATGAGATAAGTGAGGCCAAACGAGTCTCATGTAACAAATTGGGTCTATCTGATGTCTTCCACATGTCTCCTATAAGTAGAGTAGCGTGATAAAGTAAATATCAGGTGTGATCATACTAGCGTTAGTGCACCAGATCCCATCAAAACTCTACTGTTAAGCATGCTTGGGCTGGGGTAGTACTGGGATGGGTGACCTCTTGGGAAGTCCTAGTGTTGCACCCTTTTTCCCCATTTTATCAAGACATTGGGTGGTCTGTGTTCCCCTCGCACATACTCTGATGATGTGGATGTGTGTTGCGCGCACTGAACTACATGACATGATTTGTGATGCATAAGCTAGGCTTCGTGAGAGGCGTTTCATGGGTCTAGCTTCACCAGATGTGAAGCACGAGCTAAGATTCATGAGGTATACTGCACTCCTAGTGTTGCACCCTTTTTCCCCATTTTATCAAGACATTGGGTGGTTTGTGTTCCCCTCGCACATACTCTGATGTGTGGATGTGTGCTGCATGCACTTCACTACGCAAGATGATTTGTGCTACATAAGCTGGGTTTCACAAGAGCCATTACATGGGTAGAGCTTTTCCAGATGCGATGCACAAGCTGCGATTCATGAGGTGCACTGCATGAGATTTAAGTGTGCTATGCGAGATGAGATTCGCTCCATGAACTACATCATATTGAGCTGTATTAGATGATAGACGCTATCAAGGTCAGTGCAACCTAGATTGAGCTGCATTATGCGAGTTGCACTTCAGGAGATGGGTTACACTGTGGGAGATGAGTTGCATGGTGACCCAGATTTGAATTGGGAGGAACTCCCTGAGTTGCATTGTGAGCAACTCCACAAGTTACATCGTGAGCTCGAGTTACATTGTGAACCCGAGTTGCATCATGAATCTGAATTGCATTGGGAACAATTCCCCGAGTTGCATTGGGAACAACTCCCTGAGTTGCATTGCAGCCCTGAGTTGCCTTATGAATCTATTTTGCATTGGGATCAACTCCCTGAGTTGCATCACGAGTTCAAACCCAGAGTTGCATCGCAAATGGCAGTTACATCGGGAACAACTCCTCGAGTAGAGTTGCGAGGCTGCACTGCATTGAGACCCCAAGTTGCATTGTGAATCTGATTTGCATTTGGGTCAACTTCTTGACTTGCATTGCGACCCTGAGTTGCATTGTGAATTCGATTTGCATTGGGATCAACTTCCCAACTTGCATTGTGACCCCAAGTTGCATTGGGAACAACTCCCTGAGTTGCACTATGACCCTGGGTTGCATTGGGAACAACTCCCCAAATTGCATTGCGAGCTCGAGTTGCATAGGGAGCCTGAGTTATAGTGGAAGCCTTTGTTGTATTGTGACCTCGAGTTACATCGTGAATTCGATTTACATTGGGATCAATTCCTCGAGTGGTGGAAATTCCTTGAGTCGCATTGTGAGCCTGAGTTACATCATGAATCTGCGTTGCATTGGGATCACCTCCTCGAGCTATATTGTGAGCATAAGTTGCTTCGTGAATCTGAGTTGCATTGGGATCAACTCCCTAAGTTGCATTGGGAGCAACTCCCCAAGTGGCATTACTAGCAACTCCCTGAGTAGAGTTGGGAGCCTGCACTACATTGAGACCCCTAGTTGCATTGCAAATCTGATTTGCATTGGGGTCAACTTCCTGACTTGCATTACGACCCCGGGTTACATTGGGAGTAACTCCTCAAGTTGCACTATGACCCTGAGTTGCATTGGGAACAACTCCCCAAGTTGCATTGCGAGCCCAAGTTGTATTGGAAGCCTTAGCCAGTTGATGTAACCTGGGTCAATATGCGCTGCATGAGTTGTGTTGCATTAGCTGTGCTACGCGAGTTACACTTCATGGCACGAGTTGCATTAAGCGAGATGGGTTGCATTGCACAGGATGAGTTGAGATATGCGAGACAATATGTAATACCCAAATTGCATCACATGAGCTACGCTTTGCAAGATGAGTTTCAAAAGATGTGCTATACGAGTTGCACTGCATGGCATGAGTTGCGTTACACAATACAAGTTGCATTGTGCAAGATGAGATACACAAGTGGTGTTGCATGAGTATTTTTTCTCAAGTTACGTTGTTCAAGCTACACTTCATGAGTTGTGTCAGGGTGTGTTGCATTAGGCGATTAACACAACCCGAGTCAAATTGCATTAGGTGAGCTATGATGTGGATACACAATGTGCAAAATGATTTTCATTGCATGAGCTGGGCTTCACAAGATGCTCTGCCCGAGATGAGCTTCACCATATGTGATGCGTGAGTTGGGATCCACTTTTTGGGCTACGTGAGATGAGGTGTGTTGTACAAGATGGGTTATGTTGTGCAAGATGAGTTAAGTAATGCGAGCTACGGTGGGTCAAGCTATACATTGGGCGAGCGGCACTATCAGGCTGGCACAACCCAACTTGACCTACGTTGTGCGAGCTATGTTGAGTGAGCTGTACTACATAGATTGTGTTGCATGATATCCCCTTGTGTGCCATATCAAAGTCCAAGTGTTGCACCCCCTTTTTCTTTATGTCAAGGCGTTGGGAAATTTATGATGTGTGAGTTGCACTATGCAAGTTGCACCAGGTAGGATGAGTTGCGTCGCATGAGTCATCCTACATGGGTTACATTGTGCAAGATGTGTTGCCATGCGTTGCGCTTATAGAGATGCATTCTACGAGTTACATTACATGAGTGGTCTACCTTAGGTGATCAACACAACTTGGGTCGGCATTGGGAGAGCTGCACTACATGAGGTGGGTTGCATTGTTCAAGATGAGTTACGCTGCACGAGTTGTGCTCGAACGACTCAGCCCAGGTCGACTCAGCTCAAGTCGAGTTGTGTTAGGCGATCACCACAACATAGGTGGATTTGCATTGAGAGGGTAACGATGCATGAGACATGTTACAAGAGTTGCGCTGTCTAAGATGGGTCATGCTGCACAAGCTATGTTGTGCAGTAACATCAGTTATGCTCCACAAGATGCATTGGGTGGGTTGCTCTGGGTCGAGATGCATTGGGACATCATCACAACCTAGGCGAAGTTGCATTGCGCAGCCCACACTACGCAGGTTGTGGTGAACAATATGAGTTACACTACATGAAATGAATTTTGATGTGCGAGATGCATTGTGTTGAGTTGACAAGTTGTGATGTGTGAGATGCATGAGTTGATCAGCATAACTTGGGATCCCCTTATGTGCCATATTGAACCAACAGAGTAGTGTGTTGAAACTCACACATAAGTGAGCCCAAATGAGTCTCGTGCAACAAATTGGGTCTGTTTGATGTCTTCCATGTGTCTCCTACAAGTAGAGTAGCATGATAAAGTAAATATTTGCGGCAATCATACCAGCGTTAGTGCACTGGATCCCATCAGAGCTCCACAGTTAAGTGCGCTTGGGCCGGGGTAGTACTAGGATGGGTGACCTCTCGAGAAGCCCCAGTGTTGCACCCTTTTCACCCCTTTTATCAAGACATTGGGCGGGTACGATCATACCAATGTTAGTGCACTGGATCCCATCAGAACTCTGAAGTTAAGCGCGCTTGGGCCAGGGTAATACTGGGATGGGTGACCTCCCGAGAAGTCCCGGTGTTGCACATTTTTATCAAGACATTGGGCGGGTGCGATCATACTAGCGTTAGTGCACTGGATCCCATCAGAGCTCCACAATTAAGTGTGCTTGGGCCGGGGTAGTACTGGGATGGGTGACCCCCCGGGAAGTCCCGGTGTTGCACCCTTTTCCCCCCTTTTATCAAGACATTGGGCACTCTGTGTTCCCCTCACACATACTCTAATGTCTCAGAGCGGGTGGGGGTGCGGGGGGTGAACGACATAGACAAGCACAAAGGGTACGATAGCCTCTTTTTATTTACGCCATGGCGGCTCCCTTGGAAGAATTGTGACCGAGCTGCATTATGCATGTTGTAGTACATGAGTTGCATCGAGTTGAACAAAGTTAGGTGATTGGCACAACCCAGGTCGAGCTACGTTAGGTAATTGTCAAAGCTCAATTTGAAATGCATCGGGCAAGTTACGCTTCACACAGGGTGTGATACGTGCATTGCAGTGCAAGGGATGAGTTGTGTTGCATGAGATGCGTTGTGTTGTTACACGAGTTGCACTAGCAAGGTCTGATACATGAGATGCATTAGGTAATTGATGAAAATAGGTTCAAGGTGCATTGTATGAGGTGTGTTACATGATTTGCGCTGCATGAGCTATCCCAGATCGAGCTACGTTAGGCAACTGACACAACCTGAGTTTAATGACATTAGACGAGCTAGGATGTGGATGTGTGTTGTGTGCACTACACTACGCGAGATTATTTGTGTTGCACTATGCATGTTGCACGAGTTATGATGGGATCCCTTGTGTGCCATATTGAACCAATAGAGTAGTGTGTTGAAACTGACTTATGATGGGATCCCCTTGTGTGCCATATTGAACTAACATAGTAGTGTGTTGAAACTCACACATAAGTGAGGCCAAATGAGTCTCGTGCAATAAATTGGGTCTATTTGATGTCTTCCACGTGTCTCCTACAATTAGAGTAACATGATAAAGTAAATATTGGGTGCGATCATACCAGCGTTAGTGCATCGGATCCCATTAGAACTCTGTAGTTAAGTGCACTTGGGCCGGGGTAGTACTGGGATGGGTGACCTCTCGAGAAGTCTCAGTGTTGCTCCCTTTTTCCCCATTTTATCAAGACATTAGGTGGTTTATGTTCCCCTCGCACATACATCTGATGATGTGGATGTGTGTTACACGCGCTGCACTATGTGAGATGATTTGTGCTGCATAAGTTGGGCTTCGTGAGAGGCGTTGCATGGGTTGAGATTTGCCAGATGCGATGCATGCACTGAGATTCATGAGGTGCACTGCACCCCTATTATTGCACCCTTTTTCTCCATTTTATCAAGACATTGGGCTGTCTGTGTTTCCCTCGCACATACTCTGATGATGTGGATGTGTGTTGCATGCGCTTCACTATGCAAGATGATTTGTGCTGCATATGTTGGGCTTCATGAGAGGCATTGCATGGGTCGAGCTTCCCCAAATGTGATGTACAAGCTGAGATTCATGAGGTGCGCTACGTGTGATTAAGTGTATTATGCGAGATCAGCTTCGCTACATGAACTACATCGTATCGAGCTGTATTAGATGATCGATGCTATCAGGGTCGGTATAGCCCAGATCGAGCTGCATTATGTGAGTTGCACTTCATGAGATGGGTTGCACTGTGGGAGATGAGTTGCATGGTGACCCAGAGTTGAATTGGGAGAAACTCCCCAAGTTGCATTGTGAGCAACTCCATGAGTTGCATCATGAGCTTGAGTTACATTATGAACCTGAGTTGCATCATGAATCTGAATTGCATTGGGAACAATTGCCTGAGTTGCCTTGTGAATATGTTTTGCATTGGGATCAACTCCCCGAGTTGCATTATGAGTTCAAACCCAGAGTTGCATTGTGAATGGTAGTTGCATTGGGAGTAACTCCTCGAGTAGAGTTGCGAGGATGCACTGCATTGAGACCCCAAGTTGCATTGTGAATCTGATTTGCATTGGGATAAACTTCTCGACTTGCATTGTGACCCCGGGTTGTATTGTGAATCTGATTTGCATTGGGATCAACTTCTCAACTTGCATTGCAACCTCGAGTTGCATTGGGAACAACTCCCTGAGTTGCATTATGATCCTGAGTTGCATTGGGAACAACTCCCCAAATTGTAGTATGAGCCTAAGTTGCACAGGGAGCCCAAGTTGTATTGGAAGCCTTAGTTGTATTGTGACCTCGAGTTGCATCGTGAATCTAATTTACATTGGGAGCAATTCCTCGAGTGGCAAAAATTCCCTAAGTCACATTATGAGCCTGAGTTGCATCATGAATCTGCATTGCATTGGGATCACCTCCCCGAGCCGTATTGCGAGCATAAGTCACTTCATGAATTTGAGTTGCATTGGGATCAACTCCCTGAGTTGCATTGGGAGTAACTCCCCAAGTAGAGTTGTGAGCCTACACTACATTGACACAAGTTACATTGTGAATCCGATTTGCATTGGGGTCAACTTCTTGAGTTACATTACGACCCCAAGTTGCATTGGGAGCAACTCCCTGAGTTGCACTACGACCCTGGGTTGCATTGGGAACAACTCCCCAAATTGTGTTGTGAGCTCAAGTTGTATTAGAAGCCTTAGTCGATTGGCGTAACCTGGGCAAGATGCACTGTGTGAGTTGTGTTGCACTAGCTGCACTACACGAGTTACACTTCATGGCACGAGTTGCATTAAGGGAGATGGGTTGCATTGCACAGGATGAGTTGCGCTATGCAAGACGAGATGTAATACCTGAGTTGCATGGTGACCCAAAGTTGAATTGGGAGAAGGACATAGACATAGACAACCCACAGAGTAGTGTGTTGAAACTCACACATAAGTGAGGCCAAATGAGTCTCGTGTAACAAATTGGGTCGGTCTGATGTCTTCCACGTGTCTCCTATAAGTAGAGTAACGTGATAAAGTAAATATCGGGTGTGATCATGCCAGCGTTAGTGCACCATATCCCATCAAAACTCTACAGTTAAGCGCGCTTGGGTCAAGGTAGTACTGGGATGGGTGACCTCCCAAGAAGTCCTAGTGTTGCACCCTTTTCCCCCATTTTATCAAGACATTGGGCAGTTTGTGCTCCCCTCTCACATACATCTGATGATGTGGATGTGTGTTGCATGTGATGCACTATGTGAGATGATTTGTGTTGCATAAGCTGGGCTTTGCGAGAGGCATTGCATGGGTCGAGCTTCGCCAGATGTGATGCACATGCTGAGATTCATGAGGTGCATTGCACTCCTAGTGTTGCACCCTTTTTCCCTATTTCATCAAGACATGGAGCAGTCTGTGTTCCCCTCACACATACTCTGATGATGTGGATGTGTGTTGTGCGCGCTTCACTATGCAAGATGATTTGTGTTACATATGTTGGGCTTCATGAGAGGCATTACATGGGTCGAGCTTCCCTAGATGTGATGCACGAGCTGAGATTCATGAGGTGCACTACACAAGATTAAGTGTGTTATGCGAGATGAGCTTCGCTACATGAACTACATCGTATTGAGCTGTATTAGAGGATCAATGCTATCAGGGTCAGCACATCCCAAATCAAGCTGCACTATGTGAGTTGTACTTCACGAGATGGGTTGCACTATGGGAGATGAGTTGCATGGCGACCCAGAGTTGAATTGGGAGAAACTCCCTGAGTTGCATTGTGATCAACTCCACGAGTTGTATCGTGAGCTCGAGTTGCATCGTGAACTCGAGTTACATTGTGAACTCGAGTTGCATCATGAATCTGAATTACATTGGGAATAATTCCCTGAGTTGCCTTGTGAATCCATTTTGCATTGGGATCAACTCCTTGAGTTACATTACGAGTTTGAACCTAGAGTTGCATCATGAATGGTAGTTGCATTGGGAGCAACTCTTCGAGTAGAGTTGCGATGCTACACTGCATTGAGACCCCAAGTTGCATTATGAATCTAATTTGCATTGGGATCAACTTATCGACTTGCATTGTGAATCTGATTTGCATTGGGATTAACTTCCTGACTTGCATTACGACCACATGTTGCATTGGGAATAACTCCCTGAGTTGCACTATGACCCCGGGTTGCATTGGGAATAACTCCCCAAATTACATTGCAAGCTCAAGTTGTATTGGAAACCTTAGTTGTATCATGACCTCGAGTTGCATCATGAATCTAATTTACATTGGGAGTAATTTCCCAAGTGGTAGAAATTCCCTGAGTCATATTGCACTCCCAAGTTACATCATGAATCTGCATTGCATTGGGATCATCTCCCTAAGCTATATTGCAATCATAAGTCACTTCATGAATCTGAGTTGCATTGGGAGCAACTCTCAGAGTGGCATTGGGAACAACTCCCTGAGTAGAGTTGCGAGCCTGCACTACATTGAGACCCCAAGTTGCATTGTGAATCTGATTTGCATTGGGGTCAACTTCTCGACTTGCATTACGACCCTCAGTTGCATTGGGAGTAACTCCCCAAGATGCACTATGACCCTGGGTTGCATTTGGAATAACTCCCCAAATTGCATTTTAAGCCTAAGTTGTATTAGAAGCCTTAGTCGGTCGGCATAACCTGGGTCAAGATGCACTGCATGAGTTGTGTTGCACTAGCTACGCTACGTGAGTTACACTTCATGGCATGAGTTGCATTAAGTGAGATGGGTTGCATTGCACAAGATGAGTTGTGCTATGCGAGATGAGATGTAATACCCAAGTTGCATCACTTGAGCTACGCTTTGAAAGATGAGTTTCACAAGATGTGCTATACAAGTTACATCGCATGAGATATGCTTTGCAAGATGAGTTTCACAAAATGTGCTATACAAGTTGCACTGCACGGCATGAGTTGCGTTACATGATACAAGTTGCATTATGTGAGATGAGATACACAAGTGGTGTTGCACGAGTATTTTTTCTCAAGTTACATTGTGCAAGCTACACTTCATGAGTTATGTCAGGTTGTGCTACATTAGGCGATTGACACAACCTGAGTCAAATTGCATTGGGTGAGCTATGATGTGGATACACAATGTGTAGAATGATTTGCATTACATGAGCTAGGCTTCGCGAGATGCTCTACCTGAGCTGAGCTTCACCATATGTGATGTGTGGGTTGGGATCCACTTTTTGGGCTATGTGAGATAAGGTGTGTTGTACAAGATGGGTTGTGTTGTGCAAGATGAGTTACGTCATGCGAGCTACGTTGGGTCGAGCTATACATTGGGTAAGCAGCACTATCGGGCTGGCACAACCCAACTTGACCTACATTGTGCGAGCTATGCTAAGTGAGCTGTACTATGCAAATTGTGTTGCATGATATCCCCTTGTGTGCCATATTGAAGTCTGAGTGTTGCACCCCCTTTTTATTTATGTCAAGGCGTTGGGCAATCTATGATGTGTGAGTTGCACTATGCAAGTTGCATCAGGTGGGATGAGTTGCATCGCACAAGTTGTCCTACATGGGTTGCGTTGTGAAAGATGTGTTGCCATGAGTTGCACTTAAATAGCTACATTATACGAGTTACATTACATGAGTGGTCTGTTGTAGATGATCGACACAACCTGGGTTGGCATTGGGCGAGCTGCATTACACAAGGTGGGTTGCATTGTTCAAGATGAGTTACATTACATGAGTTGTGCCTGACTGACTCAGCCCAGGTTGACTCAGCTCAGGTTGAGTTGTGTTAGGCGATCACCACAATGTAGGTGGATTTGCATTGAGAGGGCAACGATGCATGAGACATGCTACAAGAGTTGTGTTGTCTAAGATGGGTCATGCTACACAAGCTATGTTGTGTAATGTTACATGAGTTATGCTTCATGAGATTCATTGGGTAGGTTGATCTAGGTCGAGATGCGTTGGGCCATCATCATAACCTAGGCGAAGTCACATTGTGCAACCCACACTACATAGGGTGTGGTGAACAATATGAGTTGCACTACACGAGATGAATTCTAATGTGCGAGATGCATTGTGTGTAGTTGACAAGTTGTGATGCGTGAGATGCATGAGTTGGTCGGCATAACATGGGATCCCCTTGTGTGCCATATTGAACCAACAGAGTAGTGTGTTGAAACTCACACATAAGTGAGGCCAAATGAGTCTTGTGTAACAAATTGGGTCTATCTGATGTCTTCCAAGTGTCTCCTACAAGTAGAGTAACGTGATAAAGTAAATATTGAGTGTGATCATACCAACGTTAGTGCACTAGATCCCATCATAGATTCACAGTTAAGCACACTTGGGCCGGGGTAGTACTGGGATGGGTGACCTCCTGGGAAGTCCCAAACTTGCACAACCCAGATCGAGTGACATTATATGAGTTGCATTTCATGAGATGGGTTGCACTATGGGAGATGAGTTGCATGGCAACCCAAAGTTGAATTGGGAGAAACTCCCCGAGTTGCATCGTGAGGTCGAGTTACATTGTGAACCTGAGTTGCATCATGAATCTAAATTGCATTGGGAAAAACTCCCTAAGTTGCCTTGTGAATTTGTTTTGCATTAGGATCAACTCCCTGAGTTGCATTACGAGTTTGAACCTAGAGTTGCATCATGAATGGCAGTTGCATTGGGAGCAACTCATCGAGTAGAGTTGTGAGGTTGCACTGCATTGAGACCCCACATTGTATTGTGATCAACTTCCCAACTTGCATTATAACCCCGTGTTGCATTGTGAATCTGATTTGCATTAGGATCAATTTCTCGACTTGCATTATGACCCTGGGTTGTACTATGACCCCAGGTTGCATTAGGAACAACTCCCCAAATTGCATTGCAAACCTAAGTTGCATAGGGAGCCTGAGTTATATTGGAAGCCTTAGTTTTATTGTGACCTCGTGTTGCATCGTGAATATGATTTATGTTGGGAGCAATTCCTTGAGTTGGCAAAAATTCCCTGAGTCACATTACGAGCCCAAGTTGGATCATGAATTTGCGTTGCATTAGGATCACCTCCTCGAGCTGTATTGCGAGCATAAGTCACTTCATGAATTTGAGTTGCATTAGGATCAACTCCCTGAGTTGCATTGGGAGCAACTCCCCTGAGTGGCATTGGGAGCAACTCCCCAAGTAGTGTTGCAGGGTTGCATTAGGGTTAACTTCCTGACTTGCATTATGACCCCAAGTTGCATTAAGCGCAACTCCTCGAGTTGCACTATGAGCCCGGGTTGCATTGGGAATAACTCCCCAAATTACATCACAAGCTTGAGTTGTATTGTGACCTCGAGTTGCATCATGAATTTGATTTACATTGGGAGCAATTCCCTGAGTGGCAAAAATTCCCTGAGTCACATTGTGAGCCCGAGTTGCATTGGGATCACCTCCCTGAGTTGCATTGCGAGCATAAGTCACTTCATGAATTTGAGTTGCATTGGGATCAACTCCCTAAGTTACATTGGGAGCAACTCCCTGAGTGGCATTACGAGCCCGAGTGGCACGGGGTTCAACTCCCTAAGTTGCATTATGAGCCCCAAAATATGCAATGTTGTGAATTGCACTGCACGATGACAACGGTATTGGAAACCCCACCCAAAATATGCAACACTGCATATTATTTCAAAAACCCCACTCGAAATATTGTCAAAAATTCATCAAAGTGTGAATTTCTCTATGCGATGATGCTGGTATAAGAAACCCCAACTAAAATATGCAACAGTGCATATTGTTGTAGAACCTCCCCAAGTTGCATTGGGAGCCCAAGTGCATTTCGACCACGAGTGGCATTGCGATAGGAAACCCCACCCAAAAATATGTAAACACTGCATATTGTTTTGGAATCCGCACTAAAAATATTGTCAACAATCCATCTAAGTGCTTGCTTGCTTAAAATATTGTCAAAAATCCTTCTAAGTACATATTTATCTGTGTGATGACATCGGTATAAGAAACCACACCTAAAATATGCAATACTACCTATTTGTTTTGGCAACCCCCCGTCCCCCAAGTTGCATTGTGAGCCCGAGTTTGCATTGAGATGATGTCGGTATAGGAATCCCCACTCGAAATATTGTCAAAAATATAAGTGTGAATTTATCTGTGTGATGACACCGGTATAGGAAAGCCCAACTAAAATATGCAACACTGCATGTTGTTTTGGAACCCCAGGGTGAAGTTGCATTGGGAGGCCAAGTTGCACTGCAACCCCGAGTGGCATTGCGATGACATTGATATAGGAAACCCCACTCAAAATATTGTAAAAAAATCCAAGTGTCCATAGGAACCAAGATGTAGAGTCCGTAGAAATCTTATGTGAAGTCCACATATTCAAGCATGCAAAGTCCATAGTTTTCAAGCCTTGAAGTTCATAGAAACCGAGTCCATAGATTTCTTCCTGCAAAGTTCATAGAAATGACCCTGCAGAGTCCGTAGATATGAACCTGTAGAGTCTATAGAAACCTGTAGAGTCTGTAGATTTGAGCCTATAGAGTCCGTATATTTTTGAAAAGCTTTAAAAAATGGAGAATTTGAATGCACAGAGCAATTTTGGGGAAGGGAAGAGATAATTTTGGCTTGTGGGGCAAAAATAGTTCAAATGTTGTCCAAAAAATGACTGATATTTTTGGGAGACAATGTTGTCAACAATCCAAGTGCTTGCTTGCTTAAAATATTGTCAAAAATCCTTCTAATTACATATTTCTCCATGTGATGACATCGGTATAGGAAACCACACCTAAAATATGCAATACTACCTCTTTGTTTTGGCAACCCCCCGTCCCCTGAGTTGCATTGTGAGCCTGAGTTTGCATTGAGATGATGTCGGTATAGGAATCCCCACTCAAAATATTTTCAAAAATCTAAGTGTGAATTTATCTGTGCGATGACACTGGTATAGGAAAGCCCAGCTAAAATATGTAAAACTGCATGTTGTTTTGGAACCCCAGGGTGAAGTTTCATTGGGAGGCCAAGTTGCACTGCGACCTTGAGTGGCATTGTGATGACGTTGGTATAGGAAACCCCACTCAAAATATTGTAAAAAATCCAAGTGTTAATTTCTCTGCGCGATGACACTGGTATAGGAAACCCCAACTAAAATATGCAGCACTACATATTGTTGGAAGCCCCCGAGTTGTATTGCAATCTCGAGTGGCATTGCGACGACATTGGTAAGGAAACCCCACCCAAAATATGCAACACTACACTAAAAGTATTGTCAAAAAAATTTCTAAGTGGGAATTTCTCTGCATGATGACATTGGTATATGAAACCCCACCTAAAATATTAAGCACTACCTATTATTTTGGAAAACACCTGCCCTGCCTCCCCCCTTCAAGTTGCATTAAAACGACATTAGCATAGGAAACCCCACTTGAAATATTGTCAAAAATCCATTTTAAGTGTGAATTTCTCTACGCGATGACACTGGTATAAGAAACCCCAACTAAAATATGCAACACTGCATGTTGTTTTGGAACCCCCCAAGTTGCATTGGGAGGCCGAGTTGCATTGCGACCTTGAGTGGGCATTGCAACGATGTTGGTATAGGAAACCCCACTCAAAATATTGTCAAAAATTTGGCCAGGTGTGAATTTATCTGCACGATGACATTGGTATAAGAAACCCCAACAAAAATATGCAACACTTGCATAGAATCCCCCAAGTTGCTTTGGGAGCCTAAGTGGCATTACGACGATGACGGTATAGGAAACCCCACTTGAAATATTGTCAAAAATCCAAGTGTGAATTTCTCTATGCGATGACATTGGTATAAGAAATCTGATGCAACTCAGAGTGGAATTACGACAATGTTGGTATAGGAAACCCCACTCAAAGTATTGTCAAAAATCCATCTCAAGTGTGAATTTCTCTAAGCGATGACACTGGTATAAGAAACCCTAACTAAAACATGCAACACTACATGTTGTTTTGGAACCCCCCAAGTAGCATTGGGAGGCCAAGTTGAAATTCAACTTTTACTCTTTTTATTTCCACAAAGATATTTTTGAAATGTATACAGTTACCTTTAGATTTGGGAAAGGAATGCCACCAAAAAATTTTAGTATCAAATATGGAGGGGTCTTTTAACCACATTAATTTGAATTTGAATGGGCATAATGGAGCTACCTTATCTTCAAAAAAATCCAAATCAACCTGAGCATGGCCAAATCTAGATAAAGGAATAATACAACTCTCAAAAATCCAATTAGATCTCAACCACATATGATCAATGAAAAAATAGTCCAATCTTTCCACTATGTTGCTAAAACCTTTTTTGCTATTGGTCCAGGTGTATAGGATCTTATTAGGAATTACATCCACAAGTCATGTTGAATCCACAAACACCACTGAAGTGAGAATTGCATTAAAATCTCCACCCAAAGTAATTTTTTCATTCAGATGTGAGGAGAGAGTAAGATTTCATTCCAACATATATACTTTAGCTATAGATTGTTCAGGTCCATAAATAATGAAAAAATATAAAAAATGTTGAAGGATAGGTTCTTGATCTTACTCCATTAACAATTTATATTGTGCCTTAATGTATTCACTTCCACCCAAATAGATTTTAAATCATGGTAAGCCTCCCGATGTGTCAAATGAGTCAATAAACTAGCCTTTCCAAGATGGCCAACTATGTAGAAAAATATTTTCTACCTCTTCCTTGACCAATTTTGTTTCTTTAAGGATGGTTATCTCTAGACCAAGTGGAGCAATATTATGCTTTAACAAGCATCTCTTGTTAGGGTCAATGATGCCCCTAGCATTCCAAGAAATAAGCTTCATGGCTCACACTTTAGGATAAAATTTGGTTATGGGTTTCTAATTTTCCAAAAGCCCTTACTCAGTAAGTCTCTTTGAATTAGTTTTATGCCCTCTTCTACTTTTCTTCCCACAATTGGGTTCAAACAATGATCATTCATGTTGAGAGATAGTTACTATTTATTTTAAATTATCTATGTTCATCTTCTGAACCAATTCCATCAATTGGATGATCCAATCATCTTTGTCAAATATCATTCCTTCTTCATTATCAAAAATTGAGTTTGCAAACTCATATAAATCAAAGGCTTCCTCAACAAGATCATCTTTCCTATACTAATATAAATCAAATTTCCTTTCCAAAGATGAACTTACAATACCTTTCAAAACTTGAATTTCATTTTCAATTACAAGATAAGATATTGGTTGAATAGAGAAGAGAGTGTTCAATAGATTTGAAGATTGAGAGACCAGTTGCTTTGTATCATTCACCATGGTATGGATTGAAAATGTCTCCACAAGAATTAATGGAGTAAGACTAGAATGATCATGATCCAAAGGAAAGGTTGCATATTTTTTTAACCAAGCCCCATTGTTATGATTCAAAAAGTGATCTAATGTTGGGTTAGCCTTGGTCTTCCACAATTTCTTCACCTTCAAAGCCTTCCTTGTATTTGATGGATGGGACATCATTGGATAAACCTTCATTAAATAACCAATCTTGTGACATCCATAGCAATAGGAGGGAAGTTTTTATAAGTCGGTGTTTTGAACCCATTCCCTTCCAAAGGATTTGTGTATAATAGCCTCTAGAATTTATTCCTTTAAATCCAAATTCAAACAAATTTTTGCATACATGACCAACGAACCATCTAGGGTGATAGGATCAATAGAGATAAATTCCCCAATAATATTATTGATTGTTCTGAGACTAGCTTCCCCCAAATATTCAATCGGTAAAGCATAAAGATGAATCCAAACTCAAAACTTAGAAGGGTTTTTCTTCTGCATCTCAAAATGAGGGAACCACACATGAATAGAGACCTCTACCTCATTCAATAACCATGGGCATGAGGAGAGGACATTATCCTTGAAATCCCCATATTTTCAAGTAACCAAGAAGAATCCATTTGGTAAAAAATTTATTGATAGATCTTTTCCTTAGTCAAAATCCATTTATCCACTTCTCCAATAACAAATCATCTTCCCACTACCTTGCTTAGAATGACATAGTTTTCTAGAAGTTGAATGTTTTCATTCAAATCACCATCCTCTAGAACCAAGACCTAGTTAGGGCCAATGAGGATGGTAGGACAACCTGAGGGGGCCATCAAAGGATTAACAGGACCATCCACCTTAGAATTTTCTTTGAGAGGTTTTCCAATATCTAAATCAAGTTGAGTTCCTTAATCGGATGGAAAGGATTCAATTAGGGTTTTATCTACTTTTTTGAAACCATAAATCTCCTCCTCCAAATTCTCCCAAGCATCACTAGCCACTATGTCCTGAGCCCATTCCACCTCCTTCTGCAACTCTATGCACTCATCATATTATTTCCTACCTCCTTTCTTGTTCACCTTCAAATTCTCCTTTTGTTGCCTTTCATCAATCACCTTCCTCTGTGCCACCATTTTTATTTTGAATGTTAGTATAATTTATAGTAAAAGAAATAAATATAAAAATTATCTATATATTTATTAAAATTAGTTAAAAAAAACTTTGTTCTATTCAAAATTTCACCTTATATCTGATATGATCTTTTAAAAAATCATTATATTTAATGGTTAAACAATGTAAATTTAGTCTAATATATAGTGTATTAA
The DNA here is from genome assembly GCA_037957365.1 of Torreya grandis. NCBI lineage: Eukaryota > Viridiplantae > Streptophyta > Pinopsida > Cupressales > Taxaceae > Torreya > Torreya grandis. The sequence continues at coordinate 7,017,464 of JARHVA010000044.1, forward strand.
TATATTATAATAAAATATATTTTAGTATAGATTATTTTATTTTACATTAATATATAATATATATTGGATAATAAAAAAATTTATAATATTATTGTTACATCTTGATTCCTCACTAAGTAAATTATTTTATTATCCATGGATATTTATAGTTGACACATTTGATTTGGTTAATTTTGACTGAGTTTTGATATATATGCTATTATGGGACAATAAAATATTACTTAGGTTACATGTTTGCATTGCTATGAGTTAGTTATAGTTTATGTATTTACATTATGAACATGTTGATTTGTTATTTCAGATATAATTTATGACATATGTATATCATGATGTTATGATCTAACTACTTGCTTATTGTGAGGTTGACACAGGAAAACTCATCCCTCAAAGCATGACAGAGGGAGAACATCATCAGAGATGATGATGTAGATTGAGATATCAAAATATGATAGATAACTCAACTAGAACCCTACACACTATATTGTACATATTGTCATTGATGTCAAAGATCTAGCATTAGGATAAAGGCCCCATTTCATTTAATGGTGTTTTTAATATTCATATCTTGTCTAATGTGTGTTAATATTTATTGAATATTAATGAATATATTTTTGGTTTCATATAATTCAAAAGAGGGCCCATGGAGAAGTCAAAGAGTCACAGGGTAAAGACAAAAGAGGAATGGGATGTATTTTCTCATGAAGAGTCATCTTGAGGAATTCCAAGAGTCACCATGTGAAGATAAAAGAGGGTATGGTACATTTTTCCATGAAGGGACACTTTGAGAAATATGAAAAGTCACCAAGATAAATATAAAAGAGGAAAGGATGCATTTTCTTATGAAGGGTCACCATATGACTTTTCAAATGCAAGGATATGAAAGGTCATTCAAGTTTGGTGCCATTTTCCATGAGGATTGAAGGATCACAAAGGGTGAATTCCAAAGGTCATTTGGAAAGATATAAATAAAGGCTTGAGAAGCCATTTGTAATATGAAAGAGAGTGCATGGTTTGTATTTATTTTCGAAGGGAAAAAAGTAGAAGATATTGTAGAGTTCCATCATTTATTGAGTAAGCAACATTGAGAGATAGTTGTGTTTTATACACAAGAGGGGTTGGTGATCCTATGGGTTGGTTCTCACAAATCTTTGCAAGGGGTTGGTGCTCCTACAATTTGTTGCTCATTCATATACTTGAGATTGTTCTTCATGATTTTTTTCACTTTGGGTTTTCACATAAAAATTTGGTGTCTCTCTCTCTCTTGTGTGGTGTATATTATTATTTCAATTTTATTGCATATCTTGAATGTGTGGTTAAGTGGTTTAAAAAAAAGAATCTGATTAAGTAATAAGATATATAATATACTGATTCACCCCCCCCCTCTCAGTATATTTCATGCTTATCAATTGGTATCAGAGCAGATTCCTTTGGAAAAAGTTTTACAGCTTGAAGGTAGATCGAGAAAGCAAAATGTCTAGATCACATGAAGGTTTTTATAAAAATAAGGCACCTTTGTTTGATGGGACAAATTATGCTTTTTGGAGCATAAAGATGAAAACTTATTTGATGGCCCTTGGATTCGACATTTGGCAAGCAGTGGTAGAGGAATATGAAGAGCCACATACACTTGCAACTACTTTGGCAGAAAAGAAGGCAAGTGAAAATAATGCTAAAGCTTTAAATGCTATTTTATGTGGTTTATGTGAATCAAATTTTTTTAAAGTTATGCAATGTAAATCTACTCATGAAACTTAAGTAAATCTTGAAAATATTTACAAAGGTGATGGAAAGGTTCAGCAAGCTAAGCTTCAAACTTTCAGAAGATAATTTGAGTTTTTGAAGACAGAAGAGGAAGAAAATATATCAATTTATCTTTTATGGGTTGATCAAATAGTTAATCAGATTCAAGGTCTTGTAAAAAAGTTAGAAGAATTAATTATGGTTCAAAAAGTTTTGAGATCTCTACCATTGAGATATGATGCAAAAGTTTTGGCAATTGAAGAGATGAAGAATTTAGCCAAGCTAAAGATGGATGAGCTACATGGTATTCTTATGGCATATGAGATGCAGACCGAATAAGAGAAACCCTCAAAGAGAGAAGCTGATTTCAAGACATCAAAGAAAGAGAAGGCTAAGATTCAAGAATCAAGTGACAATTCTAGTGATGATGAAGATGACAATGGAGCTCTATTTATTTGTAATATGAAAAAGGGCATAGATAAATATCAAGGAAAATTACCTTTTAAATGTTTTAATTATGAAAAGATTGGACATTTTGCAGCTAAATGCCCAGACAAAGTTAATGATGACAATGAGGAAGGAAAGTATACATACAAGAATAATTTCAAAATAAAATTCAATAAGGGATTTGAGAAGAAGAGTTTATATTCTAAATATCCTAGCTCAGCTGAAGATAGTAAAGTCAGTGATTCAGAAGAAGAAGAGATTATATTCATGGCCATATATGAATATGCCTCCGTAAGCAAAATTAAGATGATCAATAAGAAGAACATGATGAAGCCGAAGTGGATTTGGAAGGAGAACTCATTTGTGCCTTAGAAGAGTTAAAAGTTCTTGAGAAGAAGAATCAAAGATTAAAGCTTTAAATCAAGAAAAATGAAAAGGAGTCAAAGGAAATAATTAAAGATCTATAAGCACACTTTGAAGAAGCTAAGAAGAATGAAGAAGATCTAATGGCATAGTTACAAAAAGTAAGTAAAGAATGTGAAAGGTATGTTATTGAAATTGATTCTTTAAAAGTAAATCTTGAGAAAACAAATAAAGCAATCAATGATAGAGCATCCAATGATTCAAAAGTTAAGAATAACACTAATATGTTGAATAAGATATTAGAAGGTAAAAGATCAATGTCAATACAAGTATCAGATTTGAAAAAGAAAAATGGGAGGCCACTACTTTCACAGACAAGAAAAAAGGAAATAGCTATGCTGAAGCTCTTACAAAAGAGGAAATAAAAAGGGAAGAAGTTAAGAATATAGAGGACATCTCAAACAAAGAAGGCTGGAAGAAATAGAGCTACAAAAGGCAATTAGATCAAAGATACATAAACAGGTCCCATTTTTATGGTTACTATTTTTATTATAATGGATATGGTCATAATAAAATAGAATGTCAAAAAAGGGCTACCAATTTTAGAAATAAGGAGAAGGAAAGTCATGTAGAGTCAAGCAAAAGCCACAAGTCTTTTGCTCCTCTATAAGGGTTTAATGAAGAGGACATAATATGTTATAAGTGAAATAACTTCGAACACATATCTTGTTATTATAAAATCATGTTCGATTCAGTAAAGAAGGACTAGAGTTTCAAGGCTCCATTCATCAAGAAGAAAGTTCAGACAGGTTCATAGTAGAAAAAATAACCTGAAAAATCTATGTTGGTATAGACAGCTTTGCATACAATAAATAAAGAAAAGCCATGGTTCATTTATAGTGGATGTTTGAGACACATGATAGAAGACAAAATCAAGTTCATAATCTTGAACAAGATCAATGGTGACATAGTGAAATGTGGAGATAATACTACTGCCAAAATTGCCAAAAAGGTACACTAAGTTTGGATAATGGTAAGATTAAAACTAAAAATGTTTTGTATGTAGAAGGTATTAAGTATAATATTTTGAGTGTAAGTCAAATGTGTGATCAAGGACACACACTAAATTTTTATTTATAAGGTTGTGAAATTAGGAGAAAAGATTCAGATGTGTTCATTGCAAATGCTTAGAGAATAGGCAATAATTTGTATATGTTATCAAACATCAAAGGTCAAAGATGTTGTTTGAGTTAGATTGAAGAAAGTTGGCTATGGCATAGGAGAATGGGACACATAAATTTTTAAAATTTTGTCAACATCAACAAGAATGAAGCAGTTATAAATCTTTTGAAGATTACAAAGCCATTTGACACACTTTGTGAACCTGGTCAACATCGGAAGCAAGACATAAGGTGGTTCAAAACAAAAGAGTACTCGACCACTCAGATGTTAGATCTTGTTCACACTGATTTGTGTGGACTTATGAGAAATCAAAGTACTCAAGGTGAGAAATATTTCATGTTGCTTAATGATGATTTTTCACGTATGACTTGGATAATGTTTTTAAATAAAAAATTAGAAGCTTTCAGATATTTCAAAGCATTAGTTGAAAATGAAATCAATTTTAAGATTAAGTTCTAAGATCATATTGAGGAGGATAATTCATGTCAGATCATGTTATTGATTTTTGTGAATACCATGAAATAAAGAGACATTATTCAGTAGCTAGAACTCCACAGCAAAATGGAGTAGTTGAACAAAGAAATAGAATAGTTCAAGAGATGGTGAGGACAATGCTAAATGAGTCCAAGATACCAGATAAATATTGGAGAGAGGTAGTTGCTATAGTGGTGCATATTTAGAATAAAGAATTATTGAGAGTCAATAGTGACAAGACTCCTTATGAGCTATGAAAAGACAAACTAGTAATAGTTGATTATTTTAGAGTTTTTGACAACAGATGCTTCATAAAAAGAACTGATGAAAAACTTGGTAAGTTTGAATCTAGAGTAGATGAAGGTATATTTCTTGGTTATTCTTGAAAAATTAAAGATTATAAATGTTATAATAAAATAACCAAGAAAATTGTTGAAAGTGCAAGTGTTAGGATAGAAGAAGATGGAACATAAAGAATCAGTGATCTAGTAGACATTCCTAAAATCATTGAAGAGGAAGATTTTGAAGAATTAGATGAAGATGAGAAGAATGAGAAAAAAGGATATAAAAACTCCATCCAAATATGTTAAAAGAAATCATAATGAAAGTGACATCATCAGGGATATAAATTAAGAAATTCATATCAAAAGAATTATGGTAAGTGAATCTGAGCAAGTTAATTTCTCTTTGTTATCCAAAATTCAACCTAGAACTTTTTCAGAAGCTAGACATGATGAGCATTAGGTTAAGGCAATGGATAAATAATTAAATTAGATAGAAAAGAATGATACTTGGGAATTAGTGCATAGACTAAAAGATCACAATGTAATAGGAATAAAATGGGTTTACAGAAATACGTTAAATGAAAATGGAGAAGTAACTAGGAATAAATCAAGATTAGTATGTAAAGGATATGCTCAGATTTAGGGAATAAATTTTGAAGAAGCTTTTGCACTAGTAGTAAGGCTAGAGGCTATTAGAATGTTTCTTGCATATGTAGTGTTTAAAAATTTCAAATTATTTTAGATGGATGTCAAATCTACCTTCCTAAATGGAAATCTAGAAGAAGAGGTCAATATTGATTAGTCTAAGGGATTTATTCTCTCAAATATTAGTAGCCATTTATGCAGATTGAAGAAATCACTTTATGGATTGAAACAAGCTCCTAGAGCTTGGTATGCAAGACTTGATAAGTACCTGCAGGATTAAGGTTTCAAGAGAGGATTTTCTGACAGTAATCTCTACATAAAAACAAAAGGTGAGCATCAATTTATTGTTGTGGTATATGTTGATAACATCATTTTTAGAGGAAACATTGAAAAGATGACAAAAGAATTTTTTGATAATATGCAAAAAAAAAATTAAGATGTCTATGCTTGGAGAATTGTCATTTTTATTAGGGTTGCAAATATTTTAGTCAGATAAAGGATTTTTCATATCTCAAAGTAAATATGCCAAGAAAATATTGAAAAAAATTGGTTTTGAGGATTGTGCACTAGTTGGCACACCAATGAGTACAAGCAATAAGGTGAACAATGATGAATATTCATCTATTGTAGATAAATATTTGTATAGATCTATGATTGGTCATCTTTTATATTTGATAACATCAAGGCCAGACATCATGCATGCAATAGTTATGGTTGCAAGATATCAGTCAGCTCTAAAAGATAGTCATGTTTAGTTGGTGAAGAGAATATTCAAATATATCAAGGGGACATTGGATTATAGATTATGGTATCCCATAGGTAAAGATTTTAATTTGGTTGCTTATATAGACTTAGACTGGGAAGGTTGCTTGGATGATAGAAAGAGTACAAGTGAAGGAGCTTTACTCCTTAGTGATAGCTTAATATCATGGCTAAGCAAAAATTAGAATTTAGTATCACTTTATACAGCTGAAGCATAATATATTGTAGTGGTATTGTGTTGTACTCAAGTGCTTTGGATGAAGAAAACTTTGGAAGATATCAAGGTAAAATATGATGAACCTATTTTTATTTTTTGTGATAATACAAGTGATATTAATATTTCAAAGAATTTAGTGATGCACTTAACAAAAAAACATATTCCCATCAAATATCATTTCTTGAGAGAGTAAGTTGTAGATCAACAGGTTAAAATGAAATATATCAGTACTACAGAGTAGATTGTAAACATTTTCACAAAGGCACTACCAAAAGACATATTTGAGTATCTATGGAAGAAGTTGAGAGTAATTTATTTTACTTCCTTCCATTGAGTATCAACATTAGTTGAGGGGGAGCTAAGTGTTAGCTCCAAGTAGGCCCTTTGCCATTGATGTCAAAGGGGGGGAATAACAAAAATAGGTACAAAAATATGTATAGGAAATAGATATAGGTTGCTAAGTAAGGGGGAGTTACTATATGTTTTTCAAATGCTAGTATATGTAGGTTGACATGTATAGTACAGGTTTCAAGATGTGGTAGTTTTAGTTTGAGGTTGCCATCGATGACAAAAGGGAAGATTGTTGGAAATATTGTCATTGATGTCAAAGGTCTAGCATTGGTGATAAAGGCCCCATTGTATTTAATGGTGTTTTTAATAGTCATATCTTGGCTAATGTGTGTTAAGATTTATTTAATATTAATGAATATATTTTTGGTTGCATATAAGTAAAAATAAGGCCCATGGAGAAGTCAAAGAGTCACAGGGTAAAGACAGAAGAGGAATGGGATGCATTTTCTCATGAAGAGTCATCTTGAGGAATTCCAAGAGTCACCATGTGAAGAAAAAAGAGGGTATGGCACATTTTTCCATGAAGAGACAGTTTGAGGAATATGAAAAGTCACTAAGATAAATACAAAAGATGAAAGGATGCATTTGCTTATGAAGGGTCACCATGTGACTTTTCAAATGCAAGGATACGAAGGGTCATTCAAGTTTGGCACCATTTTTAATGAGAATTGAAGGGTCACAAAGGGTGAATGCCAAAGGTCATTTGGAAAGGTATAAATAAAGGCTTGAGAAGCTATTTGTAATATGCAAGAGAGTGCATGATTTGTATTTGTTTTTTAAGAGAAAAAAGTAGTAGATATTATAGAGTTCTATAATTTGTTGAGTAAGCAACATTGAGAGATAGTTGTGTTTTATACACAAGAGGGGTTAGTGCTCACAAATATTTGTAAGGGGTTGGTGCTCCTGCAAGTTGGTGCTTACAAACTTTGTAATTTGAGTTGGTGCTCATTCATATACTTGAGATTGTTCTCCATGATTTTTCCCACTTTGGGTTTCCATGTAAAATTCTCTCTCTCTCTCTCTCTCTCTCTCTCTCTTGTGGAGCATATTATTGTTTCAATTTTATTGCATATCTTGAATGTGTGGTTAAGTGGTTAAAGAAAAGGAATTTTATTAAGTAATAAGATATATAATATATTGATTCACCCCCCTCTTAGTATATTTCATTCTTAACACGCTACATTAGTTAACACATGTTAGAATGCATAATGAAATGGTTAACATAGTGTGTTCATTACTGCTTGCATTAAATAGTTATTTGCTCATGATTTGTTAGCATAGTTTAATGGTTTTATGAAACTCATTTTGCATGATCAACATGTGTGATCATTAAATTATGATAGAAACATGATTTGATTAGTTAAATTAAATACAGGTTATTGATTTATGAATTTATCATTTAATTGTTATGGCATTTAGAGATGCTAATTAAATTAGTGAATTTATTGATTTTTATAATTAATGTTAAAAACAAATAAAATTTATAAATTGCCATTCGAGAGGAAAAAATGGAAAAAGAAGTAGGAAATCAAAAAATAATAAAAAATAAATGAAAAGGGAAAGGTCTAAATTTAATAAAAACTAAAAGAAAGAAATCCATAAAATATTAATAAAAACAAAGAAAAAAAGTAAAAAAGAAAAAAGAAAAATCTTTTAAAGAAAAAAACTATGCCCTTTTCATCTTAATATAGATTATAAAAAGAGGATCAGAAGTATTCTTCAAAAGGAGAAAGGCATAGCACAAGGAGAGGGGCGTAGCAGATAGAGGATTCACAGAAAAGAAGAGGCATTGATAGAGATTTGAGAGGAAGAAAGAACAAGTATAGAAAGAACAATCAAACAGACTATCAGGTAGGCACTTTGGCCATGATAAAAACCTTAATTTATGTGTGTTTTAGATAATCATTTATTATTGAATCAATTTGGCAAAGAATTTTTGATCTAGGCATTCCAAGTAAAAAGAACATATGCTAAAATTCTCCAAGCCATAGATAAGCATCAATCTACACCCAAGCTACCTATATAGATAAAATATCTGTAAATAAATGATTATGTATATTAGCATCTATAGAGAATCAATAGGAAATTGACTTGTTTGAGCTATATAACACCAAAATATATGACATATACCTGAGTAGTGAATCGTGCTACCAAGTTGATGTTATAACAAACTATATTATGTTGATGTGTTGCATGTATATAAATAGGGTGATTCATACTATGTTGTAGTTAGTTATTGTCAGCAACTAAGTGATATACTAGTGTTTGAATTTATTTCCAATAGTACTATTATTGAAAAATACCTTAGCATAAGGCATAGGATGTAGATTTATCATTGGTTATAGGGACAAATAATCCATTAGAATCCAGTGATTAAAACAAACCATAATATTATATTACAATGCTTTGTACACAGTGACTATAGAGAATGGGTTACATTTTATCTGACTGTTGTTTGAAATTGGTGAGCTTGATTAAATATAATGACATTTATATATGTGAACAGTGATGAGATTTTATAATAATACGATATTTAATTGCCATTAATAGAGAGAAGCAATTTGATAATTATATAGAGAGAAACAACTTGAATAAACATTTATCAGACCTATATGGTGATTCCATCAGTTTTCTTTAAAAAAAGATTTTACTCAATGAAATTTATTCATGGATAGAGCATGAGTGAAATATCCATACGATTGTGTAAAACCCCATAACTTGTTATGCTAGCATCGCCATATGATGACACTAGTTTAAATCAAGCATGTATATGATCTTGTTTAGCCAATATCACCATATATGTATGCTATGTGTTTTTTATGTTTTAAATAAGAAGGGTGTAAACTCGATATATATGTAGTCAATCTATATATTTTAGATTGCATATATGATCATATCACTGTAAAATTGATAATACGATAGTGTGGTGATATGTTTATATGTATATTTTTAAATGTATCAGCGTATATGATAATATAAGTGGGTAGGTGATAATATTAATATTATCATAGTTTATACATTATCTTGTGTTTAAAATAAACCTGATGTATATTATGGGTGTATAACAAACAAAAGTATAAAGTTATACTGTGAAGATTATGCAACTTATTTTAAAACCTCTTCATGTATTCATCCATTTCCTTTTACATCAGTATTTGAATGGGGTTTATAATTTTAATAGTGGTAGTCATAAAATGTTGATATGATTTTAATATATATGTTTATCACTGATCTTGTTAAATTCTTCTTATAGATAAAATAAGACTAAGATTAGTATATCACTCCAAATGATCATAGAGTTTGTAACATGAAATAAATAACAAGTGAACCCCTAATATAAGTTCACCGAATGTCTTATGTCTTATCATGTAAATAATCATATTTATTATGCTTCGTGTGCTAGCATATATGTAGCTATAAGCACATTGATATCATAATAGGATCTGAGTAAAGAATGTGAGACATATTTTGCTGAAACGTAGTCTTCCATTATATCAAGTTAAACTTTATGATGTAGGATCTCTTTACATATGTAGCATGGGAAAAAAATCACATGGTGTGGATATAACACTAATAATAACTACATTTATGAATTAGTAACGATATGCTTAAAAATAATATAGGTATACATGTGCCTGTTAGCATATACATGTACATAGGGATGTGTTCTTTTAACTATAGTTTCATTGGTGGTTTAAAACTATATTCTATATAATATAACCTTGTGAATACATGCATTAAAACCCCTGAGATTATAATAAATGCTAAATTGGTTTATTCTATGTTTATAAGAATATCCTTGTTGTGTTTAGTTTCTTAATTAGAAACTTATGTTTTCATGGATTTATGACTACTTTATTAGACCAGGTATGGTACTTAGTAGTTATGCTTAAACACTAGACTATGATAATATGGGTTATTATAGGGTGTAACATGATTGTAAATTAATTGTGGTAACTAAAATTTGTAGTTAATTGTGTATTTTACCTAGTATGTATAAACTGTAATCATTATTTCTAGTATGGGATAGATAATAATGTGAGATTCATTCATACATTTGATGGAATAAATGTATGATCATATGCTTAGCATGTATGTGATATGATTACTATTATGATGTAAATTATATTAATCTTTTGGTTATTTTATGTTAACCAATCTCACATTGTTGATACTGAGTTATTAATAAGACATACTTCATTGGCTTACTAGCATCACAATGGTAGATGAAGGCAATCTGATCAAGTGTTGTGTATGAATTTTGATTGATCTATAGATCACTATTATTTATTATTCATAAAAACTTTGGACAAAGTAATGTTTAGAGAGACATTGTCATTTCATGAGTATTATTTACATGTTTGTGCAATATCTTACAATAGAATATGTTTTATATGATACACTGCATGTTTAGTTTTAGAAATCATATAGCACATAGGTACTAGCTTGTCTCTCTAAATTCCTACACCATCACTATCTAATCATCTATGAAGGGAGGGCCATTCCCTAATTGGATTAGTGCAAGGGATCATTGGTGCATGGTTGGTGTGTAAAATCACTTGGTTGATGCTTTCCTTCCCCACAATAGTACTTACTTAAATACGACACTTGAGATTGTCACAGATACTTAAGTTTGGGAAACTATGTCACAAGAAGACATGTATCTTATATATGTAATTTGTATTGTATTTTACTTATTATTAAAACATTATCATGAATATTTATACTTATTTATTATACATTTATAGTAGTGATTGTAGGCATGTATCAGTCATGACTAGTTTATTGTAATTACTTTATATATTTATATTATGATGTGTTTCTTCTGATGATAGAGATTAGATATGTATGATGTGTTATAATTAATTTACATTTATCTCACTTAGAGTATTTTCTATGATCATTGGTTAGATTATTTTGGTGTAATCTATTTATAGTATATGTGTTTAAATTTTTAAAAATCATGTATTTCTAGGTAGATCCTAGTGGGGATGTTCCATGTGGTATCAAAGATAGGGATTGAACTATAGGACCTAATGAGTCCACTAGAATTTTCATATCCTTCTATTAAGAGAAATAAGGATGGTGAAAGCTATAGTTTCCAGAGAGGTTCCATCGACTGCCAATGACAGTAACCCTTTACTTTATCCTAGTCAATTTACTACTAAGCAATCAACAAAGATGGATCAGATTCTTGCAGCCATGAATGAGACTATGGATTATATTATAGATCTAGAATAGGTGGTTCATAGCAATGAAGATTAATAATAGCAATACATACCTAAATATCATCCCACTAAGTAGGAAAATCCTTAGGATGTTATAGCTTAGGTAGCTATGGAGTTGGCTAGAGACATGAAGAAGGTGAACTCACTTAAGTTTGATAGGACTATTTTGGGTGATGGAGCTAAGGCATGGATGACTAAGATGGAGAAATATTTTGAGATTTAAAACTACTCTAAGGCCATTAAGGCAATATGGGGATCATACCAGTTGATTGGTGAGGCAGCTGCATGGTGGGCCAATAAGAGGTTGGAAATGAATCTTAACTCAACCACCACTACTTGGGATTAGTTTATGGCATTATTTAAGTCATGATGGCTTACACAACTTTATTTTGATCATAAGATCATAGATTTGTAGAATCTAAAGTAGGAAGATTTATCATTGAATGAGTCTGTACCTCAGTATCAAAGATATGAGAGGGTTAGGATCAAAAAATTTATCATGGGGTTGAGACCCCAGATCAGTGGAAAGGTGGATGTTCATGGACCTTCCACTATGGACTAGGTATTTGAGAAGGTCATCAAATAGGAACAAAATTTGAAGTTTATTTCATAGGCCATGGATAAATTTAAGAATTTTTAAAAAAAATCTAAGTCAACCTTCAAGAAGAAGAATTAGAAACAAAGGAGTGGAGACTCTAGGAAGTAGTTCAAAATTCAGAATGCCATGTTTAAAAATGGTTCAAACAATAATAAATAGGGCAATGGATCCAAATTGGTTTCAAGGAAAACCAATAGAATGATAGGAAAGGACCACCTAGAGGTTGTTTCATTTACATAAATGACCATTATGCTCATGATTTCCCTTAATACAAGTCAAAGGGCAAATGTCCTAATATTCAATAGGGTAGTTTTTTTCAATAGATTCATGTAGTAGTAAATAATTAACAAGTCAAATTTTAGGCATTACCTATAGATATATTAGGTATTTTGTTTGACCATCCAATTTCCATTTTGATAGATATAGGAGCCATATAATGTTTTATAGATCCTAATATTCTTAGTAAGCTGACTAGAAGAGCTAGAGTAATGTCATATGAATGGTCAGTATAGTATGAAAATGACTCAAAATTCATGGTTGACAAGTGTTTAGTTGAAGTAGAGATTAGGTTACCCAAATTAATAACAATTATGGATCTATATATAAAACCACTAGGGTCATATTATGTGATCTTAGGAGTCAAATGGATTGTGAAACATAAATCAAAGGTTGAACGCTACCTAAATAAGGTTGAGTGTCTGAATGATTTTGGAAATTAGACATAAATCCAAGGCAAGAAAAGAGAGTTGAAGCTTAGGCAAATTTTTGCTATACAACTCAAGAGAGCTCAAAGAAAAGGGTACCCAAAATTTGTCATCAAGATAAATGAAATGGATACATCTCTTGAAGATTACCCATTTCTTAGATATCTTCATGATGTGTTTTTGGAAGAGTTGTCAAGATTGCCTCCTAGATGTGAGTTTGATTTTTCTATCGACATCATACCTAGTTCAAAACCACAGTCCCAAGCACCATATAGGATAACAACCATTGAGTTGGTTTCTCAACTCCAAGAATTATTGGCAAAGGGGTTAATCAGGTTAAGTGTGTCACCATGGGGTGCACCAGTTGTCTTTATCAAGAAGAAGGATGGTACCCTTCAACTTTACATTGATTATATAATGTTAAACAATATAACTATCAAAAATTGGTATTTACTACCTTGTATAGATGATATTTTCAATCAAATATAGGGAGAAATAATCTTTCTTAAGATTTATCTTAGATGAGGATACCATCAGTTGAAGATATGGGATGAGGATATTGTGAAGACAACATTCAAAACTTGATACGGGAACTATGAGTTCATAGTGTAATCATTTGGGTTGACTAATGCTCTGGTAACATTCATAAATCTCATGAATAATGTGTTCAAAGATTACCTAGATCACTTTGTTTTGGTATTTCTGAATGACATTCTCATATATTTTAATAATGAAGAGGAGCACCTTCAACATCTAGAACTGGTTCTACAATGGTTATGAAAGCATAAGTTGTATGTCAAGTTGCTTAAGTGTCCATTTTTCTAGGAAAGAGTCTAATATTTAGGACATATAATCTTTGTGGATGGTATCTTAGTAGATCCCAGAGATATTAAAGCCATTATGAAATGGCTGGCATCAAAGAATGTGCACAAGGTAATAAGTTTCATGGGGTTAGCAAGCTATTATAGGAAGTTTGTTCCAATTTTTTCTAAGATAGCTAATACAATTACTTATTTGCAATGGAAGAACCAAAATTTTGTCTAAATAGAGAAGTGTGAAGTAGCTTTTTAGGAATTGAAAGGAAGGCTTACTTTAGCTCTAGTGTTAAGATTTTTCGACCCTAATAGTTTATTTTTATTAATCATGGATGCATCAAGGGATGGATTAAGAGGAGTCTTATGAAAGATGGTGTAGTGGTGGCTTATGAATTGATAAATCTAAATCCTTATGAGGTGAACTATACGCCTTACGATTTGGAACTTACAATGATTATGCATGCTTTGTAAGTATGATGGCATTACTTGTTAGGAAAACCATTTGAACTCAAGATAGATAACTTAAGACTCAAGTACATCTTCACCTAACTAAATTTGAATGCTTGTCAAAGATGTTGGCTTGAGTTCTTATCCTATTATGATTTTGACATCAACTATATCAAAGGAAAGGAAAATAGATTAGTCAATGCCCTTAGTCATAGAAGGTACATAGTAGTTATAGCTACTATAAGGAGTACCTTCAGGGATCAAGTGATTAAATTCTCATTAGGAGATGAATTTTATGATCAAGTCTGAGAAGCTTTGTCTAAGAATGCTCATAATTCTTGGTATAAAGGATTCATATTGGAGAGTGATGGTATTTTACATTATAATGGAAGGATGTATGTGTCAGATCAAGAAAATTTGTAGATCATAATACTAAAAGAACTGCATAATACCCCATATTCAAGGAATACAAGAATAACCAAGCTCATGGTAGAGTTCAGATCACTATATTTTTAGAAGGGAATCAAGAAAGATGTATCAGACTATGTGTCATATTATTTGGAAAATCAACAAGTGAAATTTGAGCGTGTGCATCTTGTTAGATTGTTATATCCGTATGATATATTGGAATGGAAGTGGAAAGTGATTAGTATTAAATATATCAAAGGTTTATGATGTCATAGAGTAGGAATGATATGATCTTGGTAGTTGTTGACTGATGAACTGGCCTTGGACTGAAATTCAATTTCATACAAAATCAAAATGAACCTACAGAGTCCATAGTTTTTAACTTGCAGAGTCCGTAGTTTCTGGAAAGCTACAAGTTTCTGTATGCTCATCTCCACATGTCTTTCTTGATTTAGTTATTTCTTTGTTGATTTATTTTATTCAACTGGAAAGTCAACTTATCTAAATTGTGGCACAACTTTCATGTAGATGGAATAAGCATTACTAAACTGATCATTGATTGAATCTCTGTGTTACTTTTTGTAAATAAAACTATAATTACATTCAGATTTCCCTTGAACCACTATAAACTTACACATTTATTTCAAATCATCGTCCTTTGTCCCAACCAATGTATACACAGACCTTTGATCTTGTTCAATACTTTTATAACATTTTAACCTCACTTGTGAACTCGGCTATAGAATGCAGACCTAAATAGGTCAAAATAGGATTCTAGTTTTCTGCTTGAACCGAGAGCTTTCAAAATGCAATTTTCAAGAACCTTTATTGTCCTTAATGCTTCAAAGAGGTGTGTCTTTGTTTTATTCCCTTAAGCTTGTCATTCAATGGCTTTATATTTATTTTATATCTAAGCAAATAATGAACACAAGCTTAAACCCTTTGAAATATACCAACTAGACACTTTTAGTTCAATACACGAATAGACACTTTCCATGAATGGACTGATGCTATGAATGACCATAAATTATAGCTCTTTTCCTCTTACGACCTACGACTTACCTCAGATCACATACGAATGACTTGATTGTAATCTAACTCAACAATGATCTCATCTGCCTCCATCAAAATTGGAAATACATTCTTGTCTTACTCGACTCTGCCTCCTATCAAAATCTTTATCCATTATGCATAATTCGCTATGGTCCATCGGCCTTTACCAATCCATCTCTAATCTGCCCAGGCTTAAATACCTTATGAATAGGCGTGATCAAAATCCTTATAGGCTCGAGTTCTCGGTCTATGTGTAAAACATAATATACGTCCTTGGCCAAAAGGCCTTACAACATAGACGCATCCCTCCTTTCCAGATTCGGTTCTCGGTCTACACAAAACAAAGTCACATAATCATTTTTAAAAATGAAACTGAATTAACACCAAGCTCAGTCTGATGAATTAAGCATAAGACCACACCCATAGCCAACTGGTTTCCATGATAAGCGTGGTCACTTCGCCCATTCAGAACTCCCTTTCTTCACCATGGCTTCAAAAGCCTTCTAACAGGCATATCCATATCTGTTCAGGCCTGTCCAGGGATGTCAAACTTGTCTTGAACTTTTTTGTAGGTGGGACGACTACAGTATATTGAAAAGCAAATTGCAAAGCAGGGAACCATGAACATACACAGGCCTGTCACTATTGAAACCATAATTTTATAAAGGAATCCATAACATTATCATGGAAATCAGAACTCTTTTCTTTCCTCTTTTCAATAGAAATACTTACAAATAATGTTCATTGATTAAGGACTTATGAAATCTTCATAGACACCTCCATGCTTATTCTTGGACTCCACCTGCAACTTCTCTTTCTCCTTCATTCTTACATCCTTTGAGATCCTCTCCTCTTCTTCTATCTCTTCCCTTGAATGAGAGGTCTTTTTCCTCTCTGTCCTTCCTCTCCTCTTCTACATACCTCTCATCCTCCTCTATAATTAATTTTCTTTTTTCTCTTGTTAAGATTCTCCCCTCTAACTTCTATGCCCAATTTTGGGTTGAAGGTAAAACAGAAACAATTTGTAATTTTTAACAATATACTAAGGTTGAAACATTTTCAACCACTCCTCCCTTATTTCCTCAACAGCCCCAACAATCATTTTTACCTTTCACTTTTCACTTTGACAATTACATTTACTCTCAAGGTAAAATTTTGAAATCTAAACACAATTTGGAGGGAAAACAAGAATTTGAAATTTCACACTAGAATATCATTTGAATTTGCATGTTTTGATGATCTCAACTAGTCCTCCATGAAGCTATTATAGATGCTCCTACATCATTGACAAACTAACTGATCTGGGCAATAATTTAGGCAACAATTAGGGTGATAGTCCTACATCAATTGATGATAGAACTTTTGAGAGCCATAACTTTTGCACCATAGCTCTGATTAACTCATAGTTTGAACCATTAGAAAACTAAGAATGAGGAGAATGTGGTGAGATCTTATTAGTGGTTTTTGACCCTCAAAAAACCAATGGAAGTGCCCCAAATTTCAATTTTAGTAGTGCATTCTAAAAATAGTAAGTTTCTAAAAATAGTGATTCCTCAAATTTTGTATTATTGTAAATAATGGAAGTCAAACCAATTAATCTCCCTCAAGATTGGTGACCTTTTACATCCTCCTCCTACCTTAAAAAAGTGTATAAATGAAGATGTAACTTGAAATGGAATTAGACATATCTTCCCAAAGATAAGCATATGGTTATGTTACCATCTTGAGTAATAAAACATCTCTTCTCGGAGAAATCATTATTACTGTATTATTTTTATGTTCTTAAAATATCTTTCAATCAAAACTTCTGATTTTTGGATTAGTGGTATCAGAGTGGTTTGTCTTGAGAGTGTATGATCTTGAGGATGAGGTCAGGCTACAAGAAGCTTGGGTGAAAAACAACAGAGCTTCCAAACTATCCACCTATTCATTCTAAATGACTTCAAATTGTAGATGACACTGAGACATACGATCATTTCAAGGAAATGGTGAATGAATCCCTCCAATGGAAATAAGTGTAGATGCTACAACAATTCACCCAAATTATCCAATAAATCTTGATGGAAAATTTTGGCTCCTCATCTATGGAATGTCTTTTCAGTGCCCCAACACCCTTCAAGGTTTAGGTGAATTTTGATATCACTACATTTGAAGGAAAAATCAATGCTAATGCAGTAGAAAATTGGTTGGATCAATTATCTTCCTACTTTTTCTGTAAATAAATTCATCAATGGAGAAAAGATCACTTTTGCTCTTTTGAAAGCATCATTGCCCATGAAAAATTGGTGAGAAGTGTACAAAAAGAGGTTCAGTACATATGACATTGGCCTTGAGGTGGAACCTACATTGGATGATTTCATGGAAGTGGTCAAGGAAGAATACTATCCCATTGGAGCATATGATGATCTATACATATAGTGGTAATAACTTTGCCAAGATAAGGACCAATCTGTTCAAGATTACACTGACATTTTTCATTCTCTATTTGTGATATTGGGCATCTAAGAAAGTGAGAAGCATAAGAATCTCAAATATCATGGTGGATTACAATGGTACATATGGGGGGAAATAGAATTATTCAATTTGGAAACCCTCGGTGAGGCATACAAGTTCACAGTGAAGATTGAGCAGAAGCATGGAAGAAAGAATACAAAGAGTCAGCCTTTGAAATGGAAAAGTGATAAGGAAGGTCAAACACGAGGCCAAAATTGGAAGAAAAAAGAGTTTTAAGATAAGAAACCCCAGAAGGGGAAGACTGGAAAATGGTGTGATTACCATAAAACTAGAACTCACTCTAAAGAAGAATGTTGAGCCATCAAGTCACTACTTTATGAGTCACAATACTCAACATCTACTTCTTTGTCTCATACACAACCTACAGTTGAAGAGGAAAAAGAAGAGATTATAGATGTTGAGCCTGATACCATCATTGCTTCATCACAAACCTGTGAGAAAAGGTCATATGAAAAAGAAAGGTTATTTCTCTCCAAATTATGGATAAAAAGTAAGCCTTTGCATTTCATTCTTGATAGTGGGAGTCAAAAGAATTTAATCTCTACTAAAGTTGTGAAAAGTCTAAATATATCTATGAATTCTCACCCAAATCCATATAGTATTGGATGGTTGAGCCCAGGAAGAGACCTCCATGTCACCCATCAATGTCTTCTTTCATATGAAATAAAACCTTTCCAAGATGAATTCTTATGTGATGTGGTCAATCTAGATGTTTGTGATGTACTCCTTGGTCAGTAATTCATGTATGATAGACATAAAATCTATAAATCACAAACCCAAAGAATCACCCTCACTCTTGAAATGCGATGCTTCAGGGTACCAAAGGTGCCACCTCTCACATCTATCTCCCTGATTAGTGCCAAGCAATATAAGAGATTGGTGGAGAAGACAAAAAAAACTTGTTCTCATGGTGGTCAAATAATAAAAATCCAAGAAGGTTGATGTTGCAGTCTTAACTACACAATCAATAGAAGCAAATGAGACAAATCACAAGAAAATATGATGACTTATTCAAGTCACCCATGGGAGTTCCACTTCACTACCAAGTAAAACATTCTATTGATTTGATCTTAGGATCACCTTTGCCTAACATTTATGTGTATCATAGATCAGTTTTAGAGAATGATGAGATTAAAATCTATATTCAAGAATTGATTCAAAAGGGTCACATCATGCCAAGCTCTTCACCCTATGGTAGCTTGATTATCCTAGCACCAAAGAAAGATGGAACATGGAGGCTTTGCATTGACTATCGATCCCTGAATAAAATCACTATGAAGAATCACTACCCCTCCCTAGGATTGATGACCTGTTGGACCAACTCAGTGGTGTGAAGTTCTTCACCAAAATTGATCTCAAATCTAGCTATCACCAAATTCCCATCGATCCCACTGATGTTTGGAATACTGCATTCAAATCTAAGGAAGGGCTCTTTGAATTGTTGGTTGTCTTTTGGCTTGATGAACGTACCTACAACCTTCATGAGGATATGGATGACATCATGTGACCCTTCACCAACTCATTCATAGTTTTCTACCTAGATGACATACTCATCTATATCAAAACATGGAAGGAACATCTACAACATGTTCATAAGGTGCTTCAAACTCATTTAGAGCACAAGTTGTATGAAAATCTTGAAAAATGAAAATTCAGGATGAAAATAATCCAGTACCTGGGGTACATTGTGAATAAGGAAGGGGTCCATGCCAATCTAGAGAATATTTAGGTTATTTAAGAATGGTTTATACCAAGGACCCTCACAGAACTTCATAGTTTCTTGGGTCTTAAAAATTTATATCATAGGTTTGTTCTTGGATTCTCACATGTTTCTTGGCCACTAACCCAAGTGACTAAAGGAGGAGCTAAAGATAAATTTTAGTGGGGTAAAATACAACAAAGGGCATTTGAGAATTTGAAGAATAAACTTTTCTCAATCCCTACTCTTACCTTGCCATATTTGCATCAACCTTTTGATTTGATGACAGATGCATCTGAATATGTCATGGGAACTATCATCATGCAACATGGCCATCTTGTTACATATCATAGTGAAATTTTCATTGATACAGTCAAGAAATACCCAACATATGATAAAGATCTTTATGCCTTTGTGTAAGCTTGCAAATAATAGAAACACTACACCTTAGGGAAACAGATGGTCATCCACGCTAACCATAAACCATTAGAATTCATCCAGATGTAGATCAAACTATGAAATGAGAGGTACCAAAAGTGGGCCACATATCTACATCAATTCAATCTGATAATCAAACATAAAAAGGGGATCTCAAATATGACCATAGATTGTCTGAGCCACCCTCCAATTATTGTACTCATAATAGTTCTTGACCTGTGCAGACATGAGACTACCACTTGAGGTGCTTTGTATGAAGCATATTCTACCTTTCCTCATACATATCAGGTGCTTCAAGAAGGTAAACCGTGTTTCTATTTTTTATTTCCAAGGTAATGTCCTCTATCACATGGGGCACATCTATGTTCTAACTGTAGATCAATAGAAGATGATATGGGAAGAACATTTTAGTAAGATAGTTAGATACTTTGGTGTAGATAAGACATTGGTAGTTATTTAAAAACACTTTTACTGGCCCCATATGCAAAAGGATGTGGAAAGGTACTTTAAATCTTGCACCCCATGTATGATATCCAAGCTAATAAATAAGAAGCAAGGATTGTACATGCCATTTTCAGAACCAACCAGGCCTTAGAAATCTATCTCAATGGATTTTGTCTTAGGCTTGCCCACTTCAAAACATGGCAAGGACTTTATTTTTGTTGTATTTGATCATTTTTTAAAATACCTATCATGATTAATTGTAATAAAAATATATTTTTGTCGAAGAAATTGCTCAACTATATTTTAGTCATGTATAGCTCCATTTTGGTCTCCCTAAGTCCATTATCTCAGATAGAGATAGCAAGTTCCTAAGCATCTTCTAGTCCACTCTATGGAAGATGATGGATACCAAGTTGATGAATTCCATAGCCTTCTATCCATATAATGATGGTTAGATAGAAGTGGTGAACCACTTGATTATTCACATGATTTATATGTATCACTCCAAACATCCATGCACATTGGATGAGGGGATTATTTTCATACAACATGGATACAATCAAGCCCTACACATCTAGATTAAGCATAGTCCATTCCAAGTATGCTTCAGGTTCCAACCCATGGCACCAATTGATATAGCCATTCCATTCTCCACCATAGAATACACATCTCATGGGAGATCTGAGGCAGCAAAAGCACCAAAGTTTATTAAATAAATGTAACACATCCAACAACAGGTTCATGACATCTTGGAGAAGATGAATCAAAAGTATAAGCTATGCCATCAAAAATATAGGATTACAAACCATTTTTTTGTGGGTGACAATGTTTGGGCGAGGCTTAAAAATGAATGACTTGCAGGCCCACATAGAAAAATTTGGCCTCTATGATATGGTCCCTACACCATCACCAAAAAAGTTAGAGAAAATTCTTTTGAGTTGAACCTACCAGCCTACCTTGGTCTGCATCCAATATTCAATATGGAGCTCCTAAAAAAATATAATCCACCTCTATTGGAAACTTCAATTTTAGGACATTGATGAGCTTGATCTGTAGAGTTTTGCTCTAGTGGAGGAGGATCAAGTTATGGAGACCTGGATGAAGACAATAAGAGGATGCTCTATTCCACTTTCTTGGGTGGTTAAAAGGGGACAACTTAGCCACCAAGGTGAGTGGCTCACAGAGAATCAAATTAAGACACAACTAACACACTTGATGAGGAATATTGATGCAATGGGGACCAATGCTTTTCAAGGAGGGAATAATAATTTAGGCAATAATTTAGGTGACAATTCAAGTGATGGTCCTACCCCAATTGATGATGAAACTTTTTGGAAACATAACTTTTGCACTATAGCTCTGATTGACTCTCCATTTGAACCGTTGGAAAGATTTAAAAAATATAAAAATGTGGTGAGATGACATAGAGCTTTGCTTAGTTGTTTTTGGCCCCTAAAAACCAAATGGAAGTGCCCCAAATTTAAATTTTAGTAGTGCAGTCTAAAAATATTAATTCCTCAAATTTTATATTATTGTAAATCATGGAAATCAAACCACTTAATCTCCCTCAAGATTGGTGACCTTCCACATCCTCCTTTACCTTCAAAATTTGTATAAATGAATATGTAACTTGAAAAGGAAATCAGACATCTCTTCCCAGAGATAAGCATATGGTTGTATTGCCATCTTGAGTAACAAAATATCTCTTCTCAGAGAAATAATTGTTACTGTGTTATTTTTATGTTCTTGAAATATCTATCAATCAAAAATTCTATGTTTTAGACCAGTGGTATCAGAGTGGTTTGACCTGAGAGTGTATGATCTTGAGGATGAGGTCAGGCTAAAAGAAGCTTGGGTGCAAAACAAAGCTTCCAAACTATCCACTTATTCATTCTAAATGACTTAAAATGGTGGATGACACTGATACATCTAATCCCTTCAAGGAAATGGTGAATGAATCCCTCTAATGGAAACAAGTGTAGATGCTACAACAATTCATCCAAATTCTCCAATAAATCTTGATGTGAAATTCTAGCTCCTCATCTGCACTTCTTAGCTCCTCATCCATAGAACCTCCTTTCAATGCCCCAACACCCTTCAAGGTTTAGGTGAATTTTGATATCCTTACATTTGAAGGAAAAATCAATGTTGATGCAGTAAAATTAGTTGGATCAATTATCTTCCTACTTTTCTAGTAAATAAATTCTTCAATGGAGAAAAGTTCACTTTTGCTATTTTAAAAGCATCATTGCCCATGAAAAATTGGTGGAAAGTGTACAAAAATAAGTTTAGTACAGATGACATTGGCCTTGAGGTGGAACCTACCTAGAATTATTTCATGGAAGTGGTAAAGGAAGAATACTATCCCATTGGAGCATATGATGATCTATACATACAGTGGTAACAACTTTGCCAAGGTAAGGACCAATCTGTTTAAGATTACACTAACATTTTTCATTCTTTGTCTATGAGAATGGGCATCCAAGAATGTGTGAAACATAAGACTCTCAAATATCATGGTGGACTACAATGGTACATACGGGGGGAAATGAAACTCTTCAATTTGGAAACCCTTGATGAGGTATACAAGTTTGCAGTAAAGATTGAGTAGAAGCATGAAAGAAAGAATACAAAGAGTTAACCTTCAAAATGGAAAAGTGACAAGGAAGGTCAAATATGTGGAAAAAATTAGAATCAAAAGGAGTTTCAATAAGAAACCCCAGAAGGGGAAGAATGTTAAATGGTGTGATTACCACAAAATTGGAACTCACTCTAGAGAATAATGTAGAGCCATCAAGTCACTACTTTTTAAGTCACCCTCACTTTTGGAACATGGTGCTACAGGGTACCAGAGGTACCACCTTCCACATTTTTCTCCCTGATTAGTGCTAAGTAATGTAAGAGATTGGTGGAGAATACAAAGCAATTCAATCTCATGGTAGTCAAACTATAGAAATCTAAGAAGGTTGATGTTGCAGTCTTGACTACACAATCAACACAATAATAGGAGTAGATGGGACAAAGCATGGGAGAATATGATGACTTATTCAAGTCACCCATGGGAGTTTCACTTCACTACCAAGTAAAACATTCTATCGATTTGATCCCAAGATCACCTTTGTCTAATAGTCTTATGTATGTTAGGTCAATTTTAGAGAATGATGAGATACAAAGATAGATTCAAGAATTGATTCAAAAGGGTTACATCAGGTCAAGCTCTTCACCCTAAAGTATCTTGATTATCCTGACACCAAATAAAGATGGAACATGGAGGATTTGAATTGACTATCGATCCCTGAATAAAATCACTACTCCCTCCCCATGATTGATGACCTACTGGACTAACTCTATGGTTTGAAGTTATTCACCAAAATTGATCTCAAATCTAGCTATCACCGAATTCCCATTGATCCTATCAATGTATAGAACACTACATTCAAATCTAAGGAGGGGCTCTTTGAATGGTTGGTTATGCCTTTTGGATTGACTAACGCACTTGAAACCTTCATGAAGATGATGGATGACATCCTATGACCCTTCACCAACTCATTCATGGTTGTCTACCTGGATGACATACTCATCTACAACAGAACATGGGAGGAACATCTACAACATGTTCCTAAGGTGCTTCAAACTCTTTTGGAGCACAAGTTGTATGAAAATCTTGACAAATGTACATTTAGGATGAAAACAATTCAGTACCTAGGGTATGTTGTGAATAAGGAAAGGGTCCATGTTGATCTAGAGAATATTTGGGTTATTTAAGAATGGCCTACACTAAGGACCCTCATATAACTTCACAGCTTCTTGGGTCTTACAAATTTCTATTGTAGGTTTATTCTTGGATTCTTACATGTTGCTTGGCCACTAACCCAAGTGACTAAAGGAGGAGCTAAAGCTACATTTCAGCGGGGTGAAATACAACAAAGGGCATTTGAGAATTTTAAGAATAGACTTTATTCAGCCCCTGTTCTTGCCTTGCCAGATTTGCATCAACCTTTCAAGTTGATGACAGATGAATATGAATATGCCATGGGAGATATCATCATACAACATGGACATCCTGCTGCATATCATAAGGAAACTTTCATTGATACAATCAATAAATACATGACATATGATAAGTAACTCTATGCCATTGTACAAGCCTACAAATAATGGAAACACTACATCTTAAGGAAATAAATGGTCATCCACACTAACCAAATACCATTGAAATTCATCCAGACATAGAGCAAACTATGAAATGAGAGGCACCAAAAATGGGCCACATATCTATAACAATTCCATCTGATAATCAAACATAAAAAGGGGATCTCAAATACAACCACAGATTAGCTGAGCTACCAACCAATTACTACACTCACAACAGTTCTTAACTTGTGCAGACACAAGACTACCATTTGGGGTGCTCTATATGAAGCAGATCTTGCCTTTACTGATACATATCAAGTAATTTAAGAAGGTAAACATGTTTATAATTTATATTTGTAAGATAATATCCTCTATCACATGGGACACATCTGTGTTCCAATTTTAGAGCAATAGAAGATGATATAGCAAGCACATTTCAATAGGATAGTTGGACACTTTGGTGTAGAGAAGACATTGGTAGATCTTCAAAAATAATTTTACTGGCCCCATATGCCAAAGGATGTGGAAAGGTACCTCAAATATTTCACTCCATGTATGATATCCAAGACAAAAAATAACAAGCAAGGATTATACACACCATTTCCAGAACTAATCAGGCCTTGGGAATCTATCTCAATGGATTTTTTCTCAAGTTTACCCACTTCAAAACATAGTAAGGTCTGTATTTTTTTTGTAGTTGATCATTTTTCAAAAATAGATATCATGATTTATTTTAATAAAAATATATCTATTGAATAAATTGATCAACTATATTTTAGTCATGTATGGCTCCATTTTGGTCTCTCTAAGTCCATTGTCTCAGATAAAGATAGAAGGTTTCTAAGCATCTTCTGGTCTACTCTATACCAAAATGATCAAGTCTACAACCTTCCATCCATAGACTGATGGTTAGACTGAAGTGGTGAACCACTTGATTATTCACATGATTCAGATGTATCACTCTAAACATCCATGCACATGGGATGAGGGGCTTCTTTTCATACAACATGGATAAAATTGGGCCCTGCATAGCTCAACCAAGCACAGTCCATTCCAAGTATGCTTCAGGTTCCAACCTATGGAACCAATTGATATAGTTGTTCCATTCTTCACCATGGAATACACACCTCATGGGAGATCTGAGGTAGTAAAAGCAACAAATTTTATTGAACAAATGCAACACATCCAACAACAACTTCATGACATCTTGGAGAAGATGAATCAAAAGTATAAGCAACCCCATGACAAACATAGGATTGCACACCATTTTGTTTTGGGTGAAAAGGTTTGGTTGTGGCTTCAAAAGGAACAACTTTTAGGCCCACACAAAAAAATGTAGCCTCTATGATATGTTCCCTACACTATCACCAAAAAAGTTGGAGAAAATGATTTTGAGTTAAACCTATCAGCCTACCTTGGTCGACATCTAATATTCAACATGGAAATCCTCAAACCATATCATCAACCTCTATTGGAAATTTCAGACATATTAAAACAACTAGAAATTGATGAGCTTGATCTACAGGGTTTTGCTCTAGTGGAGGAGGATCAAATTGTGGACACTTGGATGAATACAACAAGAGGATGCTCTATTCTGCTTTATCTGGTGGTCAAAAGGGGCCAATTTAGCCACCAAGGTGAGTGACTCATAGAGAATCAAATTAATACACAACAACCATAATTGATGAGGAATATTGATGTAATGGGGACCATTACTTCTCAAGGAGGGAAGAATGATTCAAGCAATAATTTGGGTGACAGTCCTACCCCAATTGATGGTAGAAATTTTAAGAGCCATAACTTTTGCACCATATCACCGATTGACTCCCTTTTTGAACCATTAAAAATCTAAGAATGAGGAAAATGTGGTGAGATGACATATAGATTTGATTGATGGTTTTTGACCTCTAAAAACTTAATAGAAGTGCTCTAAATTCTAATTTTAGTAGTGCAGTCTAAAAATAGTAAATCCTCAAATTTTGTATTTTTGTAAATCATGGAAGTTGAACAACTTAATCTCCCTCGATATTGATGACCTTTCACATCCTCCTCCTACCTTCAAAATGTGTATAAATGAAAATGTAACCCAAAATAAAAATTAGACATCTCTTCTTAGAGATAAGTATATGGTTATATTACCATCTTAAGTAATAAAACATCTCTTCTCAGAGAAATGATTGTTACTATGTTATTTTTTTGTTCTTGAAATATGTATCTATCAAAACTTCTAAGTTTTAGATTAGTGGTATCAGTGCGGTTTGTCTTGAGAGTGTATGATCTCAAGGACAAGGTCAGGCTACAAAAAGCTTGGGTGAAAAATAATAGAGCTTCCAAACTATCCACCTATTCATTTCAAATGACTTCAAATGGTGGATGACATTGAGACATGTAATCCCTTAAAGGAAATAGTGAATGAAGCCCTCTAATGGTAACAATTGTAGATGCTTCAATAATTCACCCAAATTCTCAAATAAATCTTGATGGGAAATTTTGGCTCCTCATCTACACTTCCTAGATTCTCATCCATGAAATGTCCTTTCAGTACCCTAACACCCTTCAAGGTTCAAGTAAATTTTTATATCTCTATATTTGAAGAAAAAATCAATGCTGATGTAGTAGAAAATTAGTTGGATCAATTGTCTTGCTATTTTTCTATAAATAAATTCATCAGTGGAGAAAAGATCACTTTTGCTCTTTTGAAAGCATCATTGCCCATAAAAAAATTGGTGGGAAGTGTACAAAAAGAGGTTCAGTATAGATGACATTGGCCTTGAGGTGGAACCTACCTAGGATGATTTCATGGAAGTGGTAAAGTAAGAATACCATCCCATTAGAGAATATGATGATCTATAGATACAGTGACAACTTCACTAAGGTAAGGACCAATCTGTTCAAGATTACATTGACATTTTTCATTCTCTATTTGTGAGATTAAGCATCTAAGAAAGTAATAAAAATAAAATTATCAAATATCATGGTGGACTACAATAGTACATATAGGGGGAAATATAACTCTTTAATTTAGAAACCCTTGGTGAGGCATACAAATTCGTAGTGAAGATTGAGCAGAAGCATGGAAGAAATAATATGAAGAGTCAACCTTAGAAATGGAAAAGTGACAAGGAAGGTAAAACATGAGGCCAAAATTATAAGCAAAAGGATTTTCAAGATAAGAAACCCCAAAAGGGGAAGACTAGAAAATGGTGTGATTACCATAAAATTAGAACTCACTCCAAAGAAGAATGTCAAGCCATCAAGTCACTACTTTCTGAGTCATAATACTCAACATTTACTACTCTATCTCATACACAACCTATAGTCAAAGAGGATGAATAAGAGATTATAGATACTGAGCCTAATACCATCATTGCTTCATCACAGACCTGTGAGAAAAGGCCAGATGACAAGAAAAGGTTATTTCACTCTAAATTATGGGTAAAAGATAAGCCTTTACATTTCATTCTTGATAGAGGGAGTCAAAAGAATTTAATCTCTACTAAAGTTATGAAAAATCTAAATATATCCATGAAGCCTCACCCACAACCATACATTATTGGATGGTTGAGCCTAGGGAGAGACCTTTGTGTCACCCATCAATGTCTTCTTTCATATGAAATAAACCTTTCTAAGATGAAGTCTTGTGTGATGTGGTCAATCTAGATGTTTATGATGTACTCATTGGTCAGCCATTCATGTATGATCGACATGACATCTATGAATCATGAACCCAAAAAATCACCCTCACTCTTGGAATGCAATGTTATAGGGTAGCAGATGTACCACCTCCCACATCTATCTCCCTGATTAGTGCTAAGTAATGTAATAGATTTGTGGAGAAGACAAAGTAATTCATTCTCATGGTGGTTAAACCATAAAAATCCAACAAGGTTGATGTTTCAGTCTTAACTACATAATCAACACAACAACAAAAGTAGATGGGATAAATCATAGGAGAATATGATGACTTATTCAAGTCACCCATAGGATTTTTACTTCACTACCAGGTAAAACATTCTATCAATTTGATCCTAGGATCACTTTTGCCTAATAGTCTTATGTATCACATATTAGTTTTGAAAAATGATGAGATAAAAAGGTAGATTCAATAATTGATTCAAAAGGGTCACATCAGGCCAAGCTCTTCACCTTGTGGTAGCTCGATTGTTCTGACACCAAAGAAAGATGGATTATAGAGGTTTTGCATTTACTATCAAGCCCTAAATAAAATCACTATGAAGAATCGCTACCCCCTCCCTAGGGTTTATGACCTTTTGGACCAACTCCATGGTGCAAATTTCACCAATATTGATCTCAAATTTGGCTATCACCAAATTCCCATTGATCCCACTGATGTTTGGAAGATTGCATTCAAATCTAAGGAGGGGCTCTTTGAATTCTTGGTTATGCCTTTTGGCCTAAATAACGTACCTACAACCTTTATGAGGATGATGGATGACATCCTATGAACCTTCACCAACTCATTCATGGTTGTCTACCTAGATGACATACTCATCTACAATAGAATATGGGAGGATTATTTATAACATGTTTGTAAGGTGCTTCAAACTCTTTAAGAGCACAACTTGTATGTAAATCTAAACAAATGCACATTCAAGATGAGTACAATTTAGTACCTGGGGTATGTTGTGAATGAGAAAGGGATTCATGTCAATCTAGAGAAGATTCAAGTTATTCAAGAATGGCCTACACCAAGGACCCTCATAGAACTTCACAGTTTCTTGGGTCTTGTAAATTTCTATCACAAGCTTTTTCTTGGATTTTCACATGTTTCTTGGCCACTAATCCAAGTGACTAAAGGAGGAGATAAAGCTACATTTCAGTGACATGAAATACAACAAAGGGCATTTGAGAATTCAAAGAATAGACTTTGCTCAGTCCCTATTCTTACCTTGCCAGATTTGCATCAACCTTTCAAGTTGATGATAGATGCATTTGAATATGCCATGGGAGCTATCATCATGCACCATGGCCATCCTATTGCATATCATAGTGAAAATTTCACTGATATAGTCAGGAAACACCTGATATATGACAAAAAGCTCTATGCCATTATGCAATCCTAAAAATAATAGAAACACTACATCTTGAGGAAAGAGAGTGTCATCCACACTGACCATAGACCATTGGAATTCATCCAGACATAGAGAAAACTACAAAATGAGAGGCACCAAAAGTAGGCCACATATTTGTATCAATTCTATCTAATAATCAAACATAAAAAGGAGAGCTCAAATATGACCATAGATTATTTGAGCCACCCACTAATTACTGCACTCACAATAGTTCTTGATTTGTGCAGACATGAGACTACCACTGGAGGTGATCTATATGAAGCATATCCTACCTTTTTTGATACATATAAGGTGATTCAAGAAGGTAAACATATTTTTTATTTCTATTTTCAAGATAATATCCTTTGTCATATGTGGCACATCTATGTTCTAGCTATAGAGCAATAGAAGATGATATGGGAAACACATTTTAGTAGGGAATTTGGACACCTTGGTGTAGAGAAGACATTGGCAATTCTTCAAAAACACTTCTAATAACCCCATTTATGAAAGGATGTGGAAAGGTACCTCAAATATTTCACCCCATGTGTGATAGCCAAGCCAACAAATAAGAATCTAGGATTGTACATGCCATTACCAAAACTAACCAGGCCTTGGGAATCTGCCTCAATGGATTTTATCTCAAGTTTTCTCACTTCAAACATGGCAAGGACTGTATTTTTTTTGTATTTGATCATTTTTTAAAAATGGCTATCATGATTGCTTGTAAGAAAAATATATCTGCTAAATAAATTGCTCAACTATATTTTAGTCATGTATGGGTCCATTTTGGTCTCCCCAATTCCATTGTCCCAGATAGAGATAGCAAGTTCTTAAGCATCTTCTAGTCCACTCTATAGAAGATGATGGATACCAAGCTAATGAAGTCTATAGCCTTCCATCCATAGATTGATGATCAAATGAAGTGGTGAGCCACTTGATTGTTCACATGATTCTGATGTATCACTCCAAACATCTATGCACATGGGATGAGGGGCTTCCTTTCATACAACATGGATACAATCATTCCCTACACAGCTTGACCAAGCACAGTCCATTCCAAGTAAGCTTCAGGTTCTAACTCATGGCACAAATTGATATAGCCGCTCCATTCTCCACCATGGAATAAACACCTCATGAGAGATTTGAGGCAATAAAAGCAACAAAGTTGAGTGAACAAATTCAACATATCCAACAACAGGTTCATGACATCTTGGAGAAGATAAATTAGAAGTATAAGCAATGCCATGACAAACATAGGATTACACACCATTTTGTTGTGGATGACAAGGTTTGGTTCTAGCTTCAAAAAGAATGACTTGTATGCCCACAAATAAAAATTTGGCCTCTACTATATGGTCCCTATACCATCACCAAAGAATTTGGGATAAATGATTTTAAATTGAACCTACTATCCTTCCTTGGTCTGCATCCAATATTCAACATGGAACTCCTCAAACCATATCATCCACCTCTATTAGACACTTTAGTTGTAGTAGAACAACTAGTCATTGATGAGCTTGATCTATAGAGTTTTTCTCTAGTGGAGGAGGACTAGATTGTGGACACCTAGATGAAGACAACAAGAGGACGCTCTATTCCACTTTATCAGGTGGTCAAAAAGGGCCAGCTTAGCCACCAAGGTGAGTGGCTCATAGAGAATAAAATTAAGACACAACTGCCACATGTGATGAGGAATATTTCTACAATGGGGAAAATTGATTATCAAGGAGGGAGGAATGATTCGGGTAATAATTCGGGTGATAATTCGGGTGACGGTCCTACCCCAATTAATGATGGAACTTATGGGAGCCATAAATTTTGCACTATAGCTCCAATTGACTCCCCGTTTGAACCATTGGAAAGATAAGAATGTGGTGATATGACACATAGCTCTTTTTAGTTGTTTTTAACCCTCAAAAATCAAATAGAAGTGCCTCAAATTTTAATTTTAGTAGTGCAGTCAAAAAATAGTAAGTTTCTAAAAATAGTAATTCCTCTAATTCGGTATTATTGCATATCATGGAAGTCAAACCACTTAATCTCCTTCAACATTAGTGACCTTACACATCCTCCACCTAAATTAAAAATGTGTATAAATGAAGATGTAACCCAAAATATAAATCAAACATCTCTTCCTAGTGATAAGCATATGGTTGTATTGCCATCTTAAGTAATAAAACATCTCTTCTTAGAGAAATGATTATTACTATGTTATTTTCATGTTCTTGAAATATCTGTTAATCAAAACTTTTGACTTTTGGATCAGTGGTATCAAAGCAATTTATCTTGAGAGTGTATGATCTTAAGGATGAGGTTATGCTACAAGAAGATTGGGTGGAAAACAACAAAGCTTCCAAACTATCCACCTATTCATTCCAAATGACTTCAAATGATAGATGAAACTGAGACATATGATTCCTTCAAGGAAATGTTGAATCCAATGGTAAAAAGTGTAGATGCTACAATAATTCACCTAAATTATCCAATAAATTTTGATGAGAAATTTTGGCTTCTCATCTACACTTCTTGACTCCTCATCCATGGAACATCCTTTTAGTGCCCCAACACCCTTCAAGGTTCAAATGAATTTTGATATCCCTACATTTGAAGGCAAAATCAATGCTGATATAGTATAAAATTAGTTGAATCAATTATCTTCCTAATTTTTTGTAAATAAATTCACCGTGGAGAAAAGATTACTTTTGCTCTTTTGAAAACATCATTGCCTATGAAAAATTGGTGAAAAGTGTATAAAATGAGGTTCAGTATAGATGACATTGGCCTTGATGTAGAACCTACCTGGGATGATTTCATGGAAGTGGTAAAGGAAGAATACTATCCCATTAAAGCATATGATGGTTTGTACATAAAGTGGTAACAACTTTGCCAAGGTAAGAACCAATTTATTCAATATTACACTGACATTTTTTATTCTTTGTCTACAAGATTTGGCATCTAAGAAAGTTAGAAAAATAAGACTCTCAAATATTATGGTGGACTAAAATGGTACATATTGGGGGAAATGGAACTCTTAAATTTAGAAACCCTTGATGAGGCATACAAGTTCACAGTGAAGATTGAGTAGAAGCATGGAAAAAAATATGAAGATTCAGACTTAAAAATGGAAAAGTGACAAGGAAGGTCAAAAACAAGGTCAAAATTGGAAGCAAAAGGAGTTTCAAGATAAGAAACCCTAGAAGGGAAGACTGAAAAATGGTGTGATTACCATAAAATTAGAACTCACTCCAAAGAATAATGTCAAGCCTTCAAGTCACTGCTTTCTGAGTCACAATACACAACATCTATTGCTCTATCTCATACACAACCTACAGTTGAAGAGGACAAGAAGATATTGTAGATGCTAATCTTGATACTATCGTTGCTTTATCACAAACCCTCAATGAAAGTCTAGATGATAAGGAAAGGTTATTTCACTCCAAATTATGGGTAAAAGGTAAGCCTCTATAGTTTATTCTTGATAGTGGGAGTCAAAAGAATTTAATCTCTTCTAAAGTTATGAAAATTCTAAATCTATCCATGAAGCCTCACCTAAAGCCATATAGTATTGGATGGTTGAGCCTAGGGAGAGACCTCTATGTCACACATCAATGTCTTCTTTCATATGCAATAAAACCTTTCCAAGATGAAGTCTTGTGTGATATGGTCAATCTATATGTTTGTGATATGCTCTTTGGTCAGTCATTCATGTATGACTGATATGGTATCTATGAATCATGAATTTGAAGAATCAACCTCACTCTTGGAACACAATACTATAAGGTACCAAAGGTACCACCTCCCACATCTATCTCCCTAATTAGTGCCAAGCAATGTAAGATATTGGTGGAGAAGACAAAGTAATTCATTCTCATGGTGGTCAAACCATAGAAATCTAAGAAGGTCAATGTTTCAGTCCTGACTACACAATCAACACAATAATAGAAGTAGATAGGATAAATCATGAGAAAATATGATGACTTAATCAAGTCATCCATGGGAGTTCCACTTCACTGCTAGGTAAAACATTCTATCAATTTTATCCCAAGATCTCCTTTGCCTAATAGTATTATGTATCATAGATCAGTTTTGGAGAATGATGAGATAAAAAGGTATATTAAGAATTAATTCAAAAGGGTCACATCAGGCCAAGCTCTTTACTTTATGGTAGCCTTATTATCCTAGCACCAAATAAATATGGAACATGGAGGCTTTGTATTGACTATCGAGCCTTGAATAAAATCATTGTGAAGAATCACTAACCCCTCCCTAGGATTGATGACCTATTGGACCAAATCTGTGGTACAAAGTTCTTCACCAAAATTGATCTCAAATATAGCTATCACCAAATTCCCATAAATCCCATCGATGTTTGGAAGACTACATTCAAATCTAAGGAGGGGCTCTTTGAATGGTTGGTTATGCATTTTGTCTTGATTAACGCAGCTACAACCT
This sequence comes from Torreya grandis, assembly GCA_037957365.1. Lineage (NCBI taxonomy): Eukaryota > Viridiplantae > Streptophyta > Pinopsida > Cupressales > Taxaceae > Torreya > Torreya grandis. The sequence goes on from JARHVA010000044.1 coordinate 7,051,938, forward strand.
TCATGAGGATGATGGATGACATATTGTGACCCTTCACAAACTCATTCATGGTTTTCTACTTGGATGACATACTCATCTATATCAAAACATGGGAGGAACATCTAAAACATGTTTGTAAGGTTCTTCAAACTCTTCAAGATCACAAGTTATATGCAAATCTTGACAAATGCACATTCAAGATTAAAACAATTCAGTACCTAGGGTACATTGTGAATGAGGAAGGGGTCTATTTCAATCTAGAGAAGATTTGGGTTATTAAAGAATGGCATATACCAAGGACCCTCATACAACTTCATAGCATCTTGGGTCTTGCAAATTTCTATCACAGGTTTGTTCTTGGATTCACAAATGTTGCTTGGCCACTAACCCAAGTGACTAAAGGAGGAGCTAAAGCTACATTTTAGTGGAGAAAAATACACCAATGAGCATTTGAGAATTTGAAGAATAGACTTTTCTTAGCTCCTATTTTTACCTTGCCAGATTTATATCAACCTTTTGAGTTGATGACAGATGCATTTGAATATGCCACGGGAGCTATCATCATGCAACATGGCCATCCTATTGCATATCATAGTGAAGATTTTACTAATATAGTCAGGAAATACCTGACATATGATAAAGAGATCTATGCCATTTTGCAAGACTGAAAATAATGCAAGCACTACATCTTGAGGAAAAATATGGCCATCCACGCTGACCACAGACCATTGGAATTCATTAAGATGTAGAGCAAACTTCAAAATGAGAGGCACCAAAAGTGGGCCATATATCTATAATAATTCCATCTAATAATCAAACATAAAAAGGGGATCTCAAATACAGTTGTATAATATTTGAGCCACTCACTAATTACTACACTCACAATAGTTCTTAACCTTTGCAGACATGAGACTGCCACTTGGGGTGCTCTGTATGAAGCAGATCCTACCTTTGCTGATACATATTAGGTGCTTCAAGAAGGTAAACATTTTTATAATTTTTATTTGCAAGATAATGTCCTCTATCACATAGGGCACATCTATGTTCTAACTATAGAGCAATAGAAGATGATATGGGAAGCACATTCCAGTAAGACAATTGGACACTTTGGTGTAGAGAAGACATTGGTAGTTCTTCAAAAACACTTTTACTGGCCCCATATGTGAAAGGATGTAAAAAAGTACCTCAAATCTTGTACCCCATGTGCAACAACCAAGCCAATAAATAAGAATCAAATATTTTACACATAATTTCCAAAACCAACCAGGCCTTAGGAATCTATCTCAATGGATTTTCTCTCAGGTTTACCCACTTTAAAACATGACAAGGACTATATTTTTGTTTTAGTTGATAATTTTATAAAAATTCCTATCATTATTACTTGTAATAAAAATACATCTACTAAAGAAACTACTCAAATATATTTTATTCATGTATAGCTCCATTTTGGTGTTCCTAAGTTCATTATCTCAGATAGAGATAGCAGGTTCTTGAGCATCTTCTGGTCCACTCTATGGAAGTTGATGGATACCAAGATGATGAATTCTATAGCCTTCCATTCATAGACTAATGTTAAGATAGAAGTGGTGAACCAATTGATTTTTCACATGATCTAGATGTATCACTTCAAACATCTATTCACATGGGATGAGGGGCTTCTTTTCATACAAGATGGATACAATCGGGCCCTACACAACTCCACCAAGCACAATCCATTCCAAGTATGCTTCGAGTTCCAACCCATGACACTAATTGATATAGTAATTCTATTTTACACCATTGAATACACACCTCATGGGAGTCTGAGGTAGCAAAAGCAATAGAGTTCATTGAACAAATGCAACACATCTAGTAACAGGTTCATGACATCTTGGAGAAGATGAATCAGAAATATAAACAATGTCATGATAAACATAAGATTACACAAGTTTTTGTTGTGGGTGATAAGGTTTGGTTCTGGCTTCAAAATTAATGACTTTTAATCCCACACAAAAAAAAATGGCCTCTACGATATGGTACCTACACCATCACCATAAAATTTGGAGAAAATACTTTTGAGTTAAACCTACCAACTTACCTTGGTCAACATCCAATAGTTAACATGGATCTCATCAAACCATATCATCCACCTCTATCAAATCCTTCAATCATAGTAGAACAACTAGACATTGATGAGCTTGATCTGTACTATTTTACTCCATTGAAGGAGGATCAGATTATGGACACCTAGATGAAGACAACTAGAGGATGCTCTATTCGACTTTATCAGGTGGTCAAAAGGGGCCAACTTAACCACTAAGGTGAGTGGCTCATATATAATCAAATTAAGACAAAAATGCCACACTTGATGAGGAATATTAATGTAATGGGGACCATTTCTTCTCAAAGAGGGAGGAATGATTTGGGCAACAATTTAGGTGACAATTTGGGCGATGGTCCTACCCCAATTGATGACAAAACTTCTGGGAGACATAACTTTTGCACCATAGCTCTGATTGAATCCTCGTTTGGACCATTGGAAATCTAAGAATTATAAGAACATGGTGAGATGACATAGAGATCTATTTTGTGGTTTTTGTCCCTTGAAAACCCAATGAAAGTGCCTTAAATTTCAATTTTAATAGTGCAGTCTAAAACTAATAAGTTTCTAAAAATAGTAATTCCTCAAATTTTGTATTGTTTTAAATCATGTAAGTCAAACCACTTAATATCCCTTGACATTGGTGACCTTCTAGATCCTCCTCATACCTTCAAAAAATTTATAAATGAAGATGTAACCCAAAATGGAAATCAAACATCTCTTCCAAGAGATAAGCATATAGTTGTATTGCCATCTTGAGTAATAAAACATCTCTTTTTAGAGAAATCATTATTTCTATATTATTTTCATGTTCTTGAAATATCTTTGAATAAAAACTTCTGAGTTTTAGATCATTGGTATCATATCAGTTTGTCTTGAGAGTGTATGATCTCAAGGACAAGGTCAGGCTACAAGAAGCTTGTGTGGAAAACAATAGAGCTTCTAAACTATCCACCTATTAATTCCAAATGATTTCAAATGGTATATAACACTAATACATCTGATCCCTTCAAATAAATGGTGAATGAAGCCCTCAAATGGCAATAATCATAGATGTTATAATAATTCACACAAATTCTCCAATAAATCTCAATGGGAAATTCTGGCTCCTCATTTACATTTCTTGGGTCCTCATCTATGGAACATCCTTTCAGTGCCCCAACATCCTTCAAAGTTTATGGAAATTTTGATTTCCCTACATTTAAAGGCAAAAACAATGCTAATATAGTATAAAATTGGTTGGATCAATTATCTTCTTACTTTTCTGTAAATAAATTCATCCATGGAGGAAGGATCACTTTTTCTCTTTTGAAAGCATCATTGCCCATGAAAAATTGGTGGAAAGTGTACAAAAAGAGTTTCAGTATGGATGACATTGGCCTTGAGGTGGAACCTACTTGGGATGATTTCATGAAAGTGGTAAAGGAATAATACTATCTCATTAGAGCATATGATGATTTGTACATATAGTGGTAATAACTTCACCAAGGTAAGGACCAATTTTTTCAAGATTACACTGTCATTTTTCATTCTCTGTCTATGAGATTGGGCATCCAAGAAAGTGAAAAACATAAGAATCTCAAATATCATGGTGGACTACAATGGCACATATGGGGGAAATGGAACTCTTCAATTTGGAAACCCTCAGTGAGGCATACAAGTTTACAGTGAAGATTGACCAGAAGCATGGAAGAAAGAATACAAAGATTCATCTTTTGAAATGGAAAATTGACATGGAAGGTCGAACACGAGGACAAATTTAGAAGAAAAAAGAGTTTCAAGATAAGAAACCCTAAAAGGGGAAGAATGGAAAATAGTGTGATTACCACAAAACTAGAACTCACTCTAAAGAAAAATGTCAATCCATCAAGTCACTGCTTTCTAAGTCATAAAACTCAACATCTACTACTTTGTCTCATACACAACCTAGAATAGAAGAGGATGAAGAAGAGATTGTATATTTTGAGCCTGATTCCATCGCTACTTCATCACAAATCCACTAGGAAAGGCTAGATGATAAAGAAAGTTTATTTCACTCTAAATTAGGTAAAAGGTGAGCCTTTGTATTTCATTCTTGATAGTGGGAGTCAAAATAATTTAATCTCTACTAAATTTGTAAAAAATCTAAATCTATCCATGAAGCCTCACTCAAAGCCATACAATATTGGATGGTTGAGCCAAGTTAGAGACCTCTGTGTCACCCATCAGTGTCTTCTTTCATATGAAATAAAACCTTTCCAAGATGAAGTCTTGTGTGATGTGGTCAATCTAGATGTTTGTGATATACTCCTTGGTCAGTCATTCATGTATGATTGACATGGTATCTATGAATCATGAACCCAAAGAATCCCCCTCACTCTTGGAATGTGGTGCTATAGGGTACCAGAGGTACCACCTCCCCATATCTATCTCCATGATTAGAGCCAAGCAATGTAAGAGATTAGTGGAGAAGACAGAGCAATTCATTCCCATGGTGGTCAAACCATAAAAATCCAAGAAGGTTGATGTTACAGTCCTGACTACATAATCAACACAACAAAAAAAGCAAATGGGACAAATCATGAGAGAATATGATGACTTATTCAAGTCACCTACGGGTGTTCCACTTCACTGCCAGGTAAAACATTCTATTGATTTGATCCCAAGATCACCTTTGCCTAATAGTATTGTGTATCATAGATTAGTTTTGGAAAATGATGAGATAAAAAGGTAGATTCAAGAATTGATTCAAAAGGGTCACATCAGGCCAAGCTCTTCACCTTGTGGTAGCCTGATTATCCTAGCATCAAATAAATATGGAGCATGGAGGCTTTGTATTGACTATCAAGCCCTGAATAAAATCACTATGAAGAATTATTGTCCCATCCCTAGGATTGATGACTTGCTAGACCAACTTTGTGGTGTGATGTTCTTCACCAAAATTGATTTCAAATCTAGCTATCACCAAATTCCCATTTATCCCATCGATGTTTAGAAGATTGCATTCAAATCTAAGGAGGGGCTCTTTGAATGGTTGGTTATGCCTTTTGGCTTGACTAACACACCTACAACCTTCATGAGGATGATGGATGACATCCTAAGACCCTTCACCAACTCATTCATGGTTTTTCTACCTATATGACATACTCGTCTATAGTAGAATATGAGAGGAACATTTGCAACATGTTTGTAAGGTGCTTCAAACTCTTTGAGAGCACAAGTTATATACAAATATCAAATAATGCACATTAGGGATGAAAACATTTTAGTACCTAGGGTACATTTTTAATGAGGAAGGAGTCCATGTCGATCCAAAGAAGATTTGGGTTATTCAAGAATGGCCTACACTAAGGACCCTCATAGAACTTTGCACTTTCTTGAATCTTGAAAATTTATATATTAGGTTTGTTCTTGGATTCTCACAAGAACCCAAGTGACTAAAAGAGGAGCTAAAGCTACATTGTAGTGGGGAAAAATACAACAAAGGGCATTTGAGAGTTTGAATAATAAACTTTTCTCAGCGCCTATTTTTACCTTGGAAGATTTGTATCAACTTTTAAGTTGATGACAGATGCGTCTAAATATGCCATGGGAGATGTCATCATGCAACATGGTCATCCTATTGCATATCAAAATGAAACTTTCACTGATATAGTTAGGAAATACCCAACATATGACAAGGAGCTCTATGATATTTTGCAAGCCTATAAACAATGGAAAAACTACATCTTGGGGAAAGAGATGGTCATCCACACTAACCATAAACCATAGGAATTCATCCATATGTAGAGCAAACTATGAAATGAGTGTGTAGACACCAATATTGTGTCGACCCCCCCTTGGCCCCCTTCTAACCACTTACACACTTTATTAATTTAAAATAAATTACTTATCTTAAATTAATGACCTCACCTAGACACCTCACCTTGGACACCTCACCTGGACACCTCGCCTAGACACCTCACCTAAACACCTCACCCTAAGACCATTTCTTACCCTATGAGTCACCCTGAGACTATATCATCTAAAGCATGACCTATTCTCACTCCATCCCAACCTCCTAACTAACTCTCGTGCCTAATAAACCCATTTTTTGATTGTTTTCCAATGGCAAATGCACTTGGCAGATGGAGAAATAGGTAAAGGGCTAAAAATAGCCCTTCTACCCATTCTCTAGCCACCGACATCAGTCAAATGTCAGCTGATGCTAATGGGATCATCGACGTCAGTTACATAACCCAAGCTCTAACATTGAGCTGGGCCCCCCGCCTCTTTGGACATCAACGCGCACACTCTGATCTAAAGCATCAAAACTCAACTATCATCCTCCAGGCTACCGAAGTTATACACAAGTCATTCCAGAGATTGGATTGAAGCACTGTACGAGGAACTCAACATCAGCCACAATAGGAACAAGCATCCTGACACCTCTGGTTCTTCAACTAATAGAGCTAAGTATTCTTCTATCTTATTTCAGTATTTTAGAATACATTGGTAATTAGTTTCCATCTGATATTTCTAAGAACTGTTCAAAGACCTAACTTCTTTCGTGGAAAGGCTAAAAAGCCTTCCTCTTATTCTTACCCTCTTCTTACACCTACCCTCTTCCTTTGCCCTTCCTTAAAACTTATTGACTTTCCCACAACCTTGCACAAACCTTTAAATTTCTATAGACTCTTCTGTCGACCACATACATATTCCAAAACCCATCCAAGGCCCACTGCCCCTACCGACATTGATAGTATAACTGACATCGGCACCTTTGACCAACCGACCTTGGCATATCTACTGACATCGGTGACTGTGACAGATTGACTATAGAGAACAAGTACATGTTATCTATTTTTCTCTTTCTTAGTCTTTCATCATTTCTTTTTATACAACACTCTTTTCATTAAATAGTGGACTATCATCCCTTACGGAGATTTACACTTCCAGGACCGAGCCTATAGCTTGGTAGTCCACCGTATCCTCTAACATTTTTTGTATTTGAGTCTCTTTCTTATTGCAGGTGTTTCCTCCATAGCCAAAGAGGAGCTCTCACAATGCTTGGATACGTTGTGCAACTTAATCTGGGTAATGTACAAACCCCTAACCTTTAACTTTAGTTTCTTCTTCTTCTGAATGTAATTAGTAAAAACTTAGAGAAACATTTTGGCACGCCCGGTGGGACCCCTGGAGTTTTCCTTGGGTTCATTCTTCTAAAAAGCAAACTTTCATGTAGTTGCATTAGGAAAATATTCTCTTCTTGCATCTATCTTTTTGTTTTAAAAAGAAACCATTAGCAGAAGTTAAAAAGAACATCTTTATTTTTCTTCTTATCACTTCTTCCTGCATCTTAGAGTAGTGAAAAATTTCACACTCTTAACCTCTTTCCCAATTGTTTGCATTTGAAACAAAATATTTCAATTTGGGTTAAAAACTATTGCATTTCATTCTTGCTTGAATGCATACTTAGCCCACTCACTTAGTAAATAAAAAAACATTATGAATAAATCATAGTGCACAAATGTTACACAACCAGATCACAATCACAATCAAATTAAACATTTAAACATACTTGAGACAAGACCCATCTAGGATTTCATCACCTAGCAGATACCTTACCCTTCCTAGCGATCCTACTTGGACTTCACTACCAAGAGGAGGACCCACTCTATTCTCTGGCAGAATATAAACTATAGGCAAAGTATATATTGGCTAAGTGGCCCAAATTGGATTTGGGTTCGTGAAGTGAAGGGAGCAAGCCCCAGCACCAGGCCATGTACTGAACCTAACAGATCTTTGAGCACCAAAACATAACCTGAAACCAGCCATCAACTTCCTCTTTAGGACCTATTCTACAATCCCCATTCCCAAACACATTCTTTTAAGGCATAAGCCATCATGACTCTAAAACTTATTCCTAGGAATTTAATGTTTTAGAGGTTGCTTGCCTATTCATCTATTCTCTTATTTTTATCTAATTGTTTGAGCTGGTGAGGTCACATCATTCTGAGGTCCAAAAACAACTCAAATTTTCTCCTTCCAAAAAACTATCAGTTTTTTATGTTTTTAGAATTACACAAAAGCTGACATCAGTTTTTCCACCAACCTTGGCAACCTTTCATTAACCGACATTGGTTAAACAACTGACATCGGTCACTGTCATCAAATTTTCTTTCCAAACAACAAGTTTAAAAACTGACTTTTTTGTTGTTAAACACAAAAATCTGGTTTTTTGAAACTGAAACACATAGTTTTTGAAACCTGAACCCCTTTTGCTTTGGATGGTTTTGACAAGTAGTCAATCAAAATCCCTCGTTGACCATGCAAGGCAACAACCACTCCCACCTTCGCCTTCCATACCAAGTCATCTAATGGAGTATACTTTAGAAACCGAGCATACTCCTATCCAACCTACCCCAAATTAACCTCCTATTGTTCCCGAGGGGGATCAAGAATTTGAGAGATTCCTTGACTTCAACGTCAAGGCTCTCCAACACTATCTCTCTAGAAGCCAAACACGAGATCCTTCAGGTAACCCTATTTATGGGATGCCAACTTCCTTGGTTGAAGCAGCAATGATATCAACAGCATCCGCTACCCAACCTATGGTCACTCAGGCTACTACCCTAACTAGTAACCCAACCATGGCCAATGTTCAAGATTTGGCCTCCCCTTCTATTTCTGGACCTACCTCCATCGGGGTTTCCATACCCCCACAACCATAAACAATTCAACCAAATTCAACACCATTTCAGAACTTGATTGTCTCTATCCCACCCACTCTTGTGCCCATAAATACAAGAGTGACCACTTATCCTTTCACTAGTGTCACCGCCATTCAACCACCCTTGGCGGCATCTAGTCAAGTTGTGCCCTCCAACTTCACGGCACAAGTCCCAATGGCCTCGTCATTAGCCCCTATGACGAACTATCAATATGTTGTGCCTACACAAATGCAACCAAGTACATCATACACCCCTCCCAACACCTTCTAGGTACCCTATAACTTAGGGGGTGCCCCTCATGCCAATCCATCTGCCGATCTAATAAAGATGTTGATAGATAAGATGTCCAACCTTGAGACATCTATTTCAGGTTTAAGGAGTGTTCTTTCATATGAACAAATCTGCAACGAACCCATTCACCCTTTAGTTCCCATTCAACCATACCCTAGCCAGTGGGAACTCTTAAAATTTAATTGCTTTCAGAGTAAAGAGGACCCACAACAACATCTATGAGCGTTTAAACATGCTTGTTACCTCATAGCGCACGATCATGCGTTATTACTTCGTACATTCCCTATGTCACTTTCTGGTGCCACCCTTGACTAGTATAGCTCCATTACCTATCATTCTCTCTTTTCCTTCACTCAACTTTCCCAGCTATTTCTTGATCATTTCTCAATTAACATCACCAAGAAGGTCTCCATCACAGACCTATATTTTATTAGACAATTCGATGATGAATCAATAGCTGACTTCGTCGCCTGTTGGAGAGGTTTGATCAACCAACTCTCCTTTTCACTACCTCAACCTAAGTTCATTGAGCTCTTTTCAAGAGCATGTGCCAAGCACATCTCATCTACTTTGCGGGTATCAAACTTTCTACACTTTTGATGAAGCTTTCACCATGGCCCGAAAGCTTGAACTCCGTGCAGTCGAAGAGGATAAGATCAAATTGGGTAGTAAAAATACCAACGCAAAATCCAATGACCCTTCTTCCAAATCTTCTTCTTCCCACTCCAAGTCCAAGGGATCATCGAACGCTGTGGTCCTTAGGTCATCATCTTCGACTACAACTAACCAAACTAAACCTTCCACATCATAAAACATCACAAAACAATTCCAACAATGGTATATACAACGTCAATACACTCCAATAGAAGAATCATACACTTCTGTATTGGATAAATTAGTGAATAAGGGGGTCCTCAATTGTAATGTCCCCAAATTTATAATAAAGTGGTTTAATTAATTATTATGGAAATAAATAAAATAGCTTAATAAAATAAATTTGACTTCTTCTAGAAGTCTCTTGGAAGCCTTTAAAAGAAGGGGAAGGCAAAGCATTTGGATCATCTAATATTCTATTTGCAAACATTATTCTGAGAAGCTTGAATCTGTGATTCAGCTGAAATCTTTGAGGACACAAACCTTCAATAGATTGGAGAAGAGTTGGATGAAAACCCAGCCCTTTTCAGAGGTGGATTCGTGACAGAATCCAGATTGGGCATATTGATCAGATCTGGAGCTTCAGAGGCCATTCACGGATTATACCAGGGTTCAACGTATGCAAAAAGGGTTCCAGGTATTTATTCATTGTTTAGGTTCCAGATTTATATATTTTATTTGCATATTAGGTTCGGTACGGAATTCGTACAAGAGCGGCACCAGGTCGTACCAGCAGGTTCAGAGAAAGGAAAGGGCACAGTTCAGCCACAGGGTTTTATAGAGACCGGCATCGGCATATAGACTGACATCGGCCGATCAACGATCGACGCTGGCAGTCAGGCAGTCACAGGTAGGCAGAGATCACCCACCAGACGACCGACGGTGGCAGGGTATCGACCGACATCGGCATCATCCTCACCGACGTCAGCGACTGTGTTTTCTGGATACAGCAGGCCGAGCACGCAGTTCCAAGTTTTTTATTTCTAGTTTGGTAGCTTGTTATAAGAATTGGGTTTTGAGACCAATCTGTAATAATGTTATGACATCTGGGCTATAGTATCAGTTACATTCAGTTTTATATCTTTATCCAATTGATTGAATGCTGCAAGTAGTGGAAATCAATTTTATTTGCTTTCAATCCTAGTTTGGAATCTTTCTAGAAGTCTCCTGGAAGCCTTTAAAAGAAGGGGAAGGCAAAGCATTTGGATCATCTAATATTCTATTTGCAAACATTATTCTGAGAAGCTTAAATCTGTGATTCAGCTGAAATCTCTGAGGACGCAAACCTTCAGTAGATTGGAGAAGAGTTGGACCAAAACCCAGCCCTTTTCAGAGGTGGATTCGTGACGAAATCCAGATTGGGCATATTGATCAGATATGGAGCTTCAGAGGCCATTCACAGATTATACCAGGGTTCAACCTATGCAAAAAGGGTTCCAGGTATTTATTCATTATTTAGGTTCCAGATTTATATATTTTATTTGCATATCAGGTTTGGTACGGAATTCGTACAAGAGCGGCACCAGGCTGTACCAGCAGGTTCAGAGAAAGGAAAGGGCACAGTTCGGCCGCAGGGTTTTACAGAGACCGGCATCGGCATATAGACCGACATCGGCCGATCAGCGACCGACATCGGCAGTCAGGCAGTCACAGGCAGGCAGAGATCGCCCACCAGACGACCGATGGCGGCAGGGTATCGATCGACGTCGGCATCATCCTCACCGACGTCGGCGACTGTGTTTTCTGGATACAGCAGGCCGAGCACGCAGTTCCAAGTTTTTTATTTCCAGTTTGGTAGCTTGTTATAAGAATTGGGTTTTGAGACCAATCTGTAATAATGTTATGACATCTGGGCTATAATATCAGTTACATTTAGTTTTATATCTTTGTCCAATTGATTGAATGCTACAAGTAGTGGAAATCAATTTTATTTGCTTTCAATCCTAGTTTGGAATCTTTCAGTGGTATCAGAGCCATGCATCTTGCCAGCCTGTAGGGGTAATTTCAGGGTCAATTTGATTACCATTATGGCTCTAAAAGGGGTCAAAGATTTGGAAGAAAGCATGCACAATGCGAAGAAGAAGCTAGATAATCCATTCCAGCAAGCAGATGACATTCTAAAAACTTTGGAGGAGTTAGAAACTTATTTGAGCAAGGTGGAGCAATCAAATACTTATGATATGCAAAGAGCGTTATCTCCAGCATTTAATTCATTAGTGAAGCCCCATTTATTGAGACATCGTGATGAGGTGGTAAGACTTGCAGCTCTCTCTTGCATTAGCGAAATCATGAGGATCATAGCTGGCTTTGATTTTAATGATGATCAGATTATGAGAGAGGTACTTCATGCCATGGTAAAAAGCTTCAAAAAGTTGGATGACATTAGAGACCCTCATTTCTCTAAGAGGGCAAGATTACTTGACACATTTTCAAGGTATGGATTTGAAAACCTTATGATGTTAGTAGGTTGTATTGGTGACATTCGCAGGATGTTTAAATATTTTGGACTATTTTAGATGATTTTCATTCCAGTGATGTATTAGCATCAATGCACTCTATCATGTTCACAATCTTGTTCGAGGAGGAGGATAAAATTTCTAAACTTTTGGCAGAAGATTTATGGTATGTCTGGACAAAAGGGAAAAATGTCTCACCTAGAGCTTGTATGTGGTTAAAGAGTTTAATTAATAGGCCTAAGGATCGTAGTGCTTTCCCTATGACATGCAGCAACTTGCATGATGAGTTTGACAGTCATGCTGATCCAGTACAGGGAGATATCAACACATCTTCAGACAGTGAGGATGAGTCTGATGCTTGCATTCAGAGTGTGGAGGTGTACTCAGATGTTAGTACACTGAGTGTTGGTGATGAGTATGTTTCTATAGCTGCTTATGAGGAGGATGTGGTTGAGGCTCACACACATATTCAGGACTTGGAAGTACCTGATTATGAGGAGTTTGGGATACCAGTGGAGTCGAGTCTCCAGATTGATTCTTCTCACACATTGGACAGTGTGGTACAGTTGGTTGTGCCACCGTTATAGAAGGAGCAGTTATGGGATGGATTAACACCATCTTTTGTAGATGGAATTTGCAGTTACCAATTACACAGCCTACAGTATCAATGTATCCAGGGCAGTTGTGATTTCAGAGATGGGTTGAGTTATGTTCGCCTACTTGATTATGGGTTCCTCTTTGTTTTACTTCTGATGATATTGCAGGTACTTACATTGATTTACAGCAGTGCAAAGCATAACTACATTTGGGATCCAGGAGGATCGAATGGTTCATTGTTCTGAGATTGCTTGGGGACAAGCAATCTCCAGGAAGGGAGGACTGTAATGTCCCCAAATTTATAATAAAGTGGTTTAATTAATTATTATGGAAATAAATAAAATAGATTAATAAAATAAATTTGACTTCTTCTAGAAGTCTCCTGGAAGCCTTTAAAAGAAGGGGAAGGCAAAGCAATTGGATCATCTAATATTCTATTTGCAAACATTATTCTGAGAAGCTTGAATCTGTGATTCAGCTAAAATCTCTGAGGACGCAAACCTTCAATAGATTGGAGAAGAGTTGGATGAAAACCCAGCCCTTTTTAGAGGTGGATTCGTGACGGAATCCAGATTGGTCATATTGATCAGATCTGGAGCTTCAGAGGCCATTCACGGATTATACCAGGGTTCAGCATATGCAAAAAGGGTTCCAGGTATTTATTCATTGTTTAGGTTCCAGATTTATATATTTTATTTGCATATCAGGTTCGATATGGAATCCGTACAAGAGTGGCACCAGGCCGTACCAGTAGGTTCAGAGAAAGGAAAGGGCACAGTTCGGCCGCAGGGTTTTACAGAGACCGACATCGGCATATAGACCGACATCGGCCGATCAGCGACCGACGCTGGCAGTCAGGCAGTCACAGGTAGGCAGAGATCGCCCACCAGATGACCGACGGCGGCAGGGTATCGACCGACGTCGGCATCATCCTCATCGATGTCGGCGACTGTGTTTTCTGGATATAGCAGGCCGAGCACGCAGTTCCAAGTTTTTTATTTCCAGTTTGGTAGCTTGTTATAAGAATTGGGTTTTGAGACCAATCTGTAATAATGTTATGACATCTAGGCTATAGTATCAGTTACATTCAGTTTTATATCTTTGTCCAATTGATTGAATGCTGCAAGTAGTGGAAATCAATTTTATTTGCTTTCAATCCTAGTTTGGAATCTTTCATCAATCTCTTTCAAATCTGACCTATCCAATTTAACCCCTCACAAGCCATCCCTACATGGTATAGGTAAAATGGCTTTTGTAACTATCACCGTGTCAACGGTCATGACACAGACAATTGTAAAACCTTCAAAAATGTTGTTCAAGACATGTTAGACAAAGGGGACCTTGTTTTGGATAACCCTAATACGCTGGCCAACCAAAACATGGATGTCTTAGGTAACCATTTCCTAACCATCCCCCAAGTCAAAACAATGTTTAGACCATGACCGATGACACCCAAGAGCGCAATATATGCATGGTCGACATGGTTTCTCCTTTCATTCCTAACCAACCTCTCCCACAATCTGAAGAGGTTAGTCAACCCATTTCTCCACCATGGGTAGAAGATCCTATTTTACCCATATCACCCCCATGACATCAAACACCTCCTCCACACATACTTCTACCTCGTGAGGAACCCATATTACCTGTTCCTCTTGCCCTGACCTTCCCTCTTCTTCTACCATTGGAAGAAGTTACCATTCATACCCCACACCTTCATGTAGAAGGGGCCATAATTCCTCTACTTCATCCTTTAGAGGAGCCTTCCTCTCCTATTTGTCCTCCACTGATGGAGGATAGTCCTCCATCAACCCCCCTTTCACACATAGGAGAGTCTACTTTCACCTCTCCCATATTGGAGGATTCTTTGATGGCACCAACGCCGGTGGCCTCACCTTCATCTTTCTTATCACCAATGGGGGATCATACTTTCCCCACTCCTAGACCACATGTGGAAGGCACGATCATCCCTACACTCTATCCTCTTGAAGAGGCATATTCTCCAATCCCTTCTTCACTGAGAGAAGAACTCGCTACCTCACCCACTTCAGCTGAGGAAGATCTAGTGATGGTTCTCTCTCACCTTTGGCCCATGATTGCTACATCTAACATGTTTCCACTCTCACAACCACCCAAATCTTATAAAATACCAATTATAAAGCCTCACACAATGTCCTCTAAACCCTTCTCTCGATTGGCTAAAAACTTAGGATTTTTACATTTGAGGAACTTCGAACATGAGGCATTATGGGAGCGACTTAAAACTCCTTATCTTACACATCCCGCTTCATCTCGTACTGCCGACCCTTTTGTGACAAATTATCCCAAAGTATTTGATGAGGATCGGGCTTCTACTTCCAAATCTTCAGAAGCTCAACCATCCACATCTGAACCTAAACCCTCACAAGTGTCCACCATGCCAAAACAGGTTACATTTGTTCGCCCCATATCGAACCTCACTCACCCACAAGTGAAGGTAGATTTGAACCTCGCCCTGCATAGTAGTGGTCCTCTCACCATACTAAAGAAGGCTACTAAACCACGTCGGAGAATTCCTCCCCCACCTTCACCATTACCATCTATCTTGGGTCCACATCCTTCCACTTTGATAGGAGTGCTCCCTATTCCAAAACCTCACAAAGGCAAATTGCCTCCATTACTCCCTCTACCCGTCAAACATATATTTCCTCCAAAAAATTTGACACCTCTCATTAAGAAAGTATCATCTACACGTGTGGCTACACCACCAACCAAAAAGGTGGTATGAAAAACTCCCCCTACAACTCCTAAACAGAAGTTATCAACCCCTACTGCAATAATGAGTGTAAACCCATTAGTGGGGTCCTATGCTTTGTTGTTATGCCAATTGTTGTAGTCTTCTAACATCATTCTCCCACCTATTAAGCCATACTAACCTCTCAGATCAAAACCATCTTGGTTCGATGACACTAAAATCTGTGCGTATCATCGCACACCTGGACATGATACTGAGCGTTGCTGCACTCTTAAAGTTGTCATCCACCAACACCTAAAAAAGGGCACCCTTCTCATTAAGGACCCCTTTGACAAACTACTAACACCATCCCATGCCTCCCAAACCTCCTCACTTGAATCGGGATCCCAACGCGAGATTATGGTCCCTCTACCACCTTCTCCCCCTTTGTTTAAAGTCAAAACTGTTAATGTGGCCACCAGGTCCCAAACCCCAAAAGATAAAGGAAAAGAGCAGGTTTCTACCCCTTGGACATATCCATTCATCAAGCCTTCTCAACCACCAAAACCCAAGATTTCTATCTTGGGCACATATCAACCAACATCTCTGAGGGAAATTCCTCCTAACCTTTCTAGTCCACATGACGTTTGGAATAAACAACTTGTTGACTACTTGACTTATTCTATCATTCCTCCTCATCTCTCTAGTAATGGACGGAGGGCTTTTATCAAGAGTACTACTTGATACACCATGCTAGGGGGTCTTCTCTATAAATGAGGTCTCGACGGCCTCCTTTTTCGATGCTTAACCACCACTAAGACATCTCATGCCATCAAACAAGTCCATGATGGAATTTGTGTGGGACATTTCAGTGGTAACTCGGTTGCAAAACACATCCTCTACCTAGGTTATTATTGGCCCACTCTACATCAAGATTTCAATGACTATGTTCGGCGTTGTACCAAATGCCAGCAACATGTTAACCTACTTCACGTCCAACATCACGTCAAACATACCTATAACAAAAATTTGAAAGAGTGAGATTTCAAAATCAGAGACCTCGTCCTTAAAGAAAACCAACACGTGACCAATATGGAAAGAAGAAAATGAGGCAAGTTTTCTCCTAATTGGCTTGGACCTTATATAATAACGCATAAGTATGGATCAGGGACTTATCATTTGTCTTCTCTTGAAGGCCAGCTAGAACCTGAGCCCCTTAATGCCTTAATCTGTGACCATTCTATTATTAATCAAGCAAACTTGAGCTTGTCCCTTGAGCAACCCCCATCATCCTCCTTCCTATTCCTTTCAACCCTTTTCCCCTATAACAATTAGTTAACCCTTTTTTAAAGCAGTAAATGCTTTATCCTAATAAAAGGGAAACCCCTAAACCTCTATAGTCTAGTCCATGACTAAAACTTCAGATAACAAAAACATAAAATTGGGATGAATAACAAAACACAAAAAGGTCATCAACTATAAATGTAGACTACTCCCTCGAAGGACAGCTGCATAATTACTGTAATTAATAAGCTGCTCCCTTGAAGGACAGCTATTCAAAGACATTCAAAAAAACAAAGCAGAATATAGACCACTCCCTTGAAGGATGGCTATGCCCAAATTTTTCTACAAACAACACTCTCTCAAAAGCTTCTCGCATTGATCAGTCTACCATTAAAAAAAAAAAAAAAGATGACTGACAAACTATTAAGTCATGGACTTGCCTATAATCATTCTCAGGGTCACCTATAAAAGGGGCAAAGTTATCCCTGCTAAAAAGGGTTACGCTATCCTGACATATCACATAATCACACCTATTACCCCAAAATACCCAAGAGATTTTGAGCTCACTTAACGTCAAGTGATTAGGGTACTTCTCTAACACAAACTAATGGTCAATGACATAATGCATGAATGGGGCTTTTTGTTTGCAACAACCCTATCTATGCTATCATTATGGTCCTTGTCAATGAAAGAGCAACGCACCTTTCACTTCTCAACCTTTATCACATGCCAAAACATAACATCACAACCAAAACATTTTCTCAACCACTAACATAACCTCATGATTTATTTAATACAAATACCAATTTGTATTATATAAACTATCATAGCCCATTCACATTCATTTCTAAGGAAAACAATACACATAGAAACTACCACCAACACACAATTTATGTCAAGCATATACCATCACCAATATGGAAACCTGCTAAAGCATAAATAAACTCATTTCATTTTTAGCATACACCATTACCAATATGGAAAATTGTTAGGAATGAAAAACCACATAACTTATGTTATAGCATACACCATCACACAATATGGAAAAGGTTGTAACATCATCATACACTCATCATTTCAAACATAACCAAAACAATAATCAACCAAACACAATTTATGTCAAGCATATACCATCACCAATATGGAAACTTGTTGAAGCATAAATACACTCATTTCATTTTTAGCATACACCATCACGAATATGGAAAATTGCTAAGGATGAAAAACCACATAACCTATGTTACAACATACACCATCACACAATATGGAAAAAGTTGTAACATCATCATACATTTATCATTTCAGACATAACCAAAACAACTAACAACCTCTTTGACTCTTCTTCCCTTTTGGGGAGAACTACATTGGCCCGAGGCTCTTAAAACAGGGGCTATATAGGCAGCACTCAATTGACATGGGGTCTTCTAAGGTTAGCTCAACCATTCGTTCATTCATCTACCTGATGGACCAACCATATAACCTTTAACCATGACCTAACCTAGTCAAACCCAATCCATAACCTACCCTCTTCTTCCCTTTTGGGGAGAACTACATTGGCCTAAGGCCCTAATAAGGGCTATGTAGGCAGCACTTAGTTGACATGGGGTCTTATGAGGTTAGCTCGGCCTTTTGTTCATCTATTTACCTAATGGACCAACTATCTAAACCAGCCCGAAATCATGACCAAAAAACCAGCTCGAACACTGTAGAAGTCACATTAGACTTATCATGGGGCACATTGGAGATCACATACATCTCCCTAACCACAACACACAATACTTGAGATCACTTATATCTCAGCCTGACTCGACCAATGACCTTGGAGATCGTGACTATATCCTTAGACCATGACCACTTTTGAGACAACTTTGCCTTAGTTGTTTTGATTGCATATGCTACCTCATGAATAGTTAGCAAATTGTCCACGACCCTCACACCTATTATCAGATCACACCCAAGTTGATCCCCAATATTTGTGACATTTTTTGTGTTTTCCAAGAGCACTTCCTAGCCTAGATACTTAGAACATGATGACCATTAGAGCTACAGCTTTGATCGATCTAACCCAATCAGCTATGACCAAAAAGCTGGGGACTGGTTAGTTTGATTTTAGTACTCCTTGACCATTAGAGCTACATCTTTGATCGATCTAACCCAATCAGCTATGACCAAAAAGTTGGGGATCAGTTAGTTTGATTTTAGTCCTCCTCAACCATTGGAGCTACAACTTTGATCAATTAACCCAATCAGCTACCACTAATAAGCTGGGGACTGGTTACTTCTATTTTAGTGCTCCTTAACCTTACTTGTGACAATTTGACCTACCTATCAAGTGAAGTGGTATACACGCAATCTCAACTATTACAGCATTCACACTCCAACCTTACCTTTCCCATCCACTGCCTACTTTGATCGATTAACCCAATCAGCTACTACTAGTAAGCTGGGGACTGGTTACTTTAATTTTAGTGCTCCTTGACCTTACCTATGACAATTTGACCTGCCTATCAAGTGAAGTGGTATGTGCGCAATCTTAACTATTACAGCATTCACACTCCAACCTCACCTTTCCCATCCACTACCTATCAAATTGACACTCGATTTTGGGTCCATTCTCTCGACTCCCGCTTTGAGGGGGAATACCTCATACCATACCTGGGGCAAACAACATCTATTTTTGTCTTGCAATTCATCAAGACAAACCACAAGACAAAAGGGGCAAATGTAGACACCAATATTGTGTTGACCCCCCCTTGGTCCCCTTCTAACCACTTACACACTTTATTAAATTAAAATAAATTACTTATCTTAAATTAATGACCTCACCTAGACACCTCACCTCAGACACCTCACCTGGACACCTCGCCTAGACACCTCACCTAGACACCTTGCCCTAAGACCATTTCTTACCCTATGAGTCACCCTGAGACTAGATCATCTAAAGCATGACCTATTCTCACTCCATCCTAACCTCCTAACTAACTCTCGTGCCTAATAAACCCATTTTTTGACCATTCTCCAATGGCAAATACACTTGGCGGATGGAGAAATGGGCAAAGGGATAAAAATAGCCCTTTTACCCATTCTCTAGCCACTGACGTCGATCAAATGTCAGTTGATGCCAGCGGGATCACTGACATCAGTTACATAACCCGATCTCTAACATTGAGGTGGGCCCCCCGCCTCTTTGGACATTGACACGTACACTCTGATCTAAAGCATCAGAACTCAACTATCATCCTCTAGGCTATCGAAGTTCTACAGAAGTCATTCCAGAGATTGGATTGAAGCACTGTACGAGGACCTCAACATCAGCCACAATAGGAACAAGCATCCCGACACCTCTGGTTCTTCAACTAATAGAGCTAAGTATTCTTCTATCTTATTTCAGTATTTTAGAATACATTGGTAATTAGTTTCCATCTGATATTTCTAAGAACTATTCAAAGACCTGACTTCTTCTGTGGAAAGGATAAAAAAGCCTTCCTCTTATTCTTACCCTCTTCTTACACTTGCCCTCTTCCTTTTCCCTTCTTTAAAACTTATTCACTTTCCCACAACCCTGCACAAACCTTTAAATTTCTACAGACTCTTCTATTGACCACAGACATATTCCAAAACCCATCCAAAGCCCACTGCCCCTACCGACATCGATAGTATAACTGACATTGGCACCTTTGACCAACCGACCTTAGCATAACTACCAACATCGATGACTGTGACTGACTGACTGTAGAGAATAGGTACATGTTATCTATTTTTCTCTTTTTTAGTCTTTCATCATTTCTTTTTATACAACACTCTTTTCATTAAATAGTGGACTGTCATCCCTTATGGAGTTTTACGCTTTTGGGACCAAGTGCGTAGCTTGGCAGTCCACCGTATCCTCCTCTAACATTTTCTATGTTTGAGTCTCTTTCTTATTGCAGGTGTTTCCTCCACAGCCAAAGAGGATCTCTCACAATGCTTGGATATGGTGCGCAACTTAATCTGGGTAATATACAAACCCCTAACCTTTAACTTTAGTTTCTTCTTCTTCTGAATGTAATTAGCAAAAACTTAGAGAAATAGAGTGGCACTAAAAGTGGGCCACATATCTATAGTAATTTCATCTGATAATTAAACACAAAAAGGGGAGCTTAAATACAACCATAGATTATCTAAGCCACCCACCAATTACTGCAGTCACAATAGTTCTTAACCTATGCAGATACACGAATGCCACTTGGGGTGCTTTGTATGAAGTAGATCCTGCCTTTGTTAATACATATCAAGTGCTTCAAGAAGGTAAACATGTTTTTTATTTCTATTTATAATATAATTTCCTCTGTCACATGGGGCACATCTTTGTTCCAACTATAGAGCAATAGAAAATGATATGGAAAACACATTTTAGTAGGACAACTAGACACTTTGGTGTAGAGAAGACATTGGTAGGTTTTAAAAAACACTTCTACTGACCCCATATATGAAAGGATGTAGAAAGGTACCTAAAATCTTGCACCTCATGTGCAATAGCCAAGCCAACAAATAAGAAGTAAGGATTATACACACCATTTCTAGAACCAACTAGGCCTTGGGAATCTATCTCAATGGATTTTATCTTAGGTTAGCCCACTTAAAAACATGGCAAGGACTATATTTTTGTTGTGGTTGATCATTTTAAAAAAATGGCTATCATGATTGCTTGTAAGAAAAATATATCTGCTAAAAAAACTACTCAACTATATTTTATTCATGTATGGCTCCATTTTGGTCTCCCCAAGTCCATTGTCTTAGATAGAGATAGTAGGTTCCTGAGCATCTTCTGGTCCACTCTATGGAAGATGATGGATACCAGGCTGATGAAGTCCATAGCCTTCTATCCATAGATTTATGGTTAGATAGAAGTGGTGAACCATTTGATTTTTTATGTGATTCAGATGTATCACTCCAAACATCCATGCACATGGGATCAGGGGCTTCTTTTAATACAATATGGATATAATCAGGCCATGCACAACTCAACCAACTACAATCCATTCCAAGTATGCTTCAAGTTCCAACCCATAGTACTAATTGATATAGCCATTCCATTCTCCACCATGGAATACACACCTCATGGGATATCTGAGGTAGCAAAAACAACAAAATTCATTGAACAAATGCATCACATCTAGCAACAAGTTCATGACATCTTGGAGAAGATGAATCAGAAGTATAAGTAATGCCATGACAAACATAGAATTTCACACCATTTTGTTGTGGGTGATAAGGTTTGGTTGTGGCTTCAAAAGGAACAACTTATAAGCCCACACAAAAAAATTTGACCTCTATGATATGGTCCCTACACCATCACTAGAAAAGTTGGAGAAAATGCTTTTGAGTTGAACCTACCAACCTACCTTATTCTGCATCTAATATCTCACTTGGATCTCCTCAAACCCTATCATCCACCTCTATTAGATACTTTAGTCATAGAAAAACAACTAGACATTGATGAGCTTGATCTACAAATTTTCCTCTAGTAGAGGAGGATCAGATTGTGGACACCTAGATGAAGACAACAAGAGGACAATCTATTACACTTTATCAAGTTGTCAAAAGGGGCCAGCTTAGCCACCAAGGTAAGTAGCTCACAAATAATAAAATTAAGACACAACTACCACATGTGATGAGGAATATTGATGCAATAGTGACTACTGCTTCTCAAGGAGGGAGGAATGTTTTGGGCAATAATTTAGGTGATAATTTGGGTGATGGTCCTACCCCAATTGATGATGGAACTTTTGAGAGCCATATTTTTTTTACCATATATCCAATTGACTCCCCATTTGAACCATTAGAAAGCTGAAAATGAGGAGAATTTAGTGAGATGACACAAATTTTCACTTGATGGTTTTTGACCCCAAAAAATCCAATGGAAGTGCCCCAAATTTTAATTTTAGTAGTACAGTCTAAAAATAGTAAGTTTATTAAAATAGTAATTCCTAGAATTTTGTATTGTTGTAAATCATGGAAGTTAAACCACTTAATTTCCCTCGACATTGGTGAACTTCCACATCATCCTCCTACCTTCAAAATGTGTATAAATGAAGATGTAACCTGAAATGGAAATTAGACATCTCTTATCAAAGATAAGCATATGGTTGTATTGCCATCTTGAGTAATAAAACATCTCTTCTCAGAGAAATTATTGTTACTATGTTCTTTTCATTTTCTTGAAATATCTGTCAATCAAAACTTCTGAGTTTTAGATCACTAACCAAGGTGTCTCATTTTATACCAAATAATTTAATAGATGATGCACCTACCCTTGTAAAAAGGTTCATAAAGGAAGTATATAGATTAAATAGATTTACAAAGAAGATCATTTCAAATCATGATCTAAATATGACTTCTATATTTTAGGCAACTTTTAATTTAGCTTTGGGTACACAACTAAATTTTAGTACAACATATCACCTAGAGATTGATGAGCAAACTGAGAGAGTTAATTAGGTGTTTAGGATCTTCGTATGTATTGCATGGATCAACAATATAAGTGGGAATATTATCTTTCATTGGTCGATTTTGTGTATAATAATACATATCAATCAATCTTAAAGATGGCACCATTTGAGGCACTATATGGAAGAAGGTGAAAGACACCAATTAGTTGAGATAGTTTAAAGGATAGGGTAGTCTTTAAACCTAAGATTCTCTGAGAAATGGAAAAGCAAGTTAGATCAATCAAAAAGATATTGGTTGAGGCTAATGATAGGGAGAAGATTTATGTAGATCTAAAGATGATAGAAAGGCACTTTACAATAGGTGATAGAGTGTTCTTATAGGTTAAGCTGTAGAAGAGGTCAATTAAATTTGGGAAGTCAACAAAATAATCACCGAGATATGTGGGACCTTTTGATGTGTTAGAAGTAATCAATCCTATAGCATATAGGCCTACATTGCCACCAACCCTATCTCTATTACATAATGTTTTCCATGTTTTTTATCTTAATAATTTATCGCTGATCCTATGTATGTGTTGGATTGGAATACTATGTATGTTTTAGATCTCAGGGTGGTCATGGTGGAACCAATCAGAGTAATTGACACTCACAAACTTTGTTTGCATAATAGAGAGATGTTAAAGTGCAAGGTCCAATGGGACCAATAATATGAGGATAATGCTACTTAGGAGGACTGTGATGAGTTTTAAAAGATATTTCTACATTTATTTGCTTAATTAGATACTATTATACTATGTTATTTTTCTGTTGAATAATATTTTAATTTAGAACTTACGTTTGAATAAGAGTCATCTGAGATGATGAATAGCTTTAGGGGGAAGTATGTTACATCCCAATTCCTTAATAAGTAAATTATTTGATTATCCATAGATATCTATAGTTGACACATTTGATTTGGTTATTTTTTACTGAGATTTGATATATATGTTGTTATGGGACAATAAGATATTGCTTATGTTACATGTTTGCATTGTTATGAGTTAGTTGTAGTGTATGTGTTTACATTATGAACATGTTAATTTGTTATTTCAGATATAATTTATGACGTATGTATATCATATTTTTATGATCTAAATACCTACTTATTGTGAGGTTGATACAAAAAAACTCATCTCTAAGAGCATGATGGAGGGAGAGCATCATCAGAGAGGGTGATGTAGATCAAGATGTCGGAGGACGATAGAGAAACTGGCTAGAACCCTGCTCACACCACATTAATTAACACATGTTATAATGTATAATTAAATGGTTAATATAGTGTGTTTATTATTACTTGCATTAGATAGTTATTTGTTTATGATTTGCTAGCATAGTTTAATGGTTTTATGAAACTCATTTTGCATGATTAACATGTGTGATCATTAAATTCTAGTAGAAATGTGATTTGCTTAGTTAAATTAAATCTATATTATTAATTTATGAATTTTTCATTAAATTGTTATGGTATTTGGAGATGCTAATTAAATTAGTGAATTTATTGATTTTTATTATTAATGTTAAAAATAAATAAAATTTAAAAATTGTCATTTGAGAAGAAAAACAAGAAGGAAATCAAAAAAATAAAAAATAAATGAATAGGGAAAGGTCTAAACTTAAGAAAAACTAAAAGAGAGAAATACATAAAATATTAACAAAAATAAATTATAAAAATAAAATAAAAAACTTTTAAAGAGAAAGACTACGCCCTTTTCATCTTAATATAGATTATGAAAAGATCAGAAGTATTTTTCAAAAGGAGAAAGGTGTAGCACAGGGAGAGGGGTGTAGCACATAGAGGATTTGTAGAAGATAAGAGGCATTGGTAGAGATTTGAGAGGAATCAAGAATAAGTATAGAAAGAACAATCAAATGGGCTACGAGGTAGGCACTTGGCCATGATGAAAACCTTAATTTATGTGTGAGTTTAGATAATCATTTATCATTGAATTAATTTGGAAAAGAATTTTTATCTAGGCTTTCCAAGTAAAAAGAGCATATGCTAAAATTCTCCCAGACATAGATAGGCATCTATCTACACCCAACTTACTTATATAGATAAAATATCTGCAAACAAATGATTATATATATTTGCATCTATATAGAGGTAGCTAGAATTGACTTGTTTGAGATATATAACACCAAAATATATGGCATATACCTGAGTAGTGAATCATGATACATAAGTCGATGCTATAGTGAATTTTATTCTATTAATATGTTTCATGTATATACATAGGGAGATTCATATTATGTGGTAGTTAGATATTATTAGCAATTGAATGATATACTTGTGTTTGAATTTGTTTCCAATAGTACTAATACTGACCAATACCTTAGCGTAAGGCATAGGATACAAATTTATCATTGGTTATAAGAACAAATAATCCATTAGAATCCGATGATTAAAAAAAACTATGATATTATATTACAATGCTTTGTATACAATGACTATAGAGAATGGGTTACATTTTATTCAACTATTGTTTGAAACCAGCGAGCTTGATTAAATAGAATGATATTTATATATGTGAACAATGATGAAATTTTATAAGAATATGATATTTAAAATCCATTAATAGATAGAAGTGATATGATATTATTATAAAATTTCATTGCTGTTCACATATATAAATATCATATTCTATTTAATCAAGCTTGCTGGTTTCAAACAACAGTCAAATAAAATGTAACCCATTCTCTATAGTCATTGTATACAAAGCATTGTAATATAATATTATGGTTTGTTTTAATCATCGGATTCTAATGGATTATTTTTTCTTATAACCAATGATAAATTTGTATCCCCTCTCTCTCTCTCTATATATATATATATATATGCAACTTGTATAAACATTGATCAAACCTATATGGCGATTATGGATAGTGAGTGAGTAAAATATCTATATAGTTGTGTAAAACCCCATACCCTGTTATGCTAGCATTGCCATATGATGATACTTGTTTAAATCAAACCTTATATGATCTTGTTTAGTCAATATCACCCTATATAGATGCTATGTGTTTCTTATGTTTTAAATAAGAAGGGTGGAAACTCAATATATATGTAATCGATCTATATATTCTAGATTGTGTATATTATCATATCATCGTAAATCTGATTATATGATAGTGTGGTAATATATGTTTATATGTATATTTTTAAATGTATTAGTGTATATGATAATATAAGTGGGTATGTGATAATATCAATATTAGCATAGTTTATACATTAGCTTTAAACTTGATGTATATTGTGGGTGTATAGTGAGCAAAGTATAGATTTATACTATGAAGATTATGCAACATATTTTAAAACCTATCCATGTATTCATCCATTTCCTTTTACATCGGTATTTGAATGGGGTTTATAATTGTAATAGTGGCAGTCATAAAATTCTGATTTGATAATAATATATATGTTTATCACCGATCTTGTTAAATTTTGCTTATTTATAAAATAATACTAAGATTAATAGATCACTCCAAATGAGCATAGAACTTGTAACATGAGACAAACAACAAGTGGACCCCTAATATAAGTTCACCTAATGTATTATGTCTTATCGTGTAAATACTTGTATTGGTTATGATTCTTTTACTAGCATATATGTATTTATAAGTACATTGATATCATTATAGACATCTAATTCCTAACACCATTGTGTTAAAATTGTCAATCTTACTCAAAATTTATGAAAATGCACAAATTAGGCCAAAATCACTTAAACACACTAAATGGCTCGATCTTATCGTATACAAGTGTTGATTCAAGCTAATGTATCCTTAAATAAGGCCATGCATTTTATGTGATTATTAACTTATTTCAAATAATTTCAAGTCAAAATGATAAAAATGCATTTTGGTGCTCTAGATTGCTCTTTCCTTCTAATTCAGAAGCCATTGACACATGCATGCGTTATTTTATGTCAACAACATCATAAATGGGATATTTATCTGTATGCAACTAACATCACCTTCTAATTTCTCTCTAATAAAATTATGACTTAGTAATATGACATTCTGACCAGTTTGATTAATGATGTGCAACTAATTTCTAAAGAATTGCATAAAATTTGATTAATCTCACTTAGGCAAATTAATCCAAATTAAGGGCTTAAGTGGAATATCCATGGAAGTTATTTACTATATTTTAATTGGAAACTGATTCATATTATCTACATCATCAAATCACATTATTTGTGGGGTGGCATTCATAATCCATAAATATAACAAATATCAGATTTAAGGCCTCCCATTCCTCTTTAATGCCCCTTCCTTCTAAATATTTTGAGGATATTTGTGATTTAAGCCTCCAAAAATTGAATGGATTCTTGGCCACACATCTTGGTCTCAAGATGGATGGTCATGGTTCATTCTGATCAATTCCAAAAACTTATAAATAGGAGGGCCAAGACCGCCATTTTTAATCTTCATTTGTGTAAACTTATTATGCAAAATTCTCTCCATAAGTCATTTGTGTGTGGTGTTTATTATACTTAATTTGCAATAGGATAGCTTCATTTATGGCATACATTTGATTTCATATCATGAGCCTAGTTTCATTGGTGAGCAAGTGATTATGGAAGAACTTTGACTTGCATCATTGACAAAGACTTGAGTACCAAATCAAGGGGAAAATCATGCTTTGAACTGCATTTGGTGATGAGATGCTCTTGGGAAGGTATTATGTATGCTTTCTTTCATTTGCTATTAATTTTCATTTTCCAAACCATGTCAAAAGAGTTGGCTTAGTTTTTTATATGCTTATTCATTTTATTGAGTTTTCATGACTAATTCTTGATCTACCTATCTTTGTAATCCATCTCTACATCTTGGCATGTCCAATGGGACACGCACCCCATGAAGTTGCTCCTAAGGATTTTAAAACCATCCTACTAACAATTTTCATGAAAAAACTTAAACTTACTAACCAAAATAGGTGAAAATTGGAATTTAGGGATGTTTTATTAAAATCATGAGTTTGCTTTATGTAATCATGAATTTGCTCTCGAGACTACAATATCATAACTCACACAGTTGTGATATTGCCTTTATTTTCATGATTTTGCATCTATGGATGTGTTTTTATTGTATTTTTACTTGTAGGGGTTATTTGTGATAATTCAATATCATGAATCTATAGTCATGATATCATAATACCATGATTATATGAATCATGAAATTGCCTAACCATCTGTGTTTTTACCTCAAACCGCTAGTGGTTAGGTTGACCATTTTGGGTTATGGTTCAATATCATGACTCTTGGATTTGTGATTTTTCTATGTGAGTTACAATTTTGTAAACAAAGCTATGATTTTACTTTTATGCTCTATTTTCCCATAAGTTGAATTTTTGCACTGATAATTACGATTTTTCAAATCTACATTTTTGCTCTGTGTTCTATGATTTTTCACTGTGTAAACCTAAGACCTAGTTTTCAATAAGTGTTTTGATTATCCACAAAAGTTATTCAAAGTAGAAGGAAACCCTCTAACATTTTCAAGTCACAGACATTGAAAAGTGACAAATTTGAGCATGATTAATTCTTAAACCTTCCCTTTGGTATTTAAAAGGAGCCTAGATTTTTTTTAAGTAAAGTTATTTTGTGAAGTTTTTCAAAGTTTGTAGTTAAAGCCAAGGGGCCAATAACTTCATCAAACACTTCACTTTGGTGCTTAAAACTAACACTCACTTAAATTACAAAGATTTAAAAAGTGTGTTATTTTTTGCAAAGATCATCTATTACTTATTTTTTAATGTAAAATGAAGAGTGTGTGTGCGCTCTCCCCCCATCCCTTTTAGGGAACTTGGGTGAAAAAGTGCCTTTTCCTTGCAGTTATGACTTTGTACAAGCCATGAAAAAAATGTTGTCAAGGCTCTCCCCAAAACTCGTATGGTTTGGGTGATCTAAAATCCACCTCTAAAGTCTTTTCACTTGGTTTTATTTTATGCAAATTGGCTTATGGAGGGGAGTTCATAGCTTCTTTATGAGTTATTTAGGGAAACTTTGACCTGGTGTTTCATCTTTTAGCATTGTTTCAACCCTATTACATGGTAGGGTATATAAATTAGGGTACGTATACTATGATATCAAGGGGGTTGAGAGGCTAACCTCTCTTTTCATAATAAAAATATGAGTTAGGTTTGGTTAACCAAGGTTTTCCACAAAGTAGTGCATGGATGAAATCATTATGTAAAGGAATAGACCCTTGTATAGTAAGTTAATCGGTATGAACTCAATTGATGTGAGGTATATCTAGTGTTAATCACACTTGGGACCATATAGATGGTCAAAAATTTAAGTTTTAGAACAACCCCACTTGTCATGAACATATTATTGATGTAGGGTGATTAGCCCGAAGGTCCATATCATCATAAAATCTCTTGGGAGAAGGGGGTGTAAAAAACCTACTACTTTATGCACTTTTATTTTTATATTAACACTTAAAATCCTCCCAAGAGCACTTATATAGATGGATTTTAGTAATACAAATCAACCTTGTCAGTTTAGGGCCTAGGATGATTTACTTAGTTGTATTTATCTTTTCCTTTACTTGCTTGGTCTTTATTTGAGTCTAAAACTTGTTTGTAGATAAAACACATCATAACCAAACACATTTATTTTCCACCATTTTATTTGAACAAGGATGTGTTGTGTTGATCAAATCAAAATCATCTTTTGCCTTGTTCAAATCCTCATTTGAAACATTATGTTTGTATTGTTTAAACAACATTAATATGTTTGCCATTTGAGTCTAAACCATTTTATAACTATATCCAAGTCCTTCACTTTTTAATTCAAATTTAGAATCTCACCTTTCTAAGTTCTAGACCAATGTGTTAATTGGTTTACCATTTATACTTGGTTTGAGTTAACTTGGGTACAATTCCCCATTTGGGTTGAAGGTCATCTATAGACTCATCATCATCTTATCATTGTGAACTTAGGTTATCTATCATGTCACTTACACTCTAAGTTTTAGAACACATTTTATTCTACCTCCTATTACTATTTGGGGGTAGATGCACAAATTTGGGAGACAAAAAAAGTGACACAATGAAAAATACAAAGCATTTTTTGTAAAAGATGTACGCCCCTTTTTTTAAAAAAAACCAATACAAACATAAACAAAGTTTTATCCTAACCCTAAAGGGCATACGCCCTTTTTAGAATGCAATTTTTTTTTCAATTTGAGGTGTTTGGAATGCAAATGTTTTTTTGTTGTTCAATTTTAGGTGCCAGCATATATTTAGTAAAATAAATGTTAAGTATTAAACTTTAAATGTAATACTAAAATTTATTTTACTAAATATAACAAATTAGGGCCACTCAACATCTTCTAAAATTGATAATAGAGATGTAGGAGTTACCATTTAGAGGTTAGTTTTTCAAATTTCATTCTAGCCAATACCTAGTTTTCAAAATTTTAGGATCAAAAGATAGAATGAGAAATGAGGTTACAAATCATACTAAGTATGTAATAGATCTATAACATTGAGTATTACATGTTTGTTTTACCTACTTAAGTATTCCCTATCTACTTTATCTAGTTGAGTATGCTTTACTTGATTAAATAACTGAGCCATGGCTTGATCTCGAGGAATATGACATACCTAAATACACAAGCCATATCTTGATATTTACTATCCCTTACTAGTGTCAGATTAATTGTTCCACTTACTCAACCTAGTTTACTTCAAGGTCCTTTAGAAACTTGATTGCAATTAGGTCTCTTCCTAACCATAGATTATCTCTTGGTCTATCACAAAAGGTCTTCCGAGTATTGGTATTGAAATACTAATGACATTACTCTTTCATATTATCTCTTGACTTCTTAGCCTTTGTATTTAGATCAAAAGACACTTTCAATGACTTAAAATAGGGTACTCGGTCCTAAGATAGTAATCTACCTTCAAGAAAAACCCTTCTTTGACTCCTAAAGCACTCAATTATACATCCTTACTTCTTTGAATAATACTATGAGGGTTTCACCAATTATTTGACTCAAGATTCTTAGTGCATGAATAATTTCAACTCAAAACTCATATGACAACAACTCTACCCTTTATAAGCCTATTAGGCCAAACTCTACCTCTTAAGGACTTGACACAAAGAGGTCTACATCTACCTTGTTTTTTGGACTCATTCAGTTCAAAAACTCAATGAAAATTTCAAAACAATGATACAATACTCATAGGTGTCTTTACACAATCTCAAGATACCAATTAGATCACCAAAGTACCCAAAAATTTGACTAAGTCCTAAACACTGCTATAATATTATGTATAGGCATGTTTGGTCTTGAAAGGATGTTATTAATCTAAGCTCATCAAAGGATTATTATAAATCTTTATTAAGATGTTTGGAGACTATCTCTGAGGATAAGAAACTAATTTTATTTATGGATTTCTTAAGAATTAGATTTCAATGGAAACTCTACTCTTTAGGTCTAGATGGCCCAATATGATTTCATGGAAGGATATTGACTTAGCTTAACTATCAAATGATTTGAGTTACTTTACTTTTAAGTGTTATATAGTGTTTATATAATAACATTAGACATTCATAATAGGTTTATACTCAATCAACAAAGTTGGAGATGTACTATACTTGGAGTTTACTATCTTTGCCTTGGAATCTTCTTAACAACCTTGTTCTCAACATAAAAAATGAACTTTAATTAATGGGTCTATCAATATGCATAAATGAGTATCCTATAGCATGCAACCTATAACATGTATATAGCAATGATACAATCATTCATACATTACATCTACCACATACATGGTATTACATGTAGGTATTCAATCACTCATACATGACATCTTCATGTGGTCATGATATGGTCACTCATATTAGACATGAATGCAAATACTAACCCTAGTGCACTCCATTTCCACCTAAACCATTAACCCCAAACCCCTAACCCCTAACTCTAAACACTAAACTTTAAACCCTAAACATTGAAACCTAAACCCTAAACTATAAATTTTGAACCATGAACACTAAATAATAAACCTAAACCTTGGACCCTAAGCCCTAAACCCTGAACAATTAACCCTAATAGATTATCGCTAAACTAAAAACAATAATCTGTAAACCCTAAACATATAAACTTAAAACATTAAACCATATACTTTATACCCTAGACCCTAAAACCTAAATGTAAGCCCTTAACACTAAAACCCAAACCATAAACCTAAAATCCTAAATCCTAAACCCTAAAACCTAAATGTAAGCCCTTAACTCTAAAACCAAGCCTAAAACCATAAACCATAAGTCATAAACCTTAAAAATTAACTCCTAAACTAAAAATTCTAACCCCAAATAAAAAAAAAACCCAAAACCTTAAACACTAAACCTAAATCCCTAAACCCTTAACGTTAAACCTAAAACCCCAAACCCCAAATCATAAACTCTAAACCATAAACACTAAACCCCAAGTCTTAACCCCCAAGCCCTAATCCCAAAACACTAAATTCTAAACCCTAATACTAAATACTAAGTTACAAAACCTGTTAGGAACCCCACGAAAGCACAATTGATTACCATATACAAGCAACTTAAGATGCAGAATAAACTAGAAGTAACAAGTAACTAGAAACCAAAAACAACACAGAATATGAGAGATAATACACAACTTGTTTTAATACTCATCCAAAAAATAATACAATAAAGAAGATGCCACTTCTTCTTCACACCTCTCAGAGGCTTCCCACACCTCAAGTGTATAGTAATTCTTCCCTCAAAGCTCTCTCTCTTACGGTCCCAACACACAACTCAAACACAGAGTTGGTGTCCACCTCCAACTAGTCAGTATCCACTACTACCAGTACACCAGTGCTCCACGCACTCCAAGTACTCAATGTACTTCAAGTAGATCTCCCCTGAACTTGCAACAACATGTAACTCAACAAACCTTACTTATGGAAGGAACTGCCTTGCCTTCCTCTTTGCTCTCCAATTGAGTACACACCATAATCCAAGTAGATCCCACCTGATCCTGCTCCCTGTTGTGTTGCTGTCCTCCCTGATCTTGCACACCTACAAATCAATCTAATTCTACACACCTGCAAACCTAGATCATGCACACACATACACCTGCAGATCAATGATCTTACTTACCCATGTAGATCTCCAAACGTGGCCTTGCACCCCTGCTGACCAAGATCCTACACACCTAAATAACCCTTCTGATTCTCCAAAACCAGCACCCACACTTGGCACTGTTGTGGAACTAGGAGGAACACCCTTGCTCACTTCACACACAGAAGGAGCTAACTTTGCTCAACTCAAACTAGAACAAATTACAATATAGCCCATGAGTCTCTTAAATAGATCTCATGTAAACAATAATTAGACACCTAATTACAATAATTAGATCCCCAGCTTCTAGTCTAAAATTGGCTCTTAACATGTAAACACTCAGTTTGTTAACTAACTGTCTATGAAACTGGTAGCTCTAAACCACACATGTGACCGACGTCAGTCCCTGTCTACCTGGAGGTGATCGATGTTGGTCGACTTCTGACCGATGTTGGTTGCTCTTCTGTCTGCTCCTTGCTAACGTCAGTTGGCCTGACCGACACTGGTGTCTGTGACACTCAACAACCTCCTCCCCTATTTGCATTAGTGAAGCTTTTAGCTCCATAACCTAACAATCTCCCACTTGGAGATAAACAACTGCACTGTACCTATACCTGTACCCTGTCTAATCTATTTCCTAGCTTGTATCCCTCTTCAAGCTCAAACCTGAAGACCAACCAGCACACAACTTGTGGTGCACCTCTTGTCATCCAAGTAACCTGCTGCATCCACATCTATAAACACATGTAGAAAAGAACTTGACCCTGTATAGCATGTCGACCTGATGCTGGTCCCTCTTAAATACCTGAGAATCCACTGAACTACCCTCCAGTGCTTCTTTCCTGGATCGGCTCTAAACTTTTTGACTGCACCCATTGCTTGGAAAAACTCAGGTCTATACCAGACCTCATGTTATTTTGGACATTGAACTATCCAGCCCTTAGTGTGCTCTGGTTCTACATCCTGAACGTCACCAACACCTGATTCACATCAGCTCCCATTGGAGACAAAATCAACCTGTGATCTCCATGTCTCTCATGGCAAAGAATTTCACTGCTCTAAATTCCTCATAACATGCCACTGAACTAACCTTACCCTTAGCTCAGCAAAACCCTGTATGTCTGAACCTGCACCAAGCTCATCCTCCACATACAGTAACAAGATAATGTTGTGACCATCATCCACCTTGTAAGACAAACACAATGGTTATACTGACATTGACTAAAGCCCTGCTTTGTCATCCACCTGGTACCACCTGTCAGTCCTGTCCCACTGTCTTGCAACTTCCTCAAGACCATATAACTTGGCCTTCTGTCTCACGTGTCCATTCTCTCTATTCTTCAACTAAGGAATCCATTCGTCTTTCAGTGCTTTTATCCCAACTATCAACCCTACCAAATCTCTCGTTTGGTTCTGCATCATATTCCTGCCATGCTCCCACTATTTCCTGGATCCTTCCTGCTCTGCAATGAGCAATGAGTATAAAGAAGAGGAACAAAAAATTTGAGGCTTACTTACCACTTTCATTCCTCCATATGGGCATTTGAGACTCCTTGATAGCTCGCTATCTACCCAAAATCCATTACAGTGATCGACCTCAGTCACCACACAGTCTGCTTCTGACCGATGTCGGTTCCATACACTTGTCCTGACTACCAACCCTACCAACGTCAGTGTCTACCTTTTGCCAACGTCGATCCCCCTGACCAACGTCGGTCTTACTATCACCGATGTTGGTCCTCCTGATTGACATTGGTCTTACCCTGCCCGACACCACCAGCTCTGGTCTGCACATGATCGACATCGAAACCTATCTGTTCGACATCAATTCCTCCTGACTGATGCCGGTACCTATGTTTGCCTGTGAGTGATGACTTTTTACTCACGAGCTATCCATGGATCAAAACCCTATCCAAACTGCCCTGCTCAAAGTTACTCAGTCCCATCCACTGATCTCTATCCATCATCTCCTCTAGAAACACCAAAGCTTTCCAGTTCTTAAGTCTATCAAAGACATCTGACTTCCTCTTAAGAACATGCATCTCCTTCTTGCTCATGTGACCAAGCCTACAAAGCCACGTCTCCGCAACAAAATAAGAATCAGTAATATAAGCAAGTAGATAAAGAGTACCTACTTTCTTACCACCAGCTAATTTAAGTGCATCCGCTATGAGAGTTCTTATGCATCTCTCATCACCCAACTTTCCTAAATAAATTAGCCATATCTTCAACACTGGGACTTGCATGACCTCCTTCAACACCCATGTGTTGGCCACCTACAATTTCAGCTTCACTTCCCCTTGCCAATTCTATGACAAGGCTCACCAACCCCTCTTCTTGGGGCTGCATGGAAAGAGGCAACATAATCTATTAACCAAGATTCAACTTTATCCAAGAAACATCCCAGAGCATCCTATGCAACAACACCTGCAACATCTGCATCTTCATTTCCTCCATGCTGATATGCTACCAACCAACAATATTTATTTTCCTGCTCTTTCTTTCTATAAGACCGTAATTGACCATTCGTGCTTTTCAATTCCTCCATTCTTAGCTTACTTTCTTCTACCGTTGCTATACTCCCACTCAATCAAAAACCCCTGAGAGTGCCATGTAACCAAACACAAACCTGCTCCCTGCAACCTTAGCTCTGATACCAACTGTTAGGAACCCCACAAAAGCATAATTGATTACCATATACAAGCAACTTAAGATGCGGAATAAACTAGAAGTAACAAGTAACTAGAAACCAGAAACAACACAGAATATGAGAGACAATACACAACTTGTATTAATACTCATCCAGAAAAGAATACAATAAAGAAGATGCCACTTCTTCTTCACACCTCTCAGAGGCTTCCCACACCTCAAGTGTATAATAATTCTTCCCTCAAAGCTCTCTCTCTCTCTTATGGTCCCAACACACAACTCAAACACAGAGTTGGTGTTCACCTCCAACTAGTTAGTATCCACTACTGCCAGTACACCAGTGCTCCACGCACTCCACAAGTGCTCCACGCACTCCACAAGTGCTCCACGCACTCCAAGTACTTAATGTACTTCAAGTAGATCTCCCCTAAACTTGCAATAACCTGCAACTCAATAGACCTTACTTATGGAAAGAACTGTCTTGCCTTCCTCTTTGCTCTCCAACTGAGTACACACCGTAATCCAAGTAGATCCCACTTGATCCTACTCCCTGTTGTGTTGTTGTCCTCCCTGATCTTGCACACCTATAAATCAATTTGGTTCTGCACACCTGCAAACCTGAATCATGCACACACATACACCTGGAGATCAATGATCTTACTTACCCATGTAGATCTCCAAATGTGGCCTTGCACCCCTGCTGACCAAGATCCTACACACCTGAAGAACCCTTCTGATTCTCCAAAACTATCACCCACACTTGGCACTGTTATGGAACTAGGAGGAACACCCTTGCTCACTTCACACACAGAAGGAGCTAACTTTGCTCAACTCAAACTAGAACAAATTATAATACAGCCCATGAGTCTCTTAAATAGATCTCATGCAAACAATAATTAGACACCTAATTACAATAATTAGATCCCCAGCTTCTAGTCTAAAATTGGCTCTTAACATGCAAACACTTGGTTTATTAACTAACTATCCGTGAAATTGGCAGTTTTGAACTGCACAAGCGACCAATGCTGGCCGACTTTTGACCGACGTCGGTTGCTCTTTTGTTTGCTCCTTGCCGATGTCAGTTGGCCTGACCGACACCGGTGTCTGTGACACTCAGCAACCTCCTCCCCTATTTGCATTAGTGAAGCTTTTAGCTCCACAACCTAATAAAACCTAAACCCTCAACCAAACCCCTAAGACTGAAACCCGGAACCTAACACCCTAAAACCTAAACCCTAAGTTTGAAACCAAAAACCTTGACCCCAAACACTAATCCCCAAACCCTAAAAGTTAAAATCTTGATCCATTGAGACATAAACCATAAATCCCAAACCTTTAAGAATAAAATATAAATAATAAGGCCTATAACCTAAACCTTAAGCCATAACACTGAAACTTGAACCCTAAACGCTAGTCCCTATATATTCAACCCTAAGCTATGAATCTTGAACCATCAACCACAAACCTAAACCCTAAATTTATAATCCTAAACTTCTATCCATAAACCATAATCTTGAGTTATCATTTATATAGATAAAGGAGAGGTGGCATTACCTAAGCCATATCTTGAAAGGATAGGGGTCATTCTCACCTATATAGACAAAGGAATGACTAGGGACATTTGTGTAAAAGGCTTGAAGATGTGTTGGGTGAATATTTTTTCATCAACTAACTGAAGGCAAAATGGTTATATCAGCGATAGTGTAATGAGATAAATCTCTCCTTTCAGCAAGGGGAGGTTCCCTATAAACTATCACAAACTAATCTAAAATAAATATTAATTCAAGGGTGAGACCATATCATCCATTTCTCTTTTTTATAAATTATGTTTAAAAAATAAAAGAACACTTTCTTGATATAAAATGAAAATTTGAGAAACCCACTAGAGCACGAAGTCTATCATTGCTTCTTTTGTTGATTTATAACTTAGAACATAGTAAAATGAGGTGCAACCCAAAGTCTTCACTGAAAACTACAACAAATTATATGATCATAAAAGATAAAATTAGTTCAAATCCTTTCCAATATCCTTTATTTTATAACACTAAAACATAAACTAAAGATAATTGTTGTAGCACAAAGTCTCCATAATCAACTTTAGTACATCTCCTAGATTATTTTTACTCACACTACTTATTTAATCAAATAGATAAAATTGCATTAGGAAAAGGACATAAGAATAATTTCCAATACAACATAATTTATTTCAACACAAAGTTTGAAAGGTCACTTGCCTTCTCATTCACTTGATAAAATTTGATTTACAATTTGAGCTCAAAGTCTCAAAATACCTTTCAATTTTGGCAGAGTTTCGCTTCAATAACTAAAAGATGATTCTTTTTACAAAAGAGGCCCTCTTTATTTATAGGGAGAGGCCTTGAGAAAATTTAGGAAAAACCTAACTACTTTGACCTATTCAAAAATAAGAGTCCTTATTGACTTGGGACTTCCTATTTTTAACATGTAATTACATATGAAAAAAGTACATGTAAAAATGTTCAAAGTTGTTTCAAAATTACATCTAAAAAATGGAAAATAAACTAAGGGAAAAAGATATTGCTTCAATTTGTATCACCATCCTTCTTCATGTGTCCATCATACATTTTGAAAGCTGCTTCCATCCTGATACTGTCTAGATTTACAGTGTTCCTAAAAATCATCTTGGCTCTAATTATGACATCTCTTACTGTGGTGACTGATTTTGCATGACTAGTTAACTTAGTTTTTAGTTTATCTAGAGTTAACTGATTGTCCAAAATATTGTCCACAAAGGCTATCAAAATTTTCTAATCTTTTAATTCTTTTTGGAACATACCTTCAAATTCTTGAATCATTTCTTCTCCTGAAAGGAATTAGTTATCTTGAGATGTAAGCTTGCAAGGTAGCTCCTCCAACTTATGAAAAAGGTTGACATAACTTTGTTCACTGAGCTCCCTTACAGATTCAAGGTCATTGATCGAATCTTTAAACACATGGCTTCTGTATGTTAATGCCTCTTTAGTTTCAATATAATAATCCCTATCAGTAATGACACCAATTGATATTAGAGTGCTTATTTTTAGTTTTCTCATCTCCACCCATTTATCATGATTTTTTTCTATACTCTCAATATCTTGAGAAATAACTTCAATGAGATCATCATTTTTTGCTCTTATTTTCCTCATTTTATCTATTTTCTCAAATAGCTCTGTAAGTAGGGAAATTCCTTGTGCACACATCCTATCTAAGTACTCTTCAAGTACTTTTCCTTTGAGATAAGTCTTTTCTACTTTATAAATAATGGGTTCTTATAAATAAGTGGCCTCAATAGTTACTACTTCTATACTCAAAGTAATTTTTCTTACCACTGCAGTCAACTATTCCACCATTTCTTTGTAGTGATATTTCATTTCCTTCTCCCTGTCAAATTTCTAAATCAGGATGTCCATGGCTGATTGCATATCACTCTTGGCATTTTCATGAGTTATCTTTTCTAATTCAACTCTAGAGATAGAGTAATCATTTATATCAAAATTTTCAATGGTTACATCCTGTGGAGGTCTTGCGATCTCTAAAAAATTTTGTCCCTTATCTCCAAACATTTTTGAAATAATCTTTGGCTTCTTTAGGGCCTTCGCTT
This sequence comes from Torreya grandis, assembly GCA_037957365.1. Lineage (NCBI taxonomy): Eukaryota > Viridiplantae > Streptophyta > Pinopsida > Cupressales > Taxaceae > Torreya > Torreya grandis. The sequence goes on from JARHVA010000044.1 coordinate 7,091,507, forward strand.
TTACTAGCACCATCTTATTAAAATAAAAGTCATCTAGAGAGATGGCTTCTTTTTTTTTTGTGTGTATAAGTTGATAACCATGGTAGGAGCACAAAATTACTCACATTAGGATCTATCTCCATTGTTGGCATCACTGGAGCTAAACTTGCATAGGTAGTGGAAAAAATAGGTGGAGTGCCAGTAAAAACTACACCTTTTACTAAGTGATCAAAAGTAGAAGTATCTCCAATATCAAAATATGGGGAGGACAAACTAGGAATAGACCCTAAGGAATGGATAATATCTTCAAAATTTCTTTGAGGGTTGTCAAAAATTATTTTGGACGGAGAGGGTGATTCAGAAGAGAGAACATTAATAGGAGAAACAAACGAAGGAGTTGCAATAGGCATGTTAGGTGGGGAAGAAGAGACTCTTGTTTCTTTTTAAACATTCTCTTATGGGGACAAGGTTTCCTCCTCTTGTTGATTTATATGCCTATCTTCAATTTCAATCTCTTCTGTCACTAGTTCTTTAGTGCTCTATTTCTCAACTTCCATATCTTCTATTTTAGATTCTTTTTCCATAGCTTTTGACTTCTTCGTCACAAATATGATCTTAGGCTTATGTGGCTTAGAGGAATAAGGAATATCACTTTTGTTCTTCATCATATTCTCTACCTTTCTTCTTGTTTCCTTTTGAGTCTTAGCTTCTGATCCTATGAAGAATTCTTTCAAATCAATTCCCTTGTTTGTTAGCCAATTATTGGTGTTTGCCAATATAGGTTCAAATCTTTTTCTCAAAGAAGTCAGCTCTTTTTGGGACCATTCAATTGGATGGAGAGGGGCATTAACAATCTATTAAATATTGTATCTATCATTAATCAACTCTCTATCATCTACTAAATTCTCAAGAATATCATCAAGTCTTAGATATTCAATCTACTTAAGAGATAACTTGTAGTCCATTTTTTGGACATCTTCTTCTATTCTCAAATCAACCCAAACATCTTCAATCATAGGTTCATGGAATTGGGATTTCCTCTTGATTATGTCTTTCACACCCCTTTAATCAAAATTTGGTTTTATTTTGAATTTCTTCAAGGTTACAAGTTGCATTTGAGTTTCCATGACTCTAGCTTTCCCAATGATTAACACTGAAAACCTATTAATTTCAACTAGGAATCTAAAACTGAGCTTCTTGAGTTTCGTCTGTTTATTATGCATGATGATCATTTTTCTACATAGCTCCATTAAGACCAATTTATCTGAGGGGAATCTTGGAAGCATATAAGGATGACCTTGAAAAAATCCAACTCTCAGGTATGAGAAGGAAGGAAACTTTAAGAACATGCATCCAAAATCATTTATCATTGTCCAAGCCTCATATAACACTCTTCTTTCTTCTAGTTGGGGATCAAAAAGATATAAGAATACTACAAATAAAACATCATTTACTCTCCTAAAATGATGAATATAACCCTTCAATGTTAATTGAGAGTAGTATTGATATACTAGGATTACTCTCCTATCTCCTTCTGATGTTAGACCTAGAAAGATTCTCATTGAAGCTACAATATACACCAGATAAGAAGTCATGTAGAATTTTCAGGTAGTGGATACCTTCATCAATTACTCGTGCAAAGCATTGTTGATTTATTCTCCCCAAAAGATAGTTTGTTCACCTTGGAGTATTACTTTGATGAAGGGATACATCCATTCATAAAACTGTGAGGAAGAGGGCAAACCTCTTACCCTACTGAGAAGAGTTATCAGATCACCAACTTTTTTTGTAAAGTCACTTCTTAGAAAACTCCATGGCCACCTTGACAAATTTTCCCTTGACGTCTTGAGCCATTTATTATTGATTACCTTATTTTATTTTTCAATATTTTTGTCATACTCTTTTTGTGCTTCAAAACAATTAAGCTTTATCATTTCTATAGCAGGAGGGCACATAAACACCTTATCAATGAATTTTGGATCCAGTCTAATTATCACATTGCCACTAGCATCCAACACAGCCTTGGTATCTTTGTTATAAAATTGAGCACACTGAAGAATAAATTTTGTGTTGTGAGCCACTACAAGGAAAGAAGATATCAAATGAATATTACTGTCAATTATCTTCTTCATTTCAGAGTTGGGATTGCTTGACTTAGTTCTCTCCACAAACTCAGCCATGTCCTTATGACCAATCTATGTATCTCTAATGTCATCAACATTAGAAGTAATCGAGGTGATTGGAAAAACACCTTGATATTTATAATTCATCACTTTTGACTTCTTTAGAAAAAACTTAGTCATCTGAAAGAGCTTTTACCAAAAGGATGTTGATGAAGAAAGAAGATCCATAGAAGAAATTACAATAAAAGTCATGATCATGAAATTAGAAAAAATACTAACAATATGGGATAACTGCATGTTGATGATCATCACTATGGAGATTTGCTTGAAAGGGCTAAAGTGCGAGTAGGCCAAAAAACCAGAGGAAAGTGGGCTCAAAAAAGTAAAATTGAAAATATCTTAGAGTTAGAAAATTCAAGAAGATGTTTGCATGGGCAGCAAATTTCACCACCCTTACATATAAGGGATATTTGCATTTGTATTGGTGGCAAATTTCACCATCCTTACAGGTAAGAGAAAACTTGTGTTTATGCATAGGCAGGGAAATTTACCACTATTACATATCTTTGCATGTAGGAGCGACAAAAAATGCCGACAAGGCATACTATAAGAAAATCAAAGTTTTGATGTCCAAGCAGTGAAATTATCTGCTACTACAGGAAATGGGAAATATTTGAGTAGTATTTTTTACTGACATTACGTGTGGTATATTTTGCTAAGTTTTCACTAGGATAAGATGACAAAATGTATCGCTCTTACACTATCATTTAGAATGTTTTCATATAAATTTCAAGCAGAAAAAATGCCTTCAATGTAAATGGTTTATTTGTGATGGGAAGTGTAAGATGGTTTCCAACAAAATTTGGCGAGGGTAAAATCTTAGTCGAGTCGAAACACCGACTTGACACGCACCATGAAAACCTAGGGCATCAAAAAGAAGTCAATGGCTTTTGCTCACTAGGGTAAAACAAAAACAAAAACAAAATAAAAAGGATCGAACCATCGAAAGGAAAAATAAAATTCAAATTTAAATAGGAAAAACTCAAAAAATGAAAACCTATAAGTAGAATAAAAAACAACTTACTTGGCAAACTCAAAATCCTAAGCTTGGTGGCGGTGAATTCGAGATCTCCCTTGTCTGTGCAGTCGAGCGGTTGCAAAGAGGGTCTAGGAATCTTGAAATAAAAGAAATAAAAAATAAAAAATCATTTAAAAATCCCTAAAACAAGCTTTAAAAACTCAGCACGTGTGGCCATAAATGCCACATGTAATTTGAGATTTTAAAAATCTCTGCTTGGGCAGCAAAATTTGCTGCCCTAACATATGCCAGGGGATAGATCATACATTGGCAGCAAAAATTGCCACCTATGCATGAAAAGAAATAAAAAAGTAAGGGTGGTGAAAAACTTCGCTTGTGCATAAAGAAAAATAAAATTCACTAACACCCTAAAAAGATCAAAACTAACATTTTGATCAGATAAAGATTACAACAAGTTTCACAATTTTTGAGAAATCATGGCAAGGGAATGTTGTAAACTTTCCCAGGATGTTAGATAACTTCACTTGAGATCAAGATAATCTTGTCTCAAATGATGAACTTAGAGTGTAGGTTACAAAATGGACAAGTTTCATATGGGTTGTCCACAAAACCAGTGTATCTGATTTTGGGAACAACCGCTGGCTCCAACCAGGGAACTTCCATCGATTGAACTTTGAAATGATCAAAGGGAGTAGAATCCAGTATCTAAGTACCTTCATCCATGATATTGGGATATGGATTCAAGCTATCAAAAAAGAAAAAGACACAAGTAACTAAACAAAAATACAAAAATAAAAGCATAAAACTATACAAATGAACTTATCTGATACTTCAAAGATTAAAGTGTTTCAGATGTTGCCCACTATGAGGCAGCAAGAATGGTGTTTTATCTTGATATTCTAGAAATAAGCTATTTTCACCATAGAATTTATGAATGGTGAATGGACCTCTCCACAAGGAATCAAATTTTCTATGCATTCATTTTGGTTCTCTCCTCTTGTCCCACAACAAGACTTGATCTCCAATCCAAAACTCACGAATCCTTGATTTCTTGTCAAAGAGTTTCTTTACCCAACTTTGATGCTCAATGATATGGTCTACTACCATAGTTTGTTGCTCCTCTAGTTCAGTTAAGTACATGATCCTTTTATCAATAGAATTTTTAAAAGTTTGATCTTCCACCACCTTTGCCAACTTCAGTGCTGATAGTTCTAAGGTAATCAGTATCTCTACATTTAGACCATATAGAAGCTGAAATGGTGACATACCTATTGCCCTCTTAGGGGTAATCCTATCTACCCATAAAGCATCAAATAATGCTTTATGTCAAGTTCTCTGATTTTCATCTACTAGTTTCCTAATAATAGTAACTAGATTCTTGTTACTTGATTTCGCCTGACCATTTCCTTACGGATAATAGTCTGAGGAATGGGAAAGAATGATTTTGTGCTTGACGCAAAAGTTAGTAATCTCATGAGAAGAGAAACAAGTCGCATTGTCTGCTATAATCTTTTTTAGAACTTTAAATCAGGAAATAATATTTTTCTTAAGAAAATTACATACCACTTCTGAAGTAGCATGCTTAACTGCGATGGCACCCAATCACTTGGTAAAATAGTCTATCACGGTGAGGACATAGTCATGTTTGGCACTTGAGGGTGGGTTTACAACACCAATGAAGTTGATACCCCATTGCTGAAAAGGTTCTTCAATCACCACTAGCTTGAGAGGTAATACGACCAACTTAAGTTTCCCAATGAACTGTTGACACAACTCACACCTACGTATTTAATTGTATGCATCTTAAAATAGTGTAGGCCAATAGTATCTGGCTTGTAGGATTTTGTGAGCCATCATGGGTGCATAAAAATGTCATCGACAAGCTAAATTGTGGAAAAACTCTAAAAGTTTACTTTGTTGCGCTTTATCCATGCAATGAATAAATACTCCATCAAGGCTTCTTTTGTACAAACCATTGTCCCATAGGATGTAGTTAGTAGCATTCAACTTAATAGTTCTTTTCTCCTTATAAGTCAAATGGGTAGGAAACTCACCATAGGTAAGAAAATGAGTGATATTGGAATACCACTCATCAGTAGTAGTGACAAAAAAAACTATTGGCACGTCCTTAACTTTTTCTTCTTCATCCCCTATTTATTTTGGTACATTATCATCAATCAACTGACACAAACCTCTTCCATGCAAAAGCTTAGTAGGTTTGATATCAAGATCAAACTCATGGATCTTAACAATCCAATTACCCCTTTTAGTATCGAACTCTTGTTGAGTTAGAATAGACTTTACTGTTGTATCAGGTACCAGAACAACAATATGTGAATTTAGGATATAAAATATAAAATGCTTTATCACCTTAACCACAACATAAGCATGCTTATCTATATTTAAATATTTTAATTCATGAGTTTTGAGAGGACAACTCGTAAATGATATGGGAGATTCCACACCTTCATTTTACTGAACTAAAATGGTTGAAAGTGTATGTTCAAAAGCGTAGCTATATAATATGAAATCTTTGGTATAATTTAGACAAACCAGGATTAGAGCATGAACAATAGCCTTCTTGATATCTTCAAATGATGATACCCTTCATCATGTTGACAATGTGATGGGTTTTCTTTATAAATTTAGGAATGAACCTTCGTAGAAAATTCACCTTTACAAAGAAATAATGAACCATAGTCTTACTAGTAGGTAGAGTAAGACTTTAAATAGATTTGAATCTTTCTAAGTTAATTTATATACCTTCTTGGGATACAATGTGATTAAGAAGTTTACCTTCTATAACCCCAAAAATTGACTTCTTAGGATTGAGAGAAATACCATTTTGCCGACAATGTTCCAACACTTGTCGTAAATGATGTGCATGATCATAACAATGTTTAGAGAAAATAGTCAAGTCATCAAGATACACCATGATTAACTTACCTATTTCATCTCTGAAAGCAAGGTCCATTACTCTCTGTAATGTGGCATAAGTATTGATTAGACCAAAAGGCATTCTGTGATATGTGAATGTGCCCTAAGGTGCAGTGAAAGTGTTTTTATACTGATTTGCTTTATTAAATTCCACTTGATTATATTTGGAAAAACCATCTAATATAGATAACATTTATAAACTAGTTACTGTTTGTAATACTTGATCCATGATGGGTAGGGGGTAGTTATCCTTTAGAGAAGATTGGTTGAGATTCTTGAAATCAACACAAATATGAATTTCTCTGTTCTTTTTATTTACAAGAAATATGTTTGTGATCCAAGTGGAATGATGAATTGAAAATATTATCCTTGAATTCAACATATTCTAAATCTCAAAAAGGATAGTACCTAATATTTTGGGGTTGTATTGCCTTTGTTTCTGCTTGTGAGTCAATGACCCAGCTTTAAGAAGAATTTCATGCTAGATTTCTTTAGGCCTGAAGGATTTCAAATCATCATAAGAATATGCCAAAACATCAATGCAATGATGAAGGAGAGTAATGAATTTTAAATTTTCATCATCAGTATAACATTTCCCAATGTTGACCATTTTGGGATCTGATTTCAAACTCAAATTTACTTGATCAAATTCCATAGAAGAACTTGAATCTATTTGTTACCACTACTTGATATATTTGTCATGCTTATCAAATAACTTTTCAAGAGAAACCAAACCCTTTGGAATTTTATTCCCTTTTAGTTGAAGAAACTTCTCACTAGTTTGTGAATCTATTTTGGAAACTGATTGCCATGGTGGAGATTCACTACCTTCAAAATAGAGCTCATCAAAGCTATCCATCTTTTCTAAAAAAGTAATAATTTGATTATCAACATTAAACACTTACCAATGGTCAGAATTTTTAGGTACACTTGGTTGAAAGACTAACTCAATGGTGTACTTGCTTCCTTTGAAATCTTTATGAGGAACCATGAGAGTTGCAGAGACAACCAATGAATCTGCATGATCATTAAACTCTCTTGGCATCGTAGAGATATTGAAAGCATCAAAACTTTCAATGCAATCCCATACACAATTATGATAATGTCACAATCTTTCATTTTTGGTTTGATACATATTTCTCACTTGACAAACTACCAATTCAGCATCTCCTCGAGCATGAAGAATCTTAACACCTCTAGTGCGAACAGCTTTCAATCTAAGCAAAAATGATTCATATTCAACGGTATTGGTATTTTCAAATAGAAAATTATATGAGAAAGGGAAAATATCTCCTTGTGGGGATATGAAAACAATTTTAGCTCTAGAACTGGTAGAGGAACAACTACCATCAAATTCTAAAACCCAGACCTCATTAGAATTTGATTTTTTGAAGTTGCTTTGATCAAAAGATTCCTCTTCATTAGTGAGGGAAGAATCTAGAATTATTATTCCTTCACCTAAACTTTTATCTAAAAACTCTTTTGATTGATTAGAAAAATCTTCAATGGCTAGGAAATAATTACCCATTCATAAGGATTCGAACAAAATTTGAGCTTTAGAATTTACTGTTTAGGTAACAATATATTTGGCCTCCTTCTCAGGAAGCAACTTTTTCATGATGCGTTTAACAGGTATCCTTGATTCAAATAGATCCATGTTCAACTCTCCACCTACATCCTTGAAAAAATTACGTTTGAGCAGAATGCCATAAGAAGCTAGAACATCAGCTACTAAGACTGTCATTCTTAATCCTCTTGTCTAGAAAAGCCACAAATGCAAATTGAGCATCTTTGGTTTGACCCAAAAGTGGTACTTGATTATTTTTTATGGAGAAAAGTCTCCCAAAATTCTTAGTTAAGGTAAGACTAAGATAGTTTGCTACCTTGGTGGGCACAACATTATCAGAGGCTCTAGAGTCTATTATACAATTGCTCAACTTATGACCATTTATCAATAGAGAAACATAGAAAGGTTCTATTTTTCTAAAAGTGACAAGTGGAGTAGTGACAACATTATTTTGGGTAGATTTTTTTTTTGAGAAATCATGGGTAACTTTTGAAAACTCTTATCTTGTAGGGATGGTTTTGTTTTTGACATATTCAACCAAGCTATCAAACTATTCAAGATTAGATTGCAAATACTCAACTTCAGATATTTGGATCTTAGTCTTCTTAGCATGATCTATTATGTTGAATAACTAAAATTAACTAGAAATAGAGGAAGGAAGTCCATCATTCTGATTTTTATTTGATGTGGTACTGGTCTGAAGGATAGAAGCAGAAGATATAATATTGCTAGATGTACTTGCTTATTTGCTACCGGGTCCTTTGATTGGAAAGGCAATGAACTTCCCCATTTAGCAATTGAGATCACTAGCTAAGGATCTTCTCTTGATTTTTCCTTATCAACTTGTTGAGTTGACTGGTTTTGGGACCTAGTAAAAATAACATATGCTCCATCATACACTTCTCCTTCTTTTTTAGCTTCATCTTGGTAATTCAGAAAACCAATAGTGGAGTTGCCAGTGAATTCTTCATCTCTTTCTGCAAAGAGATTATTATCATTTTATTGGTCCAACTCAAGTTGGAAAGAATGATCATGTTTAGCCTTATAATAACCAACTGTTAAGTTGACCGATGTTGCCTCAATGGCAAGCTTCCCTTATGTAGGAGGACGACGATTGAGTTACCCTTAATTTTTAGAAGCATTGCCTTGATATGAATTATTGGGAAATGTCCTCTTTGGTACATCAGACATACCTTGGGACATTTGCCTTTTCAGAGCTAGCAATTCATTTACTAACTTTTGCACCATAGGATTAGTGGTGCTTGTGGAAGAATTTTTAGCAAAAGAGGAAAATCTACTTTTGTTGGAATCTCTTCTCATCTTACCTACAAGGATAAGATCATATTCAACTTTGGTAGCCAAAATATGAGATATAGAAAGATCTGCAAGGCCAACCCACCTTAACAAAAAACTCACTTTGAGAAGTTAAGAATTGATAAAGAAGCACTTAATATTATTTGGTGTTGGCTGAGCAATTGTAAGAATCATGTTCCTTAGCTTGTTGAATTTAGTAATGAAATCTCACATAGGCTCATGAGGCTCTTTCTTCATTTATGTAAGCTAGGCTAACAAGGCATGTGCATCTTTCATAGGTTTGAACGTAGCCTCAAACTACGTCTTGAGAGTGTTCTAATTGGTTATAGTCTAAGCTTGAAGATGATAAAACCAATCTATGGTAGCACCTTGTAGTGTTTCTATAAAAATTATTACTGCTGCATCTTCATGTTCAACACGTATCACACCATATGCTATACAAAAAGTTGTAATGTGTTCATCAGGGTGAACTTTTTCATCACCATAGAATTTGAGAAAATTCTTTCTCGAACTATGAAGTAGTTCATGCAAAGGTGGGGTTAAATTTAAAGGACCAAAAGTATTACCCTAAGGGCCTTTGAATACCATGATATGATGATTAAAAGGTGGGATAACAAACATTTTGGGAGTATAAATAGACAAAACTCTGCTAGCACTAAAACTAGAAGCTTCACCTAGTATTAGAGATCTGATGTTGGTAGGAGGAAAACTCTTGGATCACTGAAGGCGAGATCGTAGAGGCAAAAGATCAAAATCATTTTTTTACATCAACTCAAATACAGGATCAATACTACCTTGAGCTCTCTAGCTTCACCTATATTTTGGATCTTCTAGAATGTAGAATACTCAATAAAAAATTTAAATAAATGGAAAAGAACTGGAAATGCTTCAACTCAGAGTGTGAGGCTTCAAATTGCACGTTATTTTCCTAGCAGAGTCACCAAAAACTATTGGGTGAATATTTTTTTGTCAACTAACTAAAGGCAAAATGGTTATATCAACCACAGTGTAATGAGATAATCTCTCCTTTCAGTAAGGGGAGGTTCCCTATAAACTATCACAAACTAATCTAAAATAAATATTAATTTAGGGGTGAGACCATATCATCCATTTCTCTTTTTTCATAAATGATGTTTACAAAATAAAAGAACACTTTCTTGATATAAACTAAAAATTTGAGAAACCCATGAGAGCACAAAGTCTATCATTGCTTCTTTTAATGATTTATAACTTAGAACACAGTAGAATGAGGTGCAGCCCAAAGGCTTCACCAAAAACTACAACAAAGTATATGATCATAAAAGATAAAATTAGTTCAAAGCCTTTCCAATATCTTGTATTTTAGAACACTAAAACACAAACTAAAGATAATTATTGTAGCACAAAGTCTCTACAATCAACTTTAGTACATCTCCCAGATTATTTTTACTCACACTACTTATTTAATCAAATAGATATGATTGCATTAGGAAAAGGACATAAGAGCAATTTCCAATACAACACAAGTTATTTCAACACAAAGTTTGAAAGGTCCCTTTGCCTTCTCAATCACTTGATAAAATTTGATTTACAATTTGAGCTCAAAGTCTCAAAATACCTTTCAATTTTGGCAGAGTTTTGCTTCAATAACTAAAAGATGATTCTTTTTACAAAAGAGGCCCTCTTTATTTATAGGGAGAGGCCTTGAAAAAAATTAGGAAAAACCTAACTACTTTGACATATTCAAAAATAAGAGTCCTTATTGACTTAGGACTTCCTATTTTTTACATGTAATTACATATGAAAAAGTACATGTAAAACTATCTGAAGTTGTTTCAAAATTACATCTAAAAAATGGAAAATAAACTAAGGTAAAAATATATTGTTTCAATTTGTATCACCATACTTCTTCATGTGTCCATCATACATTGTGAAAGTTGCTTGCATCTTGATACTGTCTAGACTGACAGTGTTCTTAAAAATCATCTTGGCTCTAATTATGACATCTCTTACTATGGTGACTAGTTTTGCATGACTAGTTAACTTGGTTTTTAGATTATCCAGAGTTAGCTGATTGTCCAGAATATTATCCACAGAGACTATTGAAAAATTTTTATCTTTGAATTCTTTCTCAAACATACCTTCAAATTCACGAATCATTTCTTCTGCTGAAAGCAATTTGTTATCTTGAGATGTAAGCTTGCAAGGTAACTCCTCCAACTTATACAAAAGGTTGACATCACTTTGTTCACTAAGTTTCCTTGTAGATTCAAGGTCATTGATCAAATTTTTAAGCACACAACTTTTGTATGTTAATGCCTCTTTAGTTTCAGTATAAGAATCCCTATCAGTAATGACGCCAATTGATATTAGAGTGCTTATTTTCAGTTTTCTCATCTCCACCCATTTATCATTATTCTTTTCTATACTCTCAATATCTTGAGAAACAAATTCAATGAGATCATCAAGTTCTGCTCTTATTTTCCTCATTTTATCTATTTTCTTAGATAGCTCTGTAAGTAGGAAAATTCTTTGTGCACACATCCTATCTAAGTACTCTTCAAGTACTTTTCCTTTGAGATAATTCTTTTTTACTTCCTAAATGATGGGGTCTTCTACAGAAATAGCCTCAAGAGTTACTACTTTTGTACTCAAAGAAATTTACCTTACCACTGCAGTCAATTGTTCCACCATTGCTTTGTAGTGATCTTTTATTTCTTTCTCCCTGTCAAATTTTTGAATCAGGATGTCCATGGCTGACTGCATATCACTCTTGGCACTTTTATGAGTTATCTTGCCTAATTCAACTCTAGAGATAGAGTAATCATTTATATCAAAATTTTAAATGGTTGCATCTTGTGGAGGTCTTGTAATCTCTAGAAATTTATGTCCCTTATCCCCAAGCATTTTTTAAAAAATCTTTGGCTTCTTCGGGGACTTGGCTTTTACTAGCACCAGCTTATTAAAATCAAAGTCATCTAGAGAGATGGCTTGTTTCTTATTTTTTGGTGTATAAGCTGATAACCATGGTGGGAACATAGAAGTACTCACATTAGGATCTGTCTCCATTATTGGCGTCACTAGAGTTGTACTTGCACAGGTAGTGGAAATAATAGGTGGAGTGTTAGTAAAAACTGCACCTTTTACTAAGTGATCAAAATTAGAAGTATCTCCAATATCAAAATATGGGGAGGACAAACTAGGAATAGAATCTGAGGAATGAAGAATATATTCAAATGTGCTTTAAGGGTTGTCAAAAATTATTTTGGAAGTAGAGGGTGATTTAGAAGAGGGAACAATAATAGGATAAATAGACTAAGGAGATACAATAGGCATGTTAGGTAGGGAAGAAGAGACTCCCATTTCTTGTTAAACATTCTCTTATGGGGACAAGGTTTCCTCGTCTTATTGATTTGTAAGCCTATCTTCAATTTCCATCCCTTTCATTGTTGGTTCTTCAGTGCTCTATTTCTCAACTTCCATATCTTCTATTTCATATTCTTTTTCCATGGCTTTTGACTTCTTCGTCACAAATATGATCTTAGGCTTATGTGGCTTGGAGGAAGAAGAAACATCACTTTTGTTATTTATCCTATTCTCTACCTTTCTTCTTGTTTTCTTTTAAGTCTCAACTTCTAATCCTGTGAAGAATTCTTTCAAAGCAATTCCCTTGTTTATTAGCCAATTATTGGTGTTTGCCAATATAGGTTCAAATATTTTCCTTAAATAAGTCAGCTCTTTTTGGGACCATTGGATTGGATGGAGAGGGGCATTATCAATATATTCAATATTGTATCTATCATTAATCAAATCTCCATCATCCACTAGATTCTCAAGAATATCAACAAGTCCTAGATATTCAATTTGCTCAAGAGATAACCTGATGTAGTCCATTTTCAGACATCTTCTATTCTCAAATCAACCCAAACATATTCAATCATAGGTTCATGGAATTGGGTTTTCCTCTTGTTTATGTCTTTCACACTCTTATAATCAAAATTTGGTCTTCTTTTGAATTTTTTCAAGGTTACAAGCTGCATTTTAGTTTTTATGACTCTAGCTTTCCCAGTGGTTAACATTGAAAACCTACCAATTTCAATTGGGAATCTGAAACTGGGCTTCTTGAGTTATATCTATTTATTATGCATGATGATTATTTGTCTGCATAGCTCCATTAAGACCAATTTGTCTTAGGGGAATCTTGGAAGCATATAAGGATGACCTTGGAAAAAGCCAACCTTCAGGTATGAGAAGGAAGGAAACTATAAGAATATGCATCCAAAATTATTTACCACTGTCCAAGCCTCATTTGACACTATTTTTTGTTATAGTTGAGGATCAAAAAGATATAATAATACTGCAAATAAAGCATCATTTACTCTCCTAAAATGATGAATATAACCCTTTAATGTTAACTAAGAGTAGCATTGATACACTAGGATTTCTCTCCTATCTCCTGATGTTAGACCTAGAAAGATTCTCATTGAAGCTACAATATATACCAGATAAGAAGTCATGTAGAATTTGAAGGTAGTGGATACCTTCATCAATTTCTTATGCAAAGTATTGTTGATTTGTTCTCCCCATAAGATAGTTTGTTTGACTTAGAGTATTACTTTGATGAAGAGATACATCCATTCATAAAATTGTGAGGAAGAGGGCAAACCTCTTACCCTGCTGAGAAGAGTTATCAAATCACCAACTTCTTCTATAAAGTCACTTCTCAGAAAACTCTATGGCCACCTTGAAAAATTTTCCCTTGACATCTTGAGCCATTTATTATTAATTACCTTCTTTGCTTTGTCAGGATTTTTGTTATACTCTTTTTGTGCTTCAACAAAATCAAGCTTTATCACTTTTATAGCAGGAGGGCACATAAACACCTTATCAATGACTTTGGGATCTAGTATAATTATCACATTGCCACTAGCGTCCAACACAACCCTAGTAATCTATTATAAAATTGAGCACACTAAAAAAAATTCTATGTTGTGAGCTGCTACAGGGAAAGAAGATACCAAATGAATATTACTATCAATTATCTTCTTCATTTCAAAGCTAAGATTGCTTGACTTAGTTCTCTTCACAAACTCAACCATGTCCACATGACAAAGCTTTGTATTTATAATGTCATTGACATTAGAAGTAATCGAGGTGATTACAAAAACACCTTGATATTTATACTTCATCACTTTCAACTTCTTTGGAGAAAAATCAATCATCTAAAAGAGATTTTACCAAAAGGATGTCAATGAAGAAAGAAGATCCGTAGAAGAAATTGAAAACAAAGTCATGATCATGTAATTAGGGAAAATACTATAAATCTAGGATAATTGCATGTTGATTATCATGACTATGGAGATGCACTTGAAAGGGCTAAAGTGTGAGCAAGCCAAAAAACTAGAGGAAAGCGGGCTCAAAAAAGCAAAATTAGAAATATCCCAGAGTTAGAAAATTCAAGAAGATGTTTGCATGGGTGAAAAATTTTGCCACCCTTGCATATAAGGGATATTTTCATTTGCATTGGCATAAAATTTTGCTGCCCTTATAGGTAGGAGAAAACTTGTGTTTATGCATAGGCAGTGAAATTCACCACCATTACATATCTTTGCATGTAGGAGCGACGAAAAATGCTAATAAGGCATACTGAAAGAAAATCAAAGTGCTGATGTCCAAGTGGTGAAATTAGCTACTACTACAAGAAATGGGAAATGTTTGAGAAATATTTTTTACCAATATTACATGTGGTATTGTTTGCTATGTTTTCACTAGGATAAGATGGCAAAATTCACCGCTCTTACACTATCATTTAGAATGTTTTCATACAAATTTCAAGCGATGAAAAATGCCATCAATGCAAATGGTTTATTTGCGATGGGAAGTTTAAGATGGTTGCCAAAAATATTTTGTGAGGGTAAAATCTTAATCAGGTTGAAACACCGAGTTGACATGTACTATAAAAATTGTTGACGTCGAAGATTGCACCCATGGTAGGAAGCTGAGCTCCCGCCTTCTCCTCGCAACTATGGAAAATCCCCTCTCACCTGTGGGACAGGCGAAGCTGGAGGGGAGAGTCTCTAGATAAGGGCTAGCTCCCTTTGATGCATCATATTCATTCTAGCAAGTGCTAATACACACACACACACACACACACATATATATATACAGATATATAATGGTGGGGGGGATGAAAAGGGATGCAAGAAAACAAACTACTCTAAGGAGGTGATACACCAAAATGAAATGACCTTATCACATCCACACTTAAAACTAGACAAATGCATACATACACTCCACACTTGGCAAAAGGACCAGACTGCTAACGCTTGACAGGGAGGTTTTAATGAAAATATAGAGAATAGAGGTTCACCAAAGGTGCTGTGAGAGACACACTGCAAGGTAAATTCCTTCTATTTCTACACCTCCAAATAGAACTCTCCTTACCAGCTACAAAAAGGCACTTTGTAGACAACAGATATGTTGGTATTAAACCTGTGAAAGCATCAAGAAATCATGACTAAACACAAATTAACACTCAGGACATACATAGAAATGTCTATCCAAGATAGAGGTAAAAAATGCGTTTATTGATTCAGGTGAAATTTTTCCAGGGCTACGCCTTAAAAAATGTGGAAGATGTTTACAAAAATGACAAGTCTTCAATAAATAGGAGAAGAAAGGAGGCCCATTTGGCACCCCTTTTTACAAGTGGCCTATTTCATCCCTTTAATGGGAAGAGCAGGCTGCCTAAAAAGTAAATGATGTGTCGACCTTGGCTTTGACTTCAGGCACTTTTTTGACATGGCCACACTATTTTCTCATTAACTGAGGCTGCTTCTTAAAGGCACCTATGCAGCTTGTCTGATCATAAATATGAAATGGAGAAAAGGGGTGTGCATTTGGTCGTTCATGTCTTCAAATGGTCAATTTACAGCTACTATTTCACCTGTTGGGGTCACTTCTCAAATCGGCACTTCCCTTCAAACTTTGGACTATCTGCTTGCTCATTCCATGCTTGTCACTTTGTCTTTTCCCTTTCTTGTCTCTTCTGGCTCCTTCAGCCCTTAGGGATAAACTTCTGGTAGGTTGTTGCATTCTGGGCTCTCATGGTTAGCGCTCTTTAGTTTGAAAGCAAATGACTATTTCATTGCACAAATTTTGACATTCACATGGTTGTCATTGGTTTGAAAACCAATGGCTAATCTGATTTATTAATTTTGATGGCCTCCAGGACATCCTCGTCCCTGTCAAAATGTCATCGGTTCCTTCACTAGCTTTATGCGACTTTGCTTTCATCTTAGCACCTTCCCAAAGGGAAGGTGACCCTTTGGCCCTTGAAAGTGTCCTCTGTATTTGGTTGAGAGTTCCCCACAAGGGCACCTGCCCTTCGGGGGCCTTTGACAGGTTGTTCTTTTGCCTTTGGATTGCCTCTCGGGAACCAAGGACCTTTTGTCCATGGACAATTTCCCTACGGACTTTTGTTCACGAATGTTTTCTCACAGACATTTTGTCTGCGAATGATTTCCTACAAACCTTTTGTTCGCAGATATTTTCCTGGCCTCGCTTTGAACTGTGGCCTGAATTCCTTTGAACTTTTTGTCTGAAGGAATTCCTTCAGACAAAAAGTCTGAAGGAATTCGAGACTTAATCAAAATGTGAATTCCTTTTGACTACCTTTTTCTTTGAAGTGTCTTCCCTTCGCAAGGGCATTTAAACTTTGAACTGCCCTTCGGCCAAGGGCATACCCTTGAACTAAGCTGTTGAACCAAAAATGATTCAACGGTTTAAGCAGTTCAATCATTACACGCCAATACCAAGTGAAAAAAAGCCGATGAACTTGAAGTCGTTGAACCATCTAGTTGAACCAAGTGATTTGAACCATTCGATTGAACTAAACATTAAACCACTTGCTTTGAACCAAGCTCATTGAACCAATCCATTAAACTAAAATCAGTTCAATGGTTCAATGGTTCAACGCTATTGAATCGAGATGTTTGAACTGAGCGATGAACTTTGTGTTGAACCAAGCTGAAGAACCATTTGAACTATGCTGATTGAAATCTGTGTTGAACTTGTGCAACCTAAAATTGACTGGCTTTGAATAGCAAGGGAAGAAGGGGACCAAAAGTTTCCCTGTTGGGCAAAATTGGTCAACAAATTGGTGACTCCCAGGGGAAGCATGTCTGCTATGCTTAGAGACCAGTTGTCTTGTAGATCCATTGGGCACGAAGTCAGATGGTAACTTAAAAAACTACCAATAGGTCTGATAAATTCTAGAATCAATCACATAGACTCACCTCAAAGGAAATGAAAACACACACAAGGCTAAGAAAACTACTTGTGCAAACAACACTTAGGGAAAATAGGGAAAGAAAACTAAAAGCATCCTACTATATACAGCTAACCAGGTATTTTTGATTCCCTCCTAGATCAAAGGGAAAACTTCTAATGTCCCCTTCCTGGCGAGAAGACTTATGGTGCCAGGTAAGTAGCTAAATGAAAAGGAAAGATGGTGACCTGGTCCTCTTGCCTGTCACCTGATTTGGCTTGTACCCAAGTGGAGATTCAAACATGCTTCCAGCATATACGTACTCTATTTGTTCTTGGAAGCTTACCTCCTGTTGGTTCTTCAGGATGGTGTATCTCATCAAGAAATCAATTGATGCTGGTTCATCACCATAAGCCCCTTGATATGCATCATTGACTAGCTTGCTCTCTTCTACCTCATGCTCGGGTTCCATGGTATGACCATCTTTCTTGATGATTTCAAAGAAAATATCTTCAGATTCACTAACCTCTTGAAGGGGTAAATCTAAAAAATTGTAGCCTCTTTGCATGCTTGTTTGAACCCCCATGCTGCCTTCTCTGCTCTTATCTAGCTCATAGCCTCCTTGAAGAACAATGCATCCTACCTCAATGAATTCAAATGAATCATTCAAAACATGAACAAGAGATAGTCCATGCTCCTCCATGTCACCTAAGGTGATCTCCTCCTCATCCATACTCATGAAGTCTCCCTAGTCAGTCATAAATTGAGCATAATCTATATCAGGGAAGGCTTGATAGCTTTCTTAGAGGTGTGTGGATGGAGTATATTTAGACATGGAATCTGGTGCTTGGTCTGAAATATCCATCACACGTTCACTGAGGAAACCTGATCTAGACTCCAATTCTATAATCTGCCTATATATATCTTCCTGGAAAAGCCTTTCCTAGAAGTCACAATCATCATTAGGAGCAGGAGCAACCCCATATTCTTCAAGGTTTTGAGCATAACCTTTCTCTCCTTCTTCCTTTCTACCCCAAGATTCCACTTTTTGCTTCCGACTCATGATCTTGGGATTGGAAACTTGCTCTTGTGAACAGGCAGCAACTTTATCCTCTTCAAGGTCCTGAGCTGATTCATGATGTTCTTTCTTCCAGCGTGGAATTTGGAGATCATGTTGAAAGACTTGAGGAGGTTGGGGAGGATTTGGGAGGGTCTGCTCATGTATAAGAAGAATTTTCTGAAGAGAGGCATGCTGAAAAGCTAGGTGTATGGGATTGAGGGTAGGATTGATTGATGCATCAGATGAGTCAGAATGAGCAAGTGCCATCTAATAGAAAGGATTTGGCATACAAGAAGGGGCTTTCTTCAGAATAGGAGGGGGTAGACCTTGGGCCAAAATTTCTTGGTTTTTGTCCCTCCACTTTACCAACACTTCATCCATATTGAAATTAGCTTGTGGATTGGTGGAAGGGGCATCTTTTGGCATTAGCTCCTCTACAAAGTCTGAAAACTCCATCTCTCTTTCTCTAAGCAGTCTCATCTTCTTTTCTAATTCCTCAATCCGCTTGGCCAGATCATCCTCATTTTGTACCTCTTGGAGCTCATAAGAGTCATTATAGAGATGGGGAGTACGTGAAGGTTGCCATGAAATGCAAGGAGCTTCCTGAGGAAGGGTGGGAGGGACGTGAAAAGGAATAACCTCATTTTGTACCTCACACTCTTGGACAATGTGTTTCTCCTCGCTGCTATTCCATGACTCAACCACTTTATTATAGCTCAAGCAATTCAGACTGGGCACCTCCTTTGGGGGTGATGGGGCCACAATTTGAGAGGGTAGTGAAGATTTAGATTCCACTTCCCTCACTACCAAAATGGACTGCTGCATCTGAAGATTTGCCAATTCGATCTGTCTATCAAGATTAGCCTTAAACACAAGATTTTCTATTTCAAAAATCTCCTCAACATGATTGGGGAAAGGACTTTGACATGCTTGACTTGGCTCATAAGCAGGGGCTACATATGATTGATATGGTACTTGGGGTAGCAAGTATGTAGGTTGATAGACTTGGCAAGGCTGCCTCTCATGAATACTTAGCTTCTCTTCCAAAGATGCAATCAAACCACCCACATCTAGCATCTCACTTGTTAGCCTATGCCAATTGGCTCTTTCAATAGGAGTCCATTCCTTCTTAACCTAATTTAGTGAATTTCTCACTTGATGGATGACATGATCAGGAATTTCTTGGCCACATCCCCTTCTGGTGTCAAGATCTATTACATATTTTTCATATCCCAGTAGTGCTCGCTTGAAGGCAGAAACAGGTTGATTGGCAAATAGACTATGTTGAGTGGGAGAAATGATGTAATGAGAAGACTGTGCATAAGGCTGATATAACTCATGATAGGGCTGGGACCGGTCATATTGAACTTGATAAGGATCAACATAAGGTTAGTGATGATCATAGCCATGCTGGCCAATGAAAATAGGGTCCATGGCTCAGAACGATGGGATTATACATACCAAAATGTTATTTCTTGATGGTATGGTACTAGAACTGCTTAACTAGTTGATTTAACTCATAGTCACCATTGGTGTTTGATGCAAAAGCCTTTAAAGGCTGGTTGGTCGAAGAACACACCAAAATTCTTCAACTTTGTGAAAATAACTTGTCCTAGTTGGTCCCACCAGGCGTGCCAAAACTATTGACATCGAAGATTGCACCCATGGCAGGAGGTCGAGCTCCTGCCTTTTCCTCACAACTATGGAAACTCCCCTCTCACCTATGGGACTAGTGAAGCTGGAGGGGAGAGTCTCTAGATAAGGGCTAGCTCCCTTTGATGCATCATATTCATTCCAGCAAGTGCTAATACACACACACACACACACAGATATAGATATATAATGGGGGGGATGAAAAGGGAGAAAGCTGCAGGAAAACAAACTACTCTAAGGAGGTGATACACCAAAATGAAATGACCTTCTCACATCCACACTTAAAACCAGACAAATGCATACATACGCTCCACACTTGGCAAAAGGACCAGACTACTAACACTTGGAAGGGAGGTTTTAATGAAAATAGAGAGAATAGAGGTTCACCAAAGGTGCTGTGAGAGACACACTACAAGGTAAATTCCTTCTATTTCTACACCTCCAAATAGAACTCTCCTTACCAGCTACAGAAAAGGCACTTTGTAGACAATAGATATGTTGGTATTGAACCTGTGAAAGCATCAAGAAATAATGACTGAACACAAATTAACACTCAAGACATACACAGAAATGTCTATCCAAGATAGAGGTAAAAAATGTGTTTATTGATTCAGGTGAAATTTTGCCAGGGCTATGCCCTAGAAAATGTGGAAGATGTTTACAAAAATGACAAGTCTTCAATATATAGGAGAAGAAAGGAGGCCCATTTGGCACCCCTTTTTACAAGTGGACTATTTCATCCCTTCATTGGGAAGAACAGGCTGCCTAAAAATTAAATGATGTGTCGACCTTGGCTTTGATTTCAGGCACTTTTTTGACATGGCCACACTATTTTCTCATTAACTGAGGCTACTTCTTGAACACACCTATGCAACTTGTCTGCTCATAAATATGAAATGGAGAAAAGGGGTGCACGGTTGGCCGTTCATGTCTTCAAATGGTCAATTTACAGCTACTGTTTCACATGCTAGGGTCACTTCTCAAATCACCTCTTCCCTTTGAAATTTGGACTATCTGCTTGCTCATTCCATGCTTGTCACTTTTTCTTTTCCATTTCTTGTCTCTTTTGGCTCCTTCGGCCCTCGAGGGAAAACTTCTGGTGGGTTGTTGCATTCTGGGCTCTCATGGTTAGCACTCTTTAGTTTGAAGCAAATGGCTATTTCATTGCACTAATTTTGACATTCACACATCCTTCATTGGTTTGAAAACCAATGACTAATCTGCTTTGTTAATTTTGATGGCCTCTAAGACGTCCTCGTCCTTGTCAAAATGTCATCAGGTCCTTCGCTGGCTTTCTGCGGCTTTGCTTTTGTCTTAGCACCTTCCCGAAGGGAAGGTGACCCTCTAGCCCTTAAAAGTGTCCTTTGTATTTGGCTGAGAGTTCCCTACAAAGGCACCTACCCTTTGGGGGTCTTCGACAGGTCATTCTTTTGCCTTTGGATTGCCTCCTGGGTTCCCGCGGACCTTTTGTCCACGGACAATTTCCTCGCGGACTTTTATCCGTGGATGTTTTCTCGCAGACATTTTGTCTGCGAATGATTTCTTGCAGACCTTTTGTCCATGGATATTTTCCCGGCCTTGCTTTGAACTGCGGCCCAAATTCCTTCAGACTTTTTGTCTGAAGGAATTCCTTTGGACAAAACGTCTGAAGGAATACGGGACTTAAGCAAAATCCAAATTCCTTTTGACTACATTTTTCTTTGAAGTGCCTGTCCTTCGGCCAAGGGCATACCCTTGAACTAAGCCATTGAACCAAAAATGGTTCAAGCAGTTCAATCATTGCGCGCCAATACCAAGTGAAACAAAGCTGATGAACTTAAAGCCGCTGAACCATCTAGTTGAACCAAGTGATTTGAACCATTCGATTGAACTGAACATTGAACCACTTGCTTTGAACCAAGCTCATTGAACCAAGCCATTGAACTAAAATTAGTTTAATGGTTCAATGGTTCAATGCTATTGAATCGAGATGTTTGAACTGAGTGATGAACTCTGTGTTGAACCAGGCCAAAGAACCATTAGAACTATGTTGATTGAAATTTGCGTTGAAATTATGCAACCTAAAATTGACTGGCTTCGAATAGCAAGGGAAGAAGGGGACCAAAATTTTGCCTGTTGGGCAAAATTGGTCAACAAAAACCTAGGGCATAAAAAAGAAGTCAACGACTTTTGCTCACTAAGGTAAAACAAAAATAAAACAAGGATCAAACCAACAAAAGGAAAAACAAAATGAAAAGAAAATTCAAATTTTAATAGGAAAAAATCAAAAAATGAAAACTTAGAAGTAGAAAAAAAAACAACTTACTTAGCAAACTTGAAATCCTAAGCTCGACAACAGAAAATTAGATATCTTCCTTGTTCATGCAGTCGAGTGGTTGTAGAGAGGGTCTAGGAATCTTGAAATAAAATAAATAACAAACAAAAAAGCATTTAAAAATACCCAAAATAAGCTTTAAAAACTCAGTGTGTGGCCATAAATGCCACACAAAATTTGAGATTTTGAAAATCTCTACTCAGGCAGCAAAATTTGCCACCCTGACATGTGCCAGGGGATAGATCATGCATTGACATAAAAAATTTCCACCTATGCATGCAAAGAAATAAAAAAGTAAGGGTAGCAAAAAATGTCACCTGTGCATAAATAAAAATAAAATTCACTAACACCCTAAAAAGACAAAACTGACATTTTGATCAGATAAAGATTATAACAGGTTTCATGATTTTTGACAAAATCATGGAGAGAGAATGTCATAAACTTTCCCAGGATGTTATAAAACTTCACTTGAGATCAAGAGAATCTTGTCTTGAATGACGAACTTAGAGTGTAGGTTATGAAATGGACAAGTTTTGTATGGGTTGTCCACAAAATGAGCATAGCTAATTTTGGGAACAACAAGATGGATTCAAAATGAATTTTTGAATAATTTTTGGGTTTTTTAATCAATGGGTATATCAATATGCATAAATGTCTAGCCTATAACATTCAACCTATAACATACATATAATAATGATATAGTCATTCATACATTACATCTACCCCATACCTAGTACCACATGTAGGTATGCTATCACTCATACATGACATATTCCTGTATTCACAATAAAATCACTAATCACCCTAGTACACTCCATTTACACCTAAAACATTTACCCTAAAACCCAAACCCCAAACCCTAAACACCATAAACCTTAACATTGAACCCTAAACCTAAACCCTAAACACCCTAAACCTTGAACACTTAACCCTAATACATTATCTATAAACCCATAGCAATAATACCTAAACCCCAAAATATATAACCTTAAAACTTTAAACCCTAGACTTTATACCCTAGACCCTAATCCCTAAAAACTAAACTTTAAGCCCTTAACCCTAAAGCACAAACCATAAGCCTAAAATCCTAAATCCTAAACACTAAACCATAAAACCTAATATTCAATTTTCCATTCCCTTATTCAAAAAACATATAGGTGTGTATTCATGAGGTTTGTATGTGAATGTATGATATTTGATTATGTACATGGTAGATTGGTTCCATAACCAATACTATACATCCACTATTGATGCTATGAATCTCTTTCATGTATCTAAACTTGATGCAACTCTTAGACTAGTTCAAACACTTATATTACAACTCTACAAGACATGAAACAACACACCACACACTTGTGCTTCATGAGCACTTATGAAACACACACACAAACAAAACCAAATAAATCAAAGATGATATCATCACACTATGAAGTGAGGGTTGAAAATAGGCTCTAACATGCATTATATGTGTCCCTAATCATCAATATTCCTTTGGACAAGTGTTCTCATTATCTGTAGTCATAATCACCCTTTTTTAGACCTATTTTCACATTTGGCACTAAGATGATCATCAGCTTCTCAATCCAATCCATACAAGGAAGGGTATTCCACTTGTCAATGGTCCTCAAGTCTCTAGATCCATGAGGTAGACCTTAAAGGGCCTCCAAATTAGAGTTACCACCTTCTCACTTGGTGATCACTCTCTATTCACTTTGCCAGTTTAGACTGGCTAAAGTGAAAGTGATTGTATAATTACTTTTGTGCTTTGCTAAGGCAAGAAATGAATATGAGGAGGCTAGGTCTCATTCTATCTCCCAAGGTGATCCTCATCCTTTGGGAATCTTTTATACCTACAAGACATCAAAAATTATCAATAAAATGCATTATGTACCATGTTTGTACATATAGGGTATAAGTCAACTTGATAGGAAGGAGACCTAGGAGTCCTCTAAAAGTCCAAGATCATTTCCCAGTCAAACTAGCCCTCCAAGATGCCTTTTCTTCCACTTCTTCCCAATCAGGTAATTAACAAGGATTTTAGAGGGTTTTAGGTAGTTTTACCCCTTAAGGATGTTCATAAAATTGTGACATCTAAACCCTAAATAAAATCTAATATATCATTTCTTATGACCCTCTCTAACCTATCTTATCTCCTTAGACTCCCATGCTAGGTATCTATACTAATGTGAGCTTCCAAACTTGGCCTCTCAAGCTCTTCAAGGCATTTTGTACAACCTATCATGTTCTTGATCCAATAAATGATCTCTATGTGGACTTATATACAAAAAAAATGTTCTCACACACTTTATATATCCCCATGGAGGTCCTCTAATGCTCTTCAAGGTTCACTTGGTGTTAGAAGTGAGGCTACATCTACTTAAGGCTTTTAGGCCTAGTTAAGGCTTAGTAGGCCTAGTCTTCACATAGATACTCATCAACACTTATGACTATTTATTATGATTGTTATGACTCCCATGTGTTTTCTCATGTTCAACACATCCTCCTACATCTCTTTTCAAGGTTATGATCATTTCTAACTCATTTCTTTACCCTTTTAATACTAAGCCTGTAAGATTTTTCCTCTTGGTTGTGCTCTCTATCTGAGAGAAAATAGAGGTCACTTACCCTATTATCCTAGAAAAAATTATAATATTAGTGTCTTGGTAAAGTTATGGTTACTCTTTGTACAAATTTTTAAGTTTGGTTCACACTCCTAGCACCTCAAAACCTCATAAAACCCAAGACAGACTTCTTGAGCACTCATTATGTGCAGGGTTTATGAGTCAACTATAGGTTAAGACTTGAGCTTAGTTTTCACCCCTATTTTATTGCCCTAAGTATCTCATTAGGTTTTTATAACCATGGTTAAGGTTTTATAATTAAGTCTAGCACCCACTTTTTCTTTCCAACTCCTCAAAGTGTACTCTTTACTAACCTAGGCTTAAATTGTAGTCAACTGTGACTATGTGCCTACTCAAAAATGGTATGCATGTAGGTGTAACTTATATCTTGGAACCTTATATATCATGTCCCACATCTTATATATATAATAAACCTAGTTCATTCCATTTCCACTTAAACCATTAACCCTAAACCCCTAACTCTAAACCTTAAACCTTAAACGTTGAAACCTAAACCCTAAGCCATAATCCCTTAACCATGAACACTAAATAATATGCCCAAACCCTAGACCATATGCCATATCTTGAAAGGATAGGGATCATTTTAACTTATATATAGAAAGGAATGACTAGGGACATTTGTGTAAAAGGCTTGAAGGTGAATTCAAGCTAAATTCCTAATAATTTGTGGCTTTTTTAATCAATGAGTCTATTAATATGCATAAATGGCAATCCTATAGCATTCAACCTCTAACATAGATATAATAATGATTTAGTCATTAAAAAATTACATCTACCCCATGACTAGTACTACATGTAGGTATGTTGTCACTCATACATGACATATTCTTGTATCCACATATAGTCACTCATACTAGACACAAATGTAGGTTATCACCCTAGTACACTTCATTTACACCTAAATTGTTAACCCTAAAACCTAAACCCCAAAATGTAAACACTACAAACCTTGAATTTTGAACCCTAAACACCATAAACCTTGAACACTTAACCCTAATACATTATCCCTAAACCCCAAAAAATAATACCTAAACCCCAAAAACTAAACCCTAAACATATAACCTTAAAACCTTAAATCCTATACTTTACATCCTAGACCCTAAGCCCTAAAACCTAAAATTTAAGCCCTTAACCCTAAATCCCAAACCATAATCTTAAAATCCTATATCCTAAACACTAAACCATAAAACCTTAACCTTATAGGTCCTTAATATTAAACACTAAACCTTAAACACAAAATCAAAATCATGAACCTTAAACCCTAAACACCAAACCCTAGACCCAAAACCTTTACCCCTAAAATTTTAACACAAAACCCTAATCTTGAAACCCTAAGCACTAAACCATAAACCTTGAAATCTAAACCCTAAACCACAAACCTAGAACCATAAAACCTCAAACCCAAAACCATAGACCCTAAATCCTAAACTCAGATAAAACCTAAACCTAAAGACCTAAATACCAAAACCCAAATAATCTATTCCAAACACTAAACTATAAACTTTGCACCCTAAACCCTTAACCTAAACCCTAAAAATGAAAGCTAAATGACAAACACTAAACATACATTATGAATACCACACTACAAAGGAATGATGTAAGCATTGGTAGTTCAGCTCAAGCCCTCTCCACTTTCCTATCATAATTCCTACATAAGTGCAAAGATTTCAATGTAAGGAGAAAGCATGCCATAACAAAGTTAGTGGCACATAACTAGTAGATGATTCATAATTGGATGTACTTATCTTATCCAAAATGGACAAAGAGAGTCACCATGGACTTGTACCTTACACTTCATTTAGATGTCAACATGAGGGCATAGACTTGATAGGATGACATCACTGTATGTGCATAATCAATCTCTAATTTGACATTCTACTAATTGTATCTAAGATGCTAAAGTGCAGTAAATGAAATGCTTTGAAATAAAACATGAATAAAGTATTGTGAAATAAATGCTTATGCATTATAAGCTTCCTTAAATAAATCTAAGCAAAAATGTAAATCACACAATTCATAATTAAACCACACAATGCATAAAGAAATTAAATAATATGCTTAGCTATTAAATGGGTTGGATTGTTGTTGTAAGGCTTCCAAAGGGGGTGTTTTCTCCTTTTGTATTCTAGTTTCAACCCTTCCTTTCATAACACTTGATTGAACTCATAAGTGCTTCTTCATATTAATCAAAACTATAACAATGAATTATTGTAGGAAGTTACAATAATTGTTGCTTGATAAACTGTACTTATGATAATCTCTAATCAATATCTACTAAATCTCAAATCTGCTATTACATATTTATATACCATAGAGGAGATTTTTTTATATAAAATAATATACATAATCTATTATAAGAAAAATTTGATTTAGGAAAACTGAAATTAGTTCCTTTCACTAAAGTAGACATTCATGGGAATTTTGCAATATTGTTGTAGGACAAACAAAGTTGTTTCATTCTTTAACCACTTCTTTGTGGGCTCCATGGAGGTTACAATTATTTTTATTATTCGGTTAGAAGAGAATCAAAATCTATTCATCTATGGATTTGGTCATGTAGTGGCTGCAAGATGGTTTATACAATGAGATTCCTTTGCTACAGGATGCTTTGTGTTATATACCTATTTATCCAAAACATCTTTAAAACACATCATAGAAAAAGCATCCTAAAGCAAAAGATAACTATCATATATTTAATTTCATTATATAATTCTAAGTATTTCAAAGAGTATAGAAACATAATGCTCTATGGATTATGAAAGTAGGAAACTATATGGAAGAGTGTTCAAAAGCATGGTTAACAATCAGGATGAGTATAATAGATGGACATAAGAATAGGACATTTATAGGGCTCATCACACCCCCCAACTTAAGATCTTTCTCAATCTTGAGCATCATATTTTTTCAATACCCATTCACAAAGAACTTTAAAATCTATGGGATCTACAACATCCTTGGCAAGGCGAGCATAAAATCCCCACCTCTATTCAAATAGTTGCCAAATTTTGACTTCTCTAGCTTCATCCACCATGGTTTTGTCCTACCATTTTGGAATTAGATACCAAAATAGGGGTGGATGTAATTTTAGGTTTAGTAATTGGGATCCAATTTCATTTTCAATAAGAATATATTTGGTGATCATGTCAAATGTTTCTTTTAAGTTAAAAGGGGAATAGGGCTCCCTCTTTTTTAGTGTTGAGGTGAGCTCATTCCATCGTTTAGTTCATGATTCTCTTAAAATAGGACCAACAAAAGTTCTCAATCCTAAATAAAAATCTTGGACTTCATAATAATTATTCATAAACTAAGATCTAACTTCTTTCTTCAACATGATATTATCCCATACAGATAATACAACATCAAGTACCATTGATTCACTCCTAATAAGCAAAGAGATTTCATTCTCCTTTTTCCTATATTCAGCTACTTCTCTTCCTTTTCTTTGCTCATTCAATAAATATGATGAAAATACTTATAGTTAGACATCTCCAACATATATATTAGGGTTCCACTCTCTATCTTATGGAACAACATAATTGTGAAGGTAGAACTTGCACAATTGTGCTTGTTCTTCTTGTGAGCTTACTTTATATATAGAAAAGAAGGAGAGGGAATCAACAACTTGATGGGGCATATCATAATAAATTATCATAAATCTAAACTTGTATCATTTCTATTCAAGGTAGATTGAATATACTCTAGCAGGAGCTCTGTAGTCCAAGAGCTCTTGGGTAAGACCAGCCATATCTTCAATTTTTTGTTTCAATTTGGTGATTCTTTCTTCCTTCAACTTATTCTCTTCTTTCAATTTCTTATTTTATTTTCTTAATGCCTTCACAATTTCACATTGACTATCCATCCAATTCATCAATTTAGAAGATATTACAAATGATGAGTCATACCTAACTTCTTGGGCAACTTTAGGTTCTTCTTAGTTATTTACCTCTATAGAAGGTTGTGGAATGTTGACTATAGGATGGTCTTCGGTAGAAGGCTATAGCTGACAAGATGCTACATCAAGTGCATCCAATCCTCCACCAAATTGATCTTGTAGTTACTTCCTTAGTTTCTCAATTTCTTATAGGGCTTACTCAAGAGTGGAAAATTCCATTTGTATAGCAGGTTGCTCCAATTTTATTATCTTCTTCCTATATGGGTTCCTCATGTAATTCTTCAAAACTATGTTCTTCTTGTTCTGCTTCTTGATTAAATTTAGGAGAACATTCTTCCCTATCTATCTCAGTCTCTAGATATTTATTACTACTAGCAGTCTATTTTTCTCTACATTCTTCATTGATTTTAATAATAGAAGGTTTAGTTATCATTTTTCTTCTTAATCTGTGAGATCTATGAAGAGTAGGGGTTACCTTGGCCTCTTTAGGAGAAGGTGGAAGTTCCTCCTCAAACTCATCTAAATCAGGGTAGAGAATGAGTTTCTTCATTTTCCTTCTAGATTCCCTACCTATGGAAGTCCTTTCTTCAATCTTTGCTATAGATTCTTATGTTGCTACAAAAAGACCTTCTTCTATAGTTTCTTGTGTGGCTGCAGAAAGGTTTTCTACTATAGGTTCTTGTGGATTTATAGGAAGGGCTTCTTCTGATCTTTGTTCTTCAACATCTAATTCTTCTTCTATTTCATTTCCTTCTCTATCATTTTTTGCATTTCCTGGTACTTGGATAAATTTTTCCCAACTGATGTTGGGTCTAGTTCTTTGCAAACAGTCTTGAACAATCAACTAAATTAAGCAGTGATGGGAAAGAGATTTAGAATTTCCTTTTTGAAATTCCTCAGACATTTTTATGATCATGTGAAGCAATAAGTTTGAAATTTTGATCTCTATACCATGCCATAAATGATTCATGAACTTGAAGTGTAGGCCATGCAACATAAAATACCTCCTTTCACAAATGAAATATCTAGAGATAAACTCAGCAAATTTATCCCATCTTCCTGATAGAGATAACCTTGTAGTGCCATGCTTTGAAGTTTTTAGGCATTCACTTCCTCTGTTGAATTTTCATCTCTTAGCCTTGACATTGAATTTGTCTTGTTATTCCTCCCCTATTCTTGGTAGTCCCATTACTCTACTAATGGCATTTTATGTCATCTTTGATTTCATTTTCCTTTACCATTGTCAAACTATTATGCAATGTGCTAAAAAAATATTTCATAATTCCTTCATCTAGGACCTATATTTTCTTAAAATATTGTACACATCCTATATGACAGAATAGGTCTAATATTTATTGGCTATTGGTTAAAGGGGTGATATCAAGCGGTTCATGTTTTAACAAATTTCCTCCCATTTTGTGAGATGAATTGTGAGTTAAAAGTTTAGGTGCTTTCAATAAGGGTTTTAAGCTATGGTAGAATGATTTGTGACTTTGATTTAGGAGCAAAATATTCTATTTTAATTAATGGAAAATATCCCCCCAACTTAACTTGTCACTTGTCCTCAAGGTATGAAGTTGACATGTGAAAAATACTCATGGTAAGAGTAAGGGGTGGTAATAATAGTTGTGTCAATGGTCACATCAATTAGTCAAGAAGATGGTGATATGGATAGGATATGGTGGTTGTTTAAGATCATTAAGTCCCATCACCTTTACAAATAATTAAAATGTATGATATGAAATAAATATAGAATAATTATCGTGTTACTTATAGAAATATCTTTCATAAATATACAAATGATGATTCAAAGTGGCGGTCATGGTGTATGTTGTTTTTTGAGTGGGAGAAAACACTTGATATAGGATTTAATCTAGGAATACATCCTATATAAAGATATGTTTCCTATAGCAGTAAGTTTTATCCTATAGTAGCAAGTTTTATCCTGTAGAAAGAAGTCTTTCATCTTGTAGCAAGAATAAAAATGTATTTTTGATCCAAGGGAATGAATCTGCAAGTGAAAAAATATGAAAAAAAAATTGTAATACTTTTTTTAGTTTTCACTTTTTTTAAATGAATGTTGATCAGACAGTGACCTGGTTTTCTGAGACAACATCCATCAATAATGGTTGAAGGTTTTTATTGCTAAATTTTCTATTTTTTTTAGATTTTTTGGTCTAAACTCAACTGGAATCATAAGAATCTAGAAGTTAGGATTTTATTTAGCTTGAACCAAGCCATTTGTGAATGACTTGTTCTTGGTTGAAGGAAGTTTTATTAGTCTTGGAAAATATTAGATAAGGATTGACAAAAATAACCTTCAACTTTAGGAACAGGTTGATTTGCTTCATGAAGAAGAGATGGATGTTGTTCTTCAAAAAGTTGGTGAGTGAGATTTTCCTTGAAAAATCATTTCTTATACAGATTGAACTTATGGCCATTAACAAGTAGCTAGAACTAAATAGATTCAAGGGTCATGAGCTTTACAGCTCCATTATCAAAAACTTTTTTGTTCTCATAAGGCCCAAGCCATCTAGACTGCAACTTTTCTTTATGATCCTTATATTTGGAGTAAAAAAGGAGTGCCCAGTATTTTGGTTAGAAATTATTAGTATTGATGTTCCTATCATACCATCCCACATGTTGTCTTTAGACTATTTCAGTATGATGAAGTGATTCATTTCTTAGTTCATCAAGTGCTTTCAGCTACATGATCCTATTTTATTGATCTTGAGAAATATCCAAGCACAAATCAAGTGTTATCCTTAATGCCTTATGTTCAAACTCAATGGGTAGAACATACTTCTTACCATAAACTAAATCATATGGAGTGAGATCAATTATGGTTTTCCAAGTGATTCTATAAGCCCAAACTACTTTTAGGAAATGAGTTGACCAATCTTTCTTATGCAGGCTAACAATCTTAGTGAGGATATTTTCCATTTCTTGGTTTGTCACTTTTACTTGACCATTTGACTGAGGATGGTAGGGGTAGATTTCTTATGTCTCATTTCATATTCCTTGACCAAAGTGACTATGAAGTCTGATGCGAATTGTGGGCATTGGTTTGTGATGATCTCTCTTGGAACTCCATGTGTCAGGATCCAACTCCTCAATAAGAGTACATATGATTACCTTGTATAAGGAACTAATCACAGAATTAAACCAGAATTAACAAGTAACTAGAATTCACAAATGACACAGAATATGAGAGACAATACACAATCTTGTATTAATACTCATGCCAGAAGGAAATACAATGAAGATGCCACAATCTTCCACACCTCTTAGATGTACAGATCTCTTTCCCTCAAGAGTTCACTCTCCTACCAAAAATGGTCACAATACACAACTCAAACACATAGTTGTTGTTCACCTCCACCAGTCAGTAATAATACTGCCAGTCCAAGTACTCAAAGTACTTCAAGTAGATCTCCTCTGATCTTGCACAACCTACAAATCAATGAGACAATACTTACCATGTAGATCTACCATGAACTTACAACAACCTGCAACTCAAATGATCTTACAATTGGAAGGATCTCTTCCTTGCCTTAATTACAATACATGCCAATGAGTCTATAAATAGATCCCATACTAAACAATAACTTAGACTTCCTAATTTACAATAATTAGACACGCAGCTCAAGACTCAAAATAGCCTTTTACATGCAAACAATTGGTTCATTAAATGAATTATTTGTGAAACTAACAGTTCTAGAACCGCACAGGTGATTGATGTTGATCGATGTCTGACTGGAGGTGACTGACATCGGTCGACTCTTACCAATGTCAGTTGACCTGTGCATTAAAGATGACTGACGTCAGTTGTGCTGCCAATGCCGGTTTCCCTAGAACTCAACAACCTCCTCTATGTTTGCATCAGTGAAGCTTTTAGCTCCACAACCTAACAATCTCCTACTTGGAGATAAATAGCTACAATTGTACCTGTACTTGTACATCATCTAGTTTGTTTCCTGGCTTGTATCCCTCTTCAAGATCAATCTTGAAGACCACCCACCACATAACCTGTGGTGTAACACTTGTCATCCAAGTAACCTACCGTATCCACATCTACAAACCCATGTGGAAAAGAACTTGACCCTGCATAGCATGTATACCTACTTTTGGTCCCTCTCAGATACCTGAGAATCCACTGAACTGCCCTCCAGTGCTTCTTTCCTAGATTGACCCCAAACTTGTTGACAACACCCACTGCTTGGGCAAACTCAGGCCTACTACACATGGCCTAGTACACATGTACTTAACCTCATCATGTGAATCAGGACACTATTCATAGAACTATCCAACCATCGACGTGCAAACCGGTTTCACACAATCATCTAGAGACAAAATCAACCTATGACCTTCCATGTCTCTAGAACACACTCATGCCAAAGAATCTTGCTACTCCCATATTCCTCATGACACACCTCTAAACTAACTTTACCTTTATTTTAGCAACTCCTTACATGTTTGACCCTACAACAGGCACACAACATACAGTAACAGGATAATGTAGCTAATATTATCCAACCTAGTAAAGAGAAACACAATGGTTAAACCTCTATTGTCCTGCAGCTTGCTCAAGACCATATACCCTGGCCTTCCATCTCGTGTGTCCATTCCCTCTCTTCTTTATCCTAAAAATCCATTCGTCTTTCAGTGCTTTCTTTCGGTTGGCAACTTTGCCAAAAATTCCTATTTGGTTCTTCTCCAAGGAATCAAATTTCTGAGTCATGCCATGCTCCCACTGTTTCCTAGATTCTACCTATTCTGCTTCTTTAAAAACTTCCTGGTTCTTGACCATCAGTGAGCAACAAGTAGTGTAAAGAATGGAAATGATGAATTTGAGGCTTACTTACCCTTTCAGTCCTCTATATGAGCGTTTGAGACTCCTTGACAGCTTGCTATCCACCCAAAATCCATCTCAGTGACCGATGTCAATCATCTCTCAGTCTGCACCTGACCGATGTCAGTTCTATGTGACTGACCTCATCACCGACATCAATTCCCTGACCGACACTAGTGTTTACTTTTCTAGAGTCACCGACGTCAGTTTGCACATAGCCGACGTCAGTCCCTGTCTAGATGCTGACGTCAGTTTTCTAACCGACATCGGTCTCTATGTTTTACTTGTGAGCAATGAATTTTACCCGTGAGCTCCTTTTAGATCAAAACCTTGTCCAAATCAACCTTGCTCTGCTCAAAATTCTTCAGCCCCTTGAACTGATCTCTGTCTGTCATCTTCTCCTTGAAAAACAAGGCTTTCTTGTTCTTGTCAAGAACATCGGATTTCTTCCTTCTGCAATACTGTGATCCTCCAACAGAAGCTACCACCTTCTTTGTTGACCCAGTGTCAAGAAACATCACTTTCTTCTGTTGCTTACAAAAATTTCGATCCATGCTTTTTAAATCTAAAAGCATACCTTTTGACTTAAGAATATCCATTCCCTTCTTATTCATGTGACCAAGCCTATAGAGCCACATCTTTGAATCTACAGCTGAAGTAGATAAACCAAAAGGAGAATTAGTAATATAAGTAGATAGATAAAGAGTACCTACTTTCTTACCTCTTGCTAAAACAAGTGCACCCTTGGAAACTTTCCAAGAATCTATTGTGAGAGTTACTGTGCAACCCTCATCACCCAACTTTCCAACAGAGATCAAATTCCGCTTCAGGATTAGGACATGCATGACCTCCTTCAACACCCATGTGTTTCCCATCTGTAATTTCAGCTTCACTTTCCCTTTGCCAACCATTTGACAAGGCTTACCATCCCCTAAATAAATTTCTCCAAATTCTCCCTGGACATATTCATGAAAAAATTCCCTATTTGGGGATGCATGGAAAGAGGCACCAAAATCTAAAACCCAAGATTCTATTTTATCCAAGGAACATACCAGAGCATCCTATGCAACAAAATCTATAACATCTACTTATTCATGTCCTTCATGCTGATCTTCAACTGACCTACAATCTTTCTTTACATGCCCTTGCTTTTCACATTTCCAGCAATTTATTCTGCCATACCTGGATTTGGATCTCTGGCCTATCTTAGACCTTGATCTCCCTTGCTCGATCTTCTCTCTTTGCCTTCCCCTACTTTCAACACTCAAAGCATTTCTTGATGATTCCCCTGTGCTTTTCCTGCAAATTTCTTCAATCAAAATTACACTCACAACATCATCAACTTTTAAGATCTTAGAAGCAGACGCAGTATTACTAACTGCCATTAACAAACTCTCCCAACTTTCAGGTAATGAGCATAAGATTAAGAGAGTCTTAATTTCATCATCAAAAACAATATTGACTGAATTTAACTAGTTTACCAAACCATGGAAATCACTAAGATGACTATGTACAAATCCACCTTCCAACATTTGCAAATTAAATAATTGCTTCATAAGAAATACCTTATTCAAAGCTAAGGGTTTTTCATATAAATTTGCCAAAGATTCCATCAACTCTACCATTGTCTTGGCCTGTGATAAGTTGGAAATCACAGACGATGTAAGGCTCAACCTTATAGATCTGAGAGCCTTCCGATCAAGAACCTTCCATTCTTCATCTTTCATATCTGTGGGCTTGCATGCAACCCCACCCAATGGTAAGTACAAATCTTTCTGATACAGATAATCTTCTATTTGCATCCTCCATAATTGATAATTCTTGCCATTAAACTTTTCCATTCATAGCTTACTTTCTTCTGCCATTGCTATACTCCCACTTAAATAGAAACCCCTGTGAGTGACCTGTAATCAACAAACACTAACCAGATCTGATATAAACTGTTAGTAACCCAACCAAAAGCTCTGATACCAATTGTCAGGATCTAACTCCTCAATAAGAGTACATATGATTACCTTGTATAAGCAACTAATCATGGAATTAAACCAGAATTAACAAGTAACTAGAATTCAAAAATGACACAGAATATGAGAGACAATACACAATCTTGTATTAATACTCATGCCAGAAGGAAATACAATGAAGATGCCACAATCTTCCACACCTCTTAGATGTACAGATCTCTTTCCCTCAAGAGTTCACTCTCCTACCAAAAATGGTCACAAAACACAACTCAAACACAGAGTTATTCACCTCAACCAGTCAGTAATAATACTGCCAGTCCAAGTACTCAAATTACTTCAAGTAGATCTCCTCTGATCTTGCACAACCTACAAATCAATGAGACAATACTTACCATGTAGATCTACCATGAACTTGCATCAATCTGCAACTCAAATGATCTTACAATTGGAAGGATCTCTTCCTTGCCTTAATTACAATACATGCCAATGAGTCTATAAATAAATCCCATACTAAACAATAACTTAGACTTCCTAATTTACAATAATTAGACACACAGCTCAAGACTCAAAATAGCCTTTTACATGCAAACAATCGGTTCGTTAAATGAACTGTTCGTGAAACTAACAGTTTTGGAACTGCATAGGCGACTGACATCGATCGATGTCTGACTAGAGGTGACTGACATCGGCTGACTCCTATCGATGTCAGTTGACCTGTGCATTGAAGATGATCGACATCGGTTGTGCTGTCGACACTGGTTTCCCTGAAACTTAGCAACCTCCTCCATGTCTGCATCAGTGAAGCTTTTAGCTCCACAACCTAACACATAGTAGGTGAATATTTCTTCATAGAGAAACTCAACTACCTTCTCATCTTGAGCATGGGTTAAGGCTTTGAACTCTACCTATTTTGTGACATAATCAATGCACACTAGTATGTATTCCTTGTTGTTATAGTTAGGATCAATGGGGCCTACAAAATCTACTTCCCATTTGTCAAAGGGTTCCAGAACTAGTTGTGGATGTAATGGAATTTCATCAGAGTGAGTGGCCTTTCCTATACGTTGGAATTAATCACATATTTGGGTATACATCATGACATCCTTATGAAAAAGGCCAATAATATATGACAGTAAGTACTTTCATGGTAATTCATTTGACAACAAAATGACCCCCATAGGGTTCATCATGGCAAACTCTGATAATGTCATAAGCTTCATCTTCTTGGATGCATCTTATTATAATTGAATCTGGTCCAGTGATAAAGAGATATCCTATAGTTCAAGAATAATGTCTTCTATTTTAGATCAGGTGTTGTTTGTCCCTAGGTGAGAAATGTTATGGTAGTGATCCTATAATAATATAGTTAGCAATATTTATGAACCAAGGAAATTCAATTGTTATAGAAAATAAATGTTTATCAAGAAAATAATCATCAATAATAGAACAGTGTTCATAATTTTGCAATCGAGATATAAAATTTGCTACTACATTATCCTTTCATAGTTTGTCTACAATGGTAATATCAAACTCCTGCAACAAAAGTAACCAATAAATTATCCTACCTATTACAGTGGGTTTGTTAATTAAATACCTTGTTGCATGATTGGTTTGGATGAATACTTGGTAACTTGTAATGCAGTGTCAAAATTTATTGATGGCATAAACGACTACAAGAAATTACTTCTCTATTATAGTGTAGTTAAGTTCATCCCCTTGAAGATTATTACTGATAAAATATATTGCATAACTTAGAGATTCATCTTTTTGGCCAAGGACAACTTCTAATGTGGTGTTAGATGCATCTGTATGAATGTGAAAAGGGTTCCTCCAGTAAAGCCCTCTTAGAATAGGATTTGTTTTGAGAAGGTTTTTGAGTTGATGAGAGGCATTTTGATAATCATTTGTCCATATAAATTCAACATCCTTAGTAAACAATCCAAATAATAGGTGGCAATTCTACTAAAATCTTTAATGAATCGTCTATAATAACCAACATGTCCTAAAATAAATCTAACATCTTTCTACCTCTTTGGTGTGGGTAGATACTTAATAATGCTTATCTTTGCTAGGTCAACTTGAATTCTAGCAAGGGATATGTGATGTCCCAACATAATCGCTTCAGTCATAAGCATGTAACACTTTTCATTGCTCAAAGATAATTGATGGTCTTGGCAGCATTGAATAATTTTCTCCAAGTTGGTTAGCATTTCTTTGAATGTCTTCTCATAGACAATGAAATCATCCATGTAGATTTTAACACAGTCATGGGAGAGATTAGAAAATATGCTCAACATAGCCCTTTGAAAAGTAGTTGGGGTATTGCAAAGACCAAATGGCAAAAGGGCATAGGCATAGGTTCCCCAAGGGTAAGTAAAAGTGGTTTTGTCTTGGTCTTGTGGAGTAATTTGTATTTGATTATAGCCACTATAGCCATCTAGGAAGGAAAAGTACTTCTTTGTACTATATCCAACACTTGATCAATAAATTGAAGGGGTAAGTGATCCTTCCTAGTAGCAGCACTCAAATCTTGGTAGTCAACGTAAATATGCCATTTACCCCCTTTCTTAGGGCAATGACTAGGGGAGAGACCCACTGGCTATCTGAAATAAGATAAACAAATCATGCATCCAAGAGTTTTTTTAAATTAGTTTTGACAATGTCTTTGACTATAGGATTCATTCATCATTGGGTTTGGTGAATAGGTTTGCATTTTTCTTTAATATAAATGTGATGCATGCATAAATCTAGGAGTATTCCTCTCATGTCATGGTAATCCTAGGGAAATTTTGTTGTGTGCCTTCTCATCATTTCAAGTAACTAAATTTCTTGATGTGGTATTAAGGAAGTGTTGATGTTGAGAGGTTTATTTAGTAGGATGTTTACTTGATTTGTTAAAGAATGCATGGT
The DNA here is from genome assembly GCA_037957365.1 of Torreya grandis. NCBI lineage: Eukaryota > Viridiplantae > Streptophyta > Pinopsida > Cupressales > Taxaceae > Torreya > Torreya grandis. The sequence continues at coordinate 7,130,001 of JARHVA010000044.1, forward strand.
CTCTACATTGGTGATTGAAGGAGCATAACTACATTGATGGGAAAGTAATTGATGGAATGTCCAAATGTCTCTTATAGTTTTAGAAAAATAATTCCCAAAAAAGGTATTTTGAGGATGGCATGGTGTACATTCTAATAGGTTGGTGGCTATAGTATCCTATTGATAGGTGTTTTTTAGGATACCAGTAAGGACAATGTCTTCTTTTTAGGCCTACAGAGTTGAACTTTGGTTAATAGTGAAAAGAGTCTACAAGGAGATAGCTTCTTCAAAGTTATCAATCCAAGGAGTTTGTCCATCATTCTGGGAAGGCTAAGATGGTGAATACAACACTAATTTCTTTGTGTCATTTTCATTGGAAATTAGCATTTTTCCTAACATACAATGAATAAATGCATCAACGATGGCCAACATGGGTGACCAAGGATGAGAGGATAAACCCTAGGTTGATCTTTGGTTGTAGGATAATAAAATATATTGGATATTACTAAAAATCCATAGTGATAACAAGGTACTCAATAATCCCTTTATGCTTAACAGTTGATCTATCATCCATCTAGAGGATGGTGGGTATTGGACAAAGAGTGGTAAGTTTTTGTTGGTGCATGGTCTCTATGGTCATCACATTGATGGATTCACCCAAGTCAATTAAATTATTGGATATGGGTTGGTCATGGATGCTAAAATTAACTACAGGACTTCTTAGATTAGAATATTTTGGGGGAATTATATTTCCCAACATAATATTTGCTAATTGGCCAATGACTTGGATTGTTTTATCATCCTTCTTCTTTCTTTCTAGTTTTTTTAAACATAGATCTCTAAAATATTTATTGTAGACATGAACATCCTTTATTGATTGAAAGAGTGGGATTTTTATGCACACATTCTTGAGCTATCCTAAAATATCAAATTTGAGCTTTGGTTTAGGATGTGATATGTTCAATCACTCTAGAAAAGGAGGATTATCAGTTTATTTTTTATTTTTGGATGGACTTGGATTAGTATGGAGTGGAACTAGTTCAAAGTGTTTTGTGATTATGGGTGAGGTGGGTTGTGGAAGAATATGACCTGAGTAAAGTTAAACTTGATTAATATCTAAGGTGTATGTTGGATATTACATTATTTTAGTGGATTGTGTCAGTTGAACTAACTTATTGGTAGGATTGGGGATAGGTTGGATGGGTAATTAAGTGGTTTGAATGGGCTATTAATTATTTTTAATTATAGCCTATTGTTTTTGTGTTTGTTACATTTGCTGGGGAAATCCTTGATTACCTCGCCATTGTTATTTTCATATATTAGAGGGATAGAACCATTACTAGTTTTGCAATTGCCTCGGTTGAGGTTGTTTTCCATTTTTTTGCATCTATGACTAATTCTGGGGCAGCTATCAACTTATTTGAGACCAATTTTGATTGGGTACTTTCATCAATGAACCATATTGAGGATTAATTGATAATTTACAAACATAGAGTTTGATGGCATACCTGATCTTAGCACCCATAGTTTTTGTTGAGCCACCAAAAACACCTAATTCTCATCTTCTCCTATGGCATGCAGCTTCACTATTTTAGGATTCTCCTTCATATGCAATCTACCTTCTTCTTTCTACATTCTAGGTAATAGGTGGCTAAGGCTTTCGTAAATTTTTCTTGCTTCCTTCATGTATGTAATATATCAAGCTAAGTAGTTAGGTGATTGATGATGTCCTACTTCATGTCCTGGAGTAGGTTGTTAACTTCACCTTTAGATAGTCCTATAGCAGATGTTGCAGGAAGGGTTTTGCCCCTATTTTTTTTCATGGTTGATTTAGAGTAGTTCATACATAGAACTATTAGTTCATCAAATGGCAGTGTAGAAACATCACCACTAGATATTAGATCTAGTGTTTCTAGATAATCATCTTTAATTCCTTTCAAGAATATCAGCTTGACTGATTCTTTGTCCATTATAGTTTACTTGGGTTTTTTCAAGTTGAACAAAAAACTTTCCATGTATTCTTCTAATGACTCGTCATCATATTATGTCATTCATAAAATGTCATCTCTCCTATAGTTTCTACCCCTACAATAGTCTTTTTATTTCATCAGAAACTTCTCCTTCATTTCTTCACAAGTAGAAATGGCATCCTTTCCATGTCCCACAAACCATCTAAGTGTTGCATATTTGAGTGTTGCTATAAATATTTTGAGTTTCTAAACATCTTGATTGTAATCATAGCTGTGGCATAAGATGTCAAACTCAAAAAGAAATGTATCTAGATCCTCAGATGTTTTTCCTCTAAAGGTAGGGAGGGTAGAGTAAGGGATATTTTTCATGGGTACATTTCCATCAGGATTGAGAATAGGAAATTTGAAATTATAAGACTCATTGATAGTTTTTTCTTCCTAGTGATCCTTCATGAATACTCTTTGTATTAGTAGATGAGAGGTTGTTGCTATCCAACGCTCAAATTTTTTGTCAATTCTTTTATTTCCTAGGGTGTAGAAGATAGAGACTTTATCTTTCTCCTTAGGAATATATGGCTTCCTATACAATGGGGATGGTGTGGAGGTTTTAGAGGATTTTTCTAGTGTCTCAGCAAAGAATCTCTCTAAATTGGAAGATTTTATTAGCCTAGTGTTTCTTCTAGGGCAAAAATAGCTTTGAATGCCTCCTTAGCAACAAATTTAGGCGATGGAGGAAAGTGAGCTTCAAATTCTTAAGTATGAGGTGATAAGGTGGGAATTATTAGATATGGTACATGTGGGTCTCTCCCAGGGGTATGAACCTCTTCAAGGTCTTCAGCTTGTGCTACTAGTCCAGCAAAAAATTCTTCCTTCTCTACCTCTTCTATTCACAACTATGAGTGATATTTAGGAATTTTTTCATGTTCCTCAGTTAATTTAGGATGAATATCTAATCTTGTAGAAACCTTTGATGATTTAATTAAAAATCTTCCTATATAGTCCCCTTTGTTTTGCATACATTAACCACTTATTTTTTACTTTTTGCCCACCCTGTCTACACAAGGTTAGTAATATGGATTTTTTTAAAATTTACACTATCCTACTCGAAAAAAGGTAAATTTAAACTATGAAAGCAAGAAATATTTAATCTAAAAAATATATCAAGCTTTGGAAATAAAAACAATAAATATCCAAAAATAATTTCTATCAAGATTGAAGACTATAAGTGTGTAACACCCTTCCCCGACAACAATGCCAAAAATGACTAGCAGTTGATTCATAATAGGATGTACTTCTCTTGACCAAATTGGACAAGGAGAGTCACCATGAATCTGTACCTTATATCTCATTTAGATGTCAATTTGAGAACGTAGGCTTGATAGGATGACATCACTGTATGTGCACACTCAATCTCTAATTTGACATTCTTCTAATTGTATCTAATATGTTGAAGTGCAGTAAATGAAATGATTTGAAATAAAATATGAATAAATTACTATGAAATAAATTTTTATGAATTGGAATCTTCCTTAAACAAATATAATCAAGAATTTAAATCACATAATTTATAATTAAATCACATAATACATAAAGAAATTAAATAACATGCTTAGCTATTGAATGGGTTGGATTGTTATTGTAAGGCTTCCAAAGGGATCCCTTCCTCCTTCCATATTCCAAATTTAATCCTTCCATATTCTAGATTTAATCCTTCTTCTCACAACACTTAATTGAACTCAAAAATTCTTTTTCATATTAATCAAAACTATAGTAATGAATTGCTACAAGAAGTTATAATAATTGCTACTTGATAAAATGTATTTATGATGATCTCTAATCAACATCTACTACATCTCAACTCTGTTGCTATATATTTATAAACCACAGAGGAGATTATTTTATACAAAATAATATGCATATTATATTCTAATAAATATTTGATTTAGGATAATTGAAATTGGTTCCTTTTGCTAAAGTCATCATTCATGTGAATTCTACAATATTACTGCAGGATAAACAAAGTTGTTTCATTCTTCAACCACTTCCTTATTGGGATCCATGGAGGTTACAATTATTTCTAAAATTTGGTTAGAAGATAATCAAATCTGTTCATCCATGAATTTGGTCGTGTAGTGGTTGTAGGATGGTCTGTGTAACGAGATTCCTTTGTTATAGGATGTTTTATGTTATATACCTATTTCTCCAAAATATCTTTGAAACACATCATAGAAAAAACATCCTAAAGCAAATGATAACTATCATATATTTAATTTAAATAAATAATTCTAAATATTTCAAAGAGTATAGAAACATAATGTCATATGGATTATGAAAGTAGGAAACTATATGGAAAAGTGTTCAAAAGCATGGTTAACAAGCAAGATGAGTACAATAGATGGACATAAGAACATGACATTTATGGGGCTCATCAGCACAAATGCTAATAATTTATACTCATGACCCACATCATTATTTGAGAATAACTCACAAACATGAGAATATCTAAAATGATCTAGCCCTTTTGCTGAATGATTTGGAAATAATTGTGTCTAGAAGAAGGATTTCACTTCATACGAAGCAAGCATAAAGAGGTCATTTTGTTATCTATCATCATTTTTCATCATCCATCATCATTTAAAATGAATTTTTTCCATATAAGTGCAAAGAAGATATTATCTTATTTTCACCATGTAAATCATTCAACAATCTCCTTAGATTAATCCATCATGTGTTAGTGTAGTGCTTTTTCCCACTAGGTTTTGCCTACACGGTCGTATGGCCATTGTATGTTATTTAAGCTTCCTTAGATTAGTTATAAAGGGTCCATAGGCTAATTATATTTAATTTTAATTATTTAATTAAGAAAATTAGAGGCTTTTGCATGTTTCCCTAATTTTCTCTGTATGTACCCCACTTTTCCTTTTTGGAAGGTTAATGAAGAATTCAATCACATCATTTTTGATTTCATAGCTTATTAAAAATATCATGTGTTTTTTGGAGATCTCACGCTACTACACAAGAATCAACTTGATTGTAAAAAAACTTTTCAAAGATCTTGGCAAACTCTTTCATTATTTTTTCTTCTATCTTGGCTATCATTTTTGACCTTGGAGGCATTTTCTTAATCTACCTTGATAATTATCTCAAAATTCCTTTGATGAAAAATCCATTTGCATATATTTTCTAGGATTTTTGAGATATAAAATGGGTTGTTCTTATTTTTTTGAGAAACTTCATAGATTTTCCAAAAAATCAACTTCTTCCATCTGGTCGTATGGTTGTACAAATGAAGTAATCAGGCCCGCAAACCCTAGTTTACTCTCTATAGACCAAAATGGGTTTTTAGTGAGTTATTACTTGAGTCCATAGACCAATTCAAATTTTTAGTGAGCTATTACTTGAGTCTGTAGACCAAATTGGGTTTTTGGTGAGCCATTACTTGCCTCAAGACCAAATCCAGTTTTTAGCACTACTCAACTTATAAGTAATTGGGCTTCTCAACCCCGATGACTTGCTCACAAGATCCATTCAGGTTTTCCAAGGGTAACTACTTATTAAGCATTTAATTTTTAATTAATGCATTTATAAGAGTCTAAAATAGTTTAGGTCTAAGAACCCAATTTACACTAAGCAAGACCCATTCAGGTTTATGGAGATCAAATACTTATTATTCATTACTTGATTTATAAGTAATAAGTAAATCTATTAAAAGAACACTAAGGATAAGTAATCAGGTTTCTCAGGGTTAACTACTTAAAAAAAATTATAAGTAAAGCAGTTTTAAGAACCTAAAGTAGTGTAGTTGGAAGAACCCAAAGTCAAGCAGCTGGAAGAACCCGAATTACACTAGGAGACCCATTCAAGTTTTCAAAGAACTTTTACTCATTACTTTTTATAATTAATGCAGATGCAAGAACCTGAATTCAAGCAACTACAGAAACTTGCATGACATTCAAGGAGGCATCAAATTTTAGGTGAAAGTTAATGAAGAAATAAAGTAAAGTTGTTTCCATTTTTGGATTTTTGGAAAGGGTCTAGGAATATGTGGGAGTAATAACTCTTAAGTTCTATAAATTTCAATCCATATCTCCTTTTTAGGTGCCATTTTTTTAAAGTGTATATTTTCTTGAGTTCTACACATTGGTGACATTATTTCAAGACTTTTGTGACATCCATTTTTCATGTGGTGTAATAGCATAAAACTCTCTTTAAATGTTTGTACCTTTCCTCTTAGATGAATTATTGGTAGTGCTTGATGTCCCTCTCATAATTTTTCACACTGATTGCTCATAAATGCATTCTCAGTTGTACTCGACATCCAAGATTGAGAGTGTGTGCATTGTAACTTTAAGGGGGTATTCTTGATAGTTTAGGGGGTACTTATACTATGTGATTTCTATTCTTTGCTTTCATTTCAATTATAAAATTTGTCTCATTATAATCTACACTAATGGATCTAAAAATCAAACCACTCACACCATTTAACTATCTATAATGGAAGTCTAAAATATAACTCACTTTGACAGGTAAATGACTCTATCAGATTACTATGGGTGAAGAAACTGAGCCATCTATAGATGTAGAAAATGTTAAGTGGTACAATAGATGTGATGAGGCCTATGGATTTATATGATTTTCAATGTCTCTTGACCTCTTATTTCATGTTGAATTTACAAAAACTCTAAACAAAGTATGGATAATCTTGGACAAGATTTTTGGAGTGCAGGACATCATGAGGGGTCTAGAGTTAGAGAATGAGCTCATCACTTGAGCCCAGGTGACTATGACACCCTACAAGACTTATTTAAAAAGTTTAAATCATTGATATTGTAGTTGAAGTAATGTGGCATTGAGATAATAGATGACCATTTGATTCTATCCATGCTTGCAAAACTAGGTCACAACTTTTTAATTTTTGTCTCTATATTTCATGTTACTAAACATGCACATGGATCTACTTGGAAAATGCCATCATTTGATGAGTTTGTTACTGATGTTACCTAGGATCAAGATAATTTGGTTCAAATAGGTGCATTGAAGTCTTCAAAATCACATGCCTTGATTGTCAATTAGGATAAGAAGAAGCCTTCTAACAATGGCAAATACGAGAAGAAATAATCTAAACCTGATCATGAGCACAAGAAGAATAAAAAATTATATGCCAAGCCTAATTCATAATCAAATGATTTATCCTCATGTGGGAAACCTAAGAAGGAGAAAATCAAATGCAAATTTTGTAATAAACTTAGGCATGATGAATCTTAGTGCATGAAAAAGAAGATTGACACCTTGACTAAGATGCTTGAGAAGAACAACATCAATGTTCCTAAATCCTCATCTCAAAACACATTAGCACAAGATTATTTAAAGGGTAAAGACAAAAAAAAGGGTAAAAACAAGGGAAAGGCACTTGTTGCAATAGCTTCTTAGCCTTCAACTTGGGTTATTGACTCGGGCGATATCTTTACCCTTTAAAGAATCTTGTGCTGATGTGTTTTGAGATGAGAAAAAAGGAGATACTCGAATGTAAATTTTGTAATAAACTTGGGCATGATGAATCTTAGTGCATGAAAAATAATAAAAACACCTTGACTAAGTAAGATGCTTGAGAAGAACAACATTAGTGTTCCTAAATCCTCATCTCAAAACACATCAACACAAGATTCTTCAAAGGGTAAAGATAGAAGAAAGGGTAAAAACAAGGGCAAGGTACTTGTTGTAGTAGCTTCTCAGCCTTCAACTTGGGTTATTGAATTGGGTGCTTCCTATCACATGGCCTCCTCAAAGGATTTATTTTCAAAAATAGAGCCATGTTTTGTACCTTTAATTCTCATGGGCGATGACACGTTAGTCAAATTTAGCAGTAAAGGATTGGTATAAGTAAGTGATAGGACCTTCAATGATGTTTTGTGTGTTCTTTCACTATCCACCAATCTTCTGTCAGTATATCAAATCACTCACATAGGTGCAGGGAAGTGAGTTGAATTCACACCTAATTCAGTGGTCATTAAGGAGCTACATAATGACACTAAAGTGGCTTATGGGAAGGCCAATCATCAGTCTAGGCTATATACATTCTCAAAATTTTCCCTAGATCAACCCTTAGCTACACTGCTTACTCATGCAAATGGAGTGAGTAAACTATGGCATGAATGGTTTGGCCATTTAAACTACCATTACCTAGAGCAACTTAGTCATCAGGACATGGTTTTAGGATTGCCTAAAGTCAAATTTTTGGATGGCCTATGCAATGGATAAATTTTTGGTAATCATCCAAAAGAGAAATATGACAAGAGAAAAGCAAGGAGATCTGAACAAAAGCAAGAGATAGTCCACAGTGACTTAGCAAGACCATTTCTAAAACCTTCATTCACTAGGACAAGATACTTTCTCACATCATTGATGACTTTTTGAGGTACACCTAGGTGTTTTTTCTCAAAAATAAGTCTAAGGTCTTTAATCAATTTAAGGACTTCAAGGCACTTGTGGATAAGTAGTCAGAATATTCCATTAAAATCTTAACAACTACAAATTGAAAGGAGTATGTCAACAACAGGTTTGAGTAGTTTTTCACATTAAAAGGGATTCGGTTGCACCACATAATTCCATATAGTCTTCAGTATAATGGTGTGGCAAACATAAGAACCATACCTTGAAGGAAATGGCCAACTACATGCTTCAATCAAAGTCTCTTGCTCTTCAGTATTGGGCTGAATCAATCAACTATGTGTGATACATTTATAACCAATTTCCATACAAAGCCTTGAAAAAAAATCACTCCTTTTAAAGCTTGGGCTGGTCACAAGCCTGTAGTAGATCACTTTCAAGTGTCTAGATCATCAATAATGGCCTAGATTCCCAAGAAGAAACACAAGGTAATGGACCCTCGGAGTCAGTCTTGCATCTTTGTGGGGTATGGAGAGGGTGTTAAGGGATATAGGCTTTTCCATCTTAAAATTCATGTGATATTTTTTTAAAAAGAGTGTCAAGTTTCATGAGGTCCACTTGAACACAATCTTGGTACTTCAGAATCTTCAAAAGTCTCACTAGACATTGAATCCACTTCAGACAGTGACATAGATCCACCTTAAGATCCTTTTGATGATGAGGATGAATCTTCTTCTTCTTCAAGTTCAAGTGATAAGATCAATGATGAGGATTCTCCTCCTCTATCTCACATTGACACTATAGATGATGAGGACTCACCTCCTAATTCTCCAATATCATACAATTTTGGTCCTATTTAGGCTAGATAGATACTTTAAATTACTGGAGGATGGGTTAGAAATCCATTGAATACAGGACAATCATGATCATAGTTTTAGAGGATTTCATAGGCCTACTTAGACATTGCCTTAGATCTAAAAATCTTTCATGAGGCATCTGGCATTCCAAAATGGGATTCTATTATGCAAGAATAGTATTATTCCCTAATCAGGAACAAAGCATGGGACTTGGTCCCTCTTCCTAAAGGAAAAAAATTGGTCTGGTGTAAATGGGTTTATCAGACCAAGAATGGTGTAGATGGGTCAATCAATAAGTATAAAACTCATCTAGTGACAAATGGGTTTTCTCAGGTGCCTGGGATATAATACATTGAAACATTTACTCTTGTAGCCAAGATGACGTCTATAAGACTCACTCTAGCCATCACAGTTGCACATCAGTAGGATATTCACCAAATAGACATAAAGAGTGCTTTTCTACATGGTGACCTTAAAGAAGAGATATATATGGATCAACCACAAGGATTTGTGGAAGATACCTCCTTAGTTTGTAGACTTAGGAAATTTATCTACGTGTTGAAATAGGCCCCTAGGGCATGATATGCCAAGATTGAATCCTTTCTCCTCATAGTTAGGTTTACCATATGCCACTCAGATCCAAATGTCTATATCTTGCAGTAGGACAATTCTTTGTTGATCCTAGTTCTCTATGTGGATGACTTACTGATTATGGGGAACTCACAATCATCCATCTCAATAATGAAAACTGCACTTTTAGACAAATTTTCAATGATAGACATGGGATTTCTACACTACTTTCTCAATATTTCAATCATTCAATCAAATTCTAGGATAAATTTATCATAATCTAAATATTCTCTTGATTTTATTGCAAGGTTTACCATGTCTGATTATAAGCCATCTCTTACTCCCTTCTTGTTTAGTGTGAATCTTGAGTTTAGTTGTCCTACACCACTCATTGATGCAACACCATGTTGACAACTCATGGGTAGTCTTATCTATCTCATACACACTAGACCTAACGTATATTTTGTAGTTTTTTTGGTCTCATAGTTTATGCAAGAGCCACATGAGTTACATTGGAAAGTAATAAAGTGGATTCTTCACTACATTTAGGGTTGACACAACTATGGGATACACTATGGAGTAGGAATAAAGGCTGATTTGATTAGATACATAGATTTAGATTGGGCTGGAGATATTTAGAGTTGAAAGTCCACTTTAGGATATAGTTTCTCACTTACTTTAGGTCTAATAAGCTGGTCAAGAAAGAAGAAACATGTAATTGCTTTATCATCCATAGAGGTAGAATATAGAGGGGTTGTCAATGCCACCACTGAATCAATTTGGCTTCAGGGGATTCTCACTGAGTTTGGTGTCCAGTTTCATAATCCAACAATCATCTACTATGACAACCAAAGCACTATCTAGATTTGTAGGAAGCTAGTTCTCCATCAAAGGACCAAGCACATATAAATTTATATGCATTTCATCAGGGAGATTATCAATGAGCAAGTCATTGATCTTTGATATTATCCAACATCGGAATAAATTGTAGATATTCTGACCAAGCCCTTCACAGAGAATAAATTTGTTCATCTATGAGATCTCATTGGGGTTAGGACTATTCCACCTTCTTCTTCCTCATATGGAGGATCATCACTATTTACTTGGATACCTCACCAAGATTTCAATGTCGAGACCCAATTCTCATCTCAGCTAAGCTATGCTTTAGTGGGGGTATTAGTGTATTTTTTTTTCCACTGGGTTTTGCATACACAGTCATATGGCCATTCTATGTTTTAGATTAAGGTAAAAGTAGGTTTTGAAGGGGCCCCAAAACCCTATACATCAAAAATAAAGATAAACCATTAAGCACAACCAGGTTTAAAAGACCCTGATACCAATAAAATAACTAAACTAGGGTTTACAGGGACCTGCTACCAACAGATGTGACCAAATAAAACTACCGTCAAAACACTGGAAGGAAAGTTAACAGACTGGAGCAGCAACCTGAAAAACCTCCTAAACTAGTAACCAGCAAACCAGTGAAGCAACCAGTTTACCAACCCAAAAAAACCAGTCAGCAAAAGGGCACATTAGATTTTCCTTTTGAATTGAGTTTTTTTTTTACACGACCAAAGATTCTTATCTATAGGGGGGACCAAAGGCTTAGACTTCTTCCTCTAAACTGTTGTCCATCCATCCTCTAACTTTTTAGCCTCAGCAACCCATGCCTCAAAAGAAAATGATCCATGGAACCCAGGGGACATGGACGCTGCAACAAACTCCTTGTGAGAATTAGACAAAGTCTAGCTCCTAGGAGAATCCTCCTAAACAAGGGAAGAGACCAATGCCACCTCAACCACTGGCTCAGAAAGATCACTAACCACAGCCTCTACAGGGGCTTTTCAAAGGAATGTTTCACCAGAGAATCCTCCACAACCACCAGCTCGGAGTGAACACTATCCTCAGTCTCAAGAATAGTCAGAGCTTCCAAGGGTTGTTTAACCATGTAATGCTTAGAGGAAGCCTCAGACCACCAAGAAGGTGGTTGTCTAGATTTGGATTTCCTAGCAGCAAAATGAGCAACAATATGACCCGTCAGGTGGCACTTCCTACAATGAAAAGGGATACCCTCAAAATCCAACATTTGTGTCCAAGTACCCCTTGGGGAATCCAAGAAAATCACCTCAAGAAGGCCCTTAGAAACATCCAAATCTACCAAAAATCGTGCATAGGTCGAATGGAGAATATCCGAAGTGTCTGCATCCACAAATAAGAAATCCCCAATAGCATTTCCAATAGTTTCAAAAACTGAATCATGCCAAAGATGTGTTGGAAGATTAGGGAGCCAGACCCAGATAGGGAACTTATTAAAGGATTCTGAGAGAGGATCAAAATCCATATGCCACAGTTTGGCCATAAGTGGATATCTGCCCTGCCAAGAAAAATTATTGTGGCACAAAATAATCTTCCTATCATTGGAGCAGAGGAACTTTGCTATAAAAAAACCTTTAGCACACGGGAATATTTGGACATTATTTTCAATAAGTGGCATCTAGTTCTTGGAGATCCAACCATGTAGATCTGCAAGAGGGCCAAAAGCCATGGAAGCAAAAAATAGTAGCAAGAGAGGAAAGCTCTTCTACCGTATGGAAGATGTCTTCAACTGATTTAGGATCTAGAGTTACCCTAATAGGTTTTAAAGCACTTACAAGTGAAACATGAGAAGGCCCAGATGATGCATGAGGAAGAGGATCATGTAGTCTGGCTTCAAATGCAGCCACATCAGCAAAAGTCCTTCCCCCAGAACCAAGACCTGAACCAAGAGCAGGAGATCCATAAGCCAGACGTGAGGTAGGAAGAGAACCCCCACCTGCAGAAGAAATTGCATTAGGGGCAACCAAAACCCTACCCCCACACACGGAGTAAGCCCCACTCGTAGTGGTAGCCACACTAGCTGCAAGATCCATGACCTCTGGCTTCAAATTTTGAAGTCGCGTGTGCGTGGGAAACGCAGTAGGAGCCATTTAACTACACACTAAGTTAAATAGTATTTTCTATGTTATTTAAGCTTCCTTAGATTATTTATAAAGAGTCTATAGGCTAATTATATTTAATTTTAATTAGTTAATTAAGAAAATTAGAGGCTTCCTCATGTTGCCCTAATTTTCTCTATATGTACCCCACTTTTCTTTTTTGGAAGGTTAATGAAGAATTCAATCACATCATTTTGGATTTCATATCTTATTAAAAATATCATGTGTTTTATGGAGATCTCATGTTGCCACATAGGATTTAACTTGATTTCACAAAAATTGTTCAGAGATCTTGGCAAACTCTTTTATCATGACCCTATCTAATCTACTAGACATGAATGAGAATAATCACCCTATTACACTCCAATCAAAATAAAAGGAATTAAAACACCATTCAAGATTCATCTAAAAAAGATATTATTTAGTCTAAAATAAATCTATACTGACTACTAGATTAAAACACACTCTACTAGATGAGGGAGTGACTAGGGATGATGATAGAGTGATTAGGTATTATGAGTGATAATGAGGGAATTATTAGGGATATTGAGGGATGAGGATAAATGAGGAAGGGGTGATTAGGTATGATTAAGGTTGATGAGGGTTAATGAGGGAGTGATTAGGGATGATGAGGGGTCCAATTAAATATGATGAAGGATTTATTAGGGATGATAAGAAATAATGATGGTTAATGAGGGAGGTATTAAGGATGATGAGGGATGATGAGAGTGTGACTAGGGATGATGCTCAAGATGATGAGAGAGAGATTAGGTATGATTTGGGTTGATGAGGTTTGATGAATTGGAGTGTTTAGGGATGATCAATGATAATGAGGGATGATGGAGGATGATGAGGGAGTGACTAAGGATGATGAGGGTTAATGAGGGAGTGATTAGCAATAATGAAGGATGATGATAGCCAATGAGGGAGTGATTAGGGATAATGAGGGATAATGAGAACTGGTGAGGGAATGAATGGGGATGAAGAGCACGAATATGAGGGTTGATGAGGGAGTGATTAGGGATGATGAGGATTAATAAGGCAGTGTCCTATGTGAATTTTGAGTGCTAGAATATGACTTTATTCTACATGACTTTGGAATAATGCATGAGATTGGAATTGAATAATGCATGGATTGACCATCTACTTGACATTTATTTTAGAGAGTGGTATCTTTTTAAAATGAATTTGAATGGTGTGTTGATTTATTCTATTTCAAATAGAATCTATTAGGGTGATTAGCTACATTCATGATAAGTATAAGTTATTGTATCATGATTATAGGTAGATGTCATATATGAGTGAATGCATACATATATGTAATAGGTATGTGATAGATGTCATGTATGAGTGACTGCATCATAACTATAGATATGTTACAAGTTACATGATACAGGGCAGTCATTTATGCATATTGATAGACCAATTGATTGAAAAACCCACTCATTATTTAAGAATCCACCTTCAAGCTCAGGTATTCAATCAGATAGGGCATACTCAATTAGGTGAAATATGGGGAATAATGAATGGTATAGATCTATTACATACGTAACATGATTTTTAACCTCATGTCTCATTCTATATTTTGATACTAAAATTATGAAAACTAAGTATTGGTTGGAATGAAATTTGAAAAACTAACTTCTAAATGGTAACTCCTACAACTCTGTAATCAATTTTAGAAGATGTTGAGTGGCCCTAATTTGTTATATTTAGTAAAATAAATTTAAAGTATAATAATTTAATACTTAACATTTATTTTACTAAATATATGCTTGCACCTCAAATTGCAAAACAAAAAACATTTGCATTCTAAACACCTTAAATTGAAAAAAAAAAAAAAACATTCCAAAAAGGATGTACGCCCTTTGAAAAGGAAGTATGCCCTTTCCAAAGGGAGTGCATCTTTTGGAAGGGTGGTATTCCCTTTAGGGTTGGGACCGACCCTTGTTGATGTTCACATTGGTTTTTTTAAATAAAGGGTGTGCATCCTTTATAAAGGGCGTATGCCCTTTAAACATTTCAATTTTTTTAATTTTCCCTTCAAATCTACCTTGGGTACAAGCTTGGAGAGGTCCAAACCTACCTTGAAACTAGTCATGGAGTATCCCACTTAGTTTCTAAGAAATTTAGGTGTCTTTTTTATCTTTATTGACACATCTGATCAGGGAACTTTTATTATTTTTTAAAAAACATTATATGGGTTTGTAGAGGATAAAATGTAGTTTTTAAAAAAAAAAAAATTTAATGTTAGAATATTATTTATAATTATTACCTAATTTATACATAACATACCTCATTATGGAATATATGCATATCATCACAAATTCCCTTATAACTTTTTGAATATTAATCGAAAGTTTATAAAATTTATATCTCAACAATCTACACATTGTCAACTATGCTTTAAAAAAAAATGATTTTCATGAAGTTAAGGTCCAAAATTTGTGTTCATACACTTATATTTTTAATTTTTCAGTTGTCTTGACTTGTAAAATTATTTAAAAATTATATATATATATATAATAAAAAATATTTTCAACAATATTTCACATTTCACCTATTTATTTATGAAATTTTATACATAAATTCAATCATTTACTCAAAAAAAGTGTGTTCATACACATGCACTCTCCTTATATTTTTATAAAAAATTACCAACCTATTGTCATAAATGCATCTATTTCTCACACTTTCATCATTTGGGTATTAGAAAAAAATATATATTTAGAAACTAAACTCAAAATGCCATAATTCATGTTTTTATGTCATTGTCAATTTCCTTTTTGAAGTGTTTCTAACATTCTCTTCAAGTTCAACTATTTTTATTTTCAAAAAAAAGGTGTCGCTTTATAACCCCCTTTTGTCTCCTATTATCCTACATCTACCCTTGGTTTTAGTTTTATATTTAGGAATTCTTGCATGTTTTGACATCTTGAGTTTCTTCATTCACATTGTTACCTTCCTAATTCGAAAGACTTTCTTCTAATTTTATAGTAGTAACTTGTCAAAGTTGAGCTAGCTTTTACGGTATTGACATATATTTAAACCTATGTTTGGTGTATGATTTTACACTTAGGTTTTTGAGTTATCATACCCTCTTCTAATTTAATGATTTCAACCCACCAAAGTTGAGTAAATTTATGAACCATTTCTTATAATTGTGTGGTACTATGTCACATTTTTTAATTATAATCTATTTATTACCTTGTCACTTATTTCAAGAAAATCAAAACATACCTTGTTAATGTTTACAAAACATTTTATAAACCTTAGAAAATGTAGAGAACAACCTTATAGACATGATACAAAGGTACACTCATATTGGGGTCTATTATGGCCCTACGTATGTGGAAGAGAACTTTTATGATGGACAAGACAATTTCATGGTCTTGAGGACATTCCCATGACTGTAGGATTTGAGAAAGATTACTTTAAACATTAACCCCTAGAGGACAAAGATGAAACACTCCTAAAGTTGATTGAATCAGGTGCTGGAATGCTATCATACTTTTCTATGGAACAATTACAAACCTTGGTTAGGGTAGAAGAACAAAAACTAGGGAAATCCCTCGATCACATTGTAATAACAAAAATTGCATCTTCTAGTAAAGGAAAGGAAGTCCTCATAGATACAAAACATAGCAATCAATATCTTGTAACTAAGATCAAGAAGATAAGTCAATGATATGCAGACCAACTTACCACAGACTTGATGGACTCTTTAGTTTCTACTTCGATACATAAAAATTCTTCCAAGGAACAAGGGAATATGGTCAAACCAATGCAACAAAATTTAGTTAAAAACACACCTATGATGGATCAATATGCATCAATTAAATAACCTAATTCCCAAGAGGTTTTGCAACATGTTTTTCTAGACACAGATATTATATTTTTCAATCATCAAGAACCTCTTGTTTCTTCACAAAATCAAGGACCAAAACATTCAGTACATATTGAGGAAATTATTTTAAAAAAATTGGATACTTCATCTCAACCAACCATACTATGGTTAATAGACAACAGACTCCCCAAAATCAACTGAACACTTATAATTCAATATGATCGTCTTCAGGGAATGTTAATCAACCCAAAATTCAATGGCTTACTTACTTGACTCAAGGAGTGAGTCAAAACAAAGTTGTAGATCATAGGTTGTATATACCTAAAAAATCCATGCAATAGGAGCACATAACACCCCAATAAAATTATATTCCACCCACCAATGTACCAAACATGCAAGAGTGAAATTTGATGAAGGAAATTGTGTCACGATTGGAGACAAGAAACAGAATCAAGAAGTACAAATTTGATGAAATATGTCCCTATATTTTATATTTGAGTATTCTCCAAGTCCCATTTCCACCTCATTTTGAGGCACCCAAATTAGACAAATAAAAAATAAATCGTGATGCTCATAATCACATTCAGGCATTTTTTGTATTATGCCAAGAGGTAGCTTACAGTAGCATTTATTTTTTTCATTTGTTTCCATGAAGTTTAGTAGGACAAGCTTTAAACTAGCTTCTTAAGTTATTCGAGGGATTGATTATAGATTAGAATGATCTATCTAAAAAAAATCAATCACTTCTTTTATAATATTGAACATGAATTGAACATTATTGACTTATGTAAATACAAATAGTAAGATGGAGAAAGCTTCATGGCATATCTACTATGGTGGAGAACATTAGCTAGTTACTTTCAACATAATTTTCCAAACAAACAATTGGCTAACATATTTTCATAGAACCTACACCCTGAGGTGTTGCACAATTTCTATCTTGCTTGCATAAATACATTTGATTAAATTATAGATAAGGGTGTGTAGATTGAGAAGGCACTAATCACCAAAGGCCTTATCAAGATTTATGCATAGGGTCAAACATCAAATTAGACCCAATCTCCCAATTAAATAGTTAAAATAGAGAAACCTAAGGGGTTAAATAAGATAAAAAATATGGTTCAAAATGGAGTAACTAAATCAAGACATGTACAAATGATATAGGCTCTACCAACTCCAAACATGCAATTAGCTCCACCTAATCCACCAAACACTTTGAAAAGGTTCCCTCCATGAAGGGTATTCAATACCAATTTTAGATTCTTCAACAAATTGAGAGATCCTATTGAGGTAGTGTTCCAAAAGCTCATATCATCTAATTTAATTGTATGGTCTATACCAAGGTTATTTCTTGAAGATCAACCCAAACCCGATTGGTATAAGGAAAATGAATTTTGTAAATTTCATCATGTATTGGTCACAGTGCTTATCATTGTATCCAATTATGACACCTTATTGAAGATTTGATTGAGAGTGGTGAATTTGAGATTAAAATTTCTCCACCTGACACTAATCAAGATATACACATATAAAAAGATCCATTTCCTTGACATAATCAACAACATCCAAAGAACAATTGGAACCAAGGATAATATCAGTAGTAAAATCAGAATCCAAGTCAAAATTGTAATTAACATAATGATAATCAAGATCATAATACCCATGCTAACAATCTAGGTTACAACAACATTCCTTAAAATTATAAAAATATTATGGGATGCATTTATACAAGCCACATTGTGACTATCACTGTTAAATACCGTGAAATGTCTCGTACTCCTCATAGTACTAGACTCATTATTATAGGGTCAACACCCTCTCCCTCAAGTAATGTCATGTCGAGTTCACACAATTCTATTATGCCTCCATTTGCACAAGTTACTATTTATGTACCTCATCCTTCCTCTAATTATAATATCTCCTCACCAAATCTAAATTGCTCCAATGTAATTAGACTCCCACGAGTCACTCTTCGAGGCCCTTTGCCTTCATATTCTAATTATAATGGCTCCTTTCCACCTCTATATTATGTAATCAAAATTATATGCTCATGAGTTGCCCTTTAAGACCCTTTGCCCTCTTCTTCCATTGAACCCAACATGAACATTGTGCCTTTGGATCCAAAACCAAACACTGTGCCATCCAAGGCTAAACCATCTCGTCCTACTATAAAAAATCCTTATAGTCTATTGGACTAACTGAGTAAAACCCTTACACAGATTTCTATTTTAGACCTTTTGTGTATGTCTAAAGTTCATAGAAACATTTTGAATGACATTTTACAATAATCCACTATTCCCTAAGATATTAATCCTGAACAGTTCCAAACATTAGTATGACATTTATCTTCATTTTGATAGCTCACATTTGATCAAAAAGACATGTCCACTCTTAGTTTGAGCCATAATAACCCCTTGTATATTGAGGTAGTCATTGAAAACCATGAAATCAAATGAGTTATTATAGATAATGGTTCAAGGCTAAACAAAGTGTCCCTCAAATTGGTACAGATATTGGACTATACTACAAAAGACATTTAGCTAGAGACAATCACCATAAAGGCTTATGATAATGTTGAGAGGGAATGTTCTAGTAATATTTGTTTGCCAGTCATTGTTGGCTCTAATTCCCATCACACTTTGTTACCTATTGTAGATATTAATTTACCTTATAACATACTTATTAGTTGTCCTTGGATCTATGAAGTACAATCTATCCCATCCACTTTTCATCAGTGCCTTAAGTTTCCCCATGATGGGATCGAGGTCACCATTCCTATCGATCTATAGCCTTATTAATATTGAAAACACCTTGAGCCTGAGTTTTGAAATTATAATTATTGTCCAAGTTTCAAATTTGTTATAAAAAAGGACAAGGAGATAGTTTGACATCCACCAAAATCTAATTATATCAACCTTAGTGACCTTGCTTCCACTTTGACTGATCCATTTCTTACAACTCTTACAAATTAGGTTGTTAAAGAAGATGTGGGTATTTCCTTAAGGATGCCTTACATATTTATAAGTTGTCGATGTTTCCTAAAACATCTGGTAAACCCAAACCTTCCAAAATACCTAGCAGACCCAACTTGATTTGGCAACAAAAGAAAGAAATAACAAAACCAAAGATGGTATTTATACCTATTACTTCACCAAAATAGGATTGAGAGGATTTCACTAAAGGAGACTAGTTATATTCTGAAAACATTATTGATTGTTTTTAGAATCCAAAATGTCTTATCCTTAATCAGATCATGGATAATTTTTATTATACAAAAAAATTCCTTGGCCCACAAGTGCAAAGAATCTTGGAACCTTTATTAGATGGTCTACCTAATTTGAATCAAGATCTCAGATTTATATTGCTTGGGGGTGACTTCATGACTTTGATAGTGATTCTTCTGAATTGATTAGTGATGAAAATCCTAGCATTGGTGTAACATCACATTATATCCTTTTAGATGACCTTGTTGAATCAAATTTATTTGATTCAAATGCCATCATGACCATAACACCCCATTATTCTCTATGATTTTATCATCCTAACCTCATTGATTGGGACCAAAAAAATTTATTCATATGGCTTGATGAATTCTAGAATGAAGAATAAATTATAAAATATATGGGCCTTAGAGATGGATTGTTTATTGGTGATCATAAGCAAGGCTTTGATTTTTTTCTAGATCCTTCTTATTTTGGAGAGCAGGAAAACTTTCTTGTCATGAAGAACATAAAACATTGATATCTTCAAGTGAAAACCTCTTTGAGGAACTCATTGGTCAATGAAAAATTAAAGATAAAGATAAACCATTGAGTAAAAACGTATTTCAAGCACTCTTGGATGGTAAATTTTTCTCATCCCCAAGGATGCACAAGATCCATCAAGTCCTAGCTCCATAGCCAACACTAGCATCATGTCAAAACAACAAGTCTTTGAGCATCTTGCTCTTGACTTTCCTGAGATTTTTGCTAGTTGGCCATTACCTGAATTGGTAGATTTAGATTTATCACATTATCTAGAGCTTTCAGAGGAATAGTAATAAATTGCAGTAGAATAAATTAATAATAATCACACATTACCTACTATTCTTGAATATTGTTCTACACTTCTTGAAGAACACATTATTAAAGTGAACTTGGGAACATATGAGGATCCCAAAATTGCTTACCTTGGATCTTCCCTTACTGAAGCAGAGCGAGAATATGTTTTATCAATTTTGAAGGATTTTATTGATATTTTTTCTTGGGAATATTCAGACATGCCAAACTTAGACCCTGATTTGGTTATGCATCACCTTGTTGTTCATCTAGATGTAAAACTAGTCAAACAAAAATTGATAAAGATGCATCCATGCATCACCCTTTTGGTAAAAGCCAAATTGGAGAAATTATTGGGAGTAGGCTTCATTAGACCACCAGACTATTTTTAGTGGATATCAGACATAGTTCTTGTATACACCCTAAATTGGTCAAGCAAATTGGAGAAATTATTTGGAGTAGGCTTCATTAGATCACCAGACTATTTTTAATGGATATCAAACATAGTTCTTGTATACACCCTAAATTGGTCAAGCAACCACACATATCATGTATTTTCATATTCCTTTCATAAGAGACTCTGATTAGAGAATATGAGCCTTGTTCACATTAGTTTGTCTTTGTTTTACTTATCTTGGTCTTATTTATTGCTTTTATCACCTCTCTATTATCTCAATCAATTTACCTATACCTCCAGGATCCCCTAAAAAATTTTGTGTTAGTCCTAGCCTATTTTTTTGATTTTAGGACAATAGAATTCTATAGGACTACAACACCCAGTGCTCCTATCCTTTTTGATGTTATTATCTAATGGTCATTTTTTCTTGATTAATGGGTCCTAAACCTTTAATAACCCCTCCCTTAAGTTTTATTTAGATTTTTTATATTGGATAATGTGAATAAATCTCCCAAATTAAAAATGAATATCCTCATATATAAAGGAATTCACAAGTCATTTTATATCTAGCACTTACTACTTTGGCACATTACATAATAAAAAATCCATCAATAGTATAGCTCAACCTTTTGTGTCACACATAGACTTGCATGCTTGATCAAATAAGGGTCTAGGCAAAAGTCATTCTTGCATCTACCATGCATGTTGATTATGCACACTCCCTAATGGAGAACTACATTTGATCTGAGACCCTAGCTTGAGGGTTAATGTAGGCAGTGATTAGGATAGCAGGGGTTCTAGGTCATGCAATCATTCTTCCCCTAACCCAATTTTCCCTTTTTATTTTTAATGCATTTTTTATTTGCATGTGTGTAGATAAATATAGGGTTTGGAGATTGAATTGGATCTATAGCAAGTTTTTTTGACTTTCAACCTCTAAAATTTTGTACACATGCTCACATCGAGGTAGCAGGTAAAACCCAAAAAGCTCAAATCTCTTGAACAATAGTGGTAGAGGTAGAATATAGTTCTAATTCCACTCCTATCCACTTTCAATGCTCCTATCCAATCATAAAATTAAGGCCATATCTAGATTCATGATAGTGTCCCAGTCTTGCACCTTAATTTCCAGCTCTTGAATCATTCATTTTAGTTCATTTTTAGATAAGTTCATTTCTCTTCCTCATGTAAATTATTAGATTAAAATCTATATTTTTCCATATTAAATGATATTTTTTCCCATACTCCAGACCCTTTATTATTTAGGAACTAAACACTATATTTCCAAAAATAATAAAACATGTGGTGAACCCAACTTACTTCGAATAAAATCTAAAACCCTAGGTATACTTAGGGTTTTTCCTTCAAATTTTGTGCACAAATTTAATTTTAAATTTATGATTTTTGTATAAATTTTTGTGCATTAATTCTATTAAAATATTATTTTAGAATTTAAATTATTGAAACAATTTTCAAAAATTCTAAAACCCTAGCTCAAAACCCTATATTTTTAAAATAGGTCCTCAAACCCCAAGCCTTGCAAATTTTAGAAAAATATTTTGGAATTTTTTCAAATTGTTTACTTTTTCAAAAATAATTTCAAAATTTTAATATTATTAGTTTTCTTTTACAAAAATTTAATTTCAAATCTCTAATTTTTTATTAATTTTTATGCATTTATTCTATTCAAATTTATTTTTAGAATTTAAATTATTTGCATAATTTTTAAAAAAATTAAGACCCTAGATCAAAACCCTAGATTTCCAAACTAGGTCCTCAAACCCCAACTTTTCCTCATAATTTTTAGAAAAATAGTTTGAAATTTTTACAAATTGTTTACTTTGTCAAATGTACTTTCAAAATCTCTATGTTAGTAGTTATTATTGCATTTATTTCTTAATAGTGCTTTTACATATTTTGTTTGGTGAAAGAAATAAAATGGCCATTAAGGCACTTCTTCCCTCTCATCTCATAGATCAATTTCTAAAATTTTCTCATAATTATGATAATGAATGGACAAATTTTCAAAATTGCACATTAGCTAAAAATGTGGAAAATGATTTCATTTTCAATGAAGATAATTACTATTGTTGTAATGAGGAATATGATGATGTACATGAAATTGATAGTGAAGCAAAAATAGATGCATCTTCTTCTCTCAAACCTATCTCTTTTATTCCTTCTTCTAAAGAAAATAATTTTGATAAATGGGAAAGATACTTTTCACCTCATTCTCCTATGCACAATGCACCAAATGAATAAATTAGTCATGCACTTCCAAGTGAACCTCTTATTGGTGATAATTTTCTTCCATGTGAATCTAATCTCTCTCTCTCATTTTCTACTTCTATGTTTAAATTACAACAATATAAATACAATAGAATAAAATTGTCAATGCATACTTCAAATGATCCATCTCATGTTATTAACTCTACTTTATCAATATAAGGTCTAAATGATAAGTCTCTTTCTCTTACTTATCATGAAAATAATGCATGTATTCCACCCATTGATAGCATAGATGTACATGATATTCCAATTTCAAATGATAATTTATTTCACATTTGAAAGGAATTAAATTTTTCTCTTATAGCTCTTCCTAGCAATGATGGAAGTGATAATGAGTATGATAGTGAACCTGCTAATGAATATGAAAATGAGAGTGATTTTGAACAATATTCTAATTATGATAATGCATATAACAATGATGATTATTATGTGCATAGTGAAGAAGAATATGAATCTCATGTTTCTAACTTTTCTCTCACTCTTCCTCTCAAACATAATGTAATTATAGAGTTTGTTTCTACTTCTATGTATGATTCTATTTCAAATAATACACATGTTTATGTTACTATCACATCTTCTACTCAATTAGAATGTGATTCACTAAAACATAATGATACTAATGAATCTCCCAAGCCACCCCACTACAATATAACCCAGTTCTCACTCTTTACCCAAAGAGAATGGTAGCCCACACCCCTCTAGTAAGGTCTAAGTTACCATTACTCCCAAGGTTTAAGTGAACACACCCCCTCTTTATGATCCAATTGCTAAATCTAGCATCCCATGGCTAAAATTATAATCAAATTCATCAATTTAATGAACCACTGCAAGACGCTAATGTACCATCCCAAGAGATTATCTCTTTAATGCATGCAATTGGTGAATTACAACACCAAATACATCTCCTTACCTTGGAAAATAAGGCTTATATGTCTTGGATGGATGCCAATGATTTACATGGTAACCCTCTTCTGAATACATTCATAAAATCTTCATTGCCTAAGCATTTCAAGACACCATCATTTCCTCACTTTGATAGAACTAGAGATCCATTCATACACCTTCAAGCCTTTTGAAAGGCTTTGTCATCTTATGCGAGTCCTTTGAGTCTACTAAAATTATTCTAATAGGCATTAGTGGGGGAAGCATAAAATTGGTTCTTTCATCTACTCCTTGTTGGCTCCTTACACACGTATGAAGACTTATAGGAGGCATTTCTCAAACATTACATATCAAACATGGTCCCTCATGTTACATATGATAAACTTGAAACTTTACATCAGAATACTTTAGAGTCAGTTAGTGATTATATCTTATGATTCAAAAATCACATGTTATGATTGATATATAAACTAGAAGATTTAGAGATTTAACATATATTTATTAAGGGGCTTCACCAACCTCTCCTTGAGCATCTACTATATCAAACAGAGTCCTCTTTTAAGCACTTATGTTGTACAATTCTATCTTTGGAAAATAAATTGGGATTGATTAAGGTAGATTCAATTGATCAGATCATTGTAGATTTCATAGTAGTATATATAGCTCCTAGCATCCAGCATCTACCATGTCCTAAAAAAAAAGAGACCACAACCATAAAAATAACTAGTTAAGAACAAAGAGCTAGTCTCCAGAACACAACCTATAGTATGCACTATAGAGAACAACATCAAGGCACCACTATATTTTGATTCAGAGTGAGATAGCCCATGTGTCATATTATTAGCACTATTAGATAGGAGGTTAATCACATTTCCTTCTACTCATCAATGAGATCCACATCTCCTATAGAAATAACCTCATCGACCCTTTTGTAACTATCATCATATCCAAGACATAGAGATAATGATTATTATGGACTCAAAGATTATATTAATAGATGTGTTGATAATGGCATCATAGCATTCACATAGGGGGCATCAAGATCTCCTTGACTATGGAACCATAGACCTCATTCATCCATGACTGAGTCATCCCAAGACATTCCTTCATAGGAATCATCAATCACTCATCCTGAGAGTAATTCAGGTTCTAGGATAGATCCCCATAGGAGATATCCTATTACACCTATTCAAAAGGTTTGGAAACCTTTATAGTGAGAACAACCTACATATAGCACTATAGTTCAAGGAGTACATAGTGCAATTCTATATACATATCTAGAAAAGTCACAGGCACCACAATAGACTACTACTCATGAGAAATATTCACTATAACCAAATTTTTTGGGTCCTATCTCATGTAGCAATCCACTACAGTTAAGATTAAATAAACCCACATAACAAAGTACTACTCATGAGAAATATTCATTACCGCTAGATTTTTTAGGTCCTATCTCATGTAGTAATCCACTATGGTTGAGATTAAATGAGCCTTCATCATAGGTTTTAGCTCCAGCTCGATCTATGGCTTAGTCATACACATCACAATAGAGGCCACAAGGTATATGATTATGGATAAATGAGCCTTATTCACAACATAGTTCCTATTTCATTTCCAATAAAGTCACATTTTTTAGAATCTCCATGTCCAGCTACAGTTAGTACATAGTAGATATTTTTAGATACAAAGCATATTCCTACATAGTATGAGTAGTATGGGTACTTGTTCAGTTGGACATCAAGGTTCAGATAGTGAAAAGTCATAGAGTGATATGATGCACATTCAAACTATCATCAGTTCATAGCTTGACTTAGTAAGGTAACAATGGATCCAAAGCTCTAGCTAGCCTTTGTATTTTTGAGCCACTCTCGGGGAAGTAATACACACAACGTTCTATCTTAAATCCCTATAAACTAATAACTAACATTACTAATTACTAATAAATATCCATATATAAAACCAACCTATCAAAATTTGGACCTTACCAGTATCCTATTTTACCAATCTTAAACCAACTCACTTTATCCAAATAATTTACCAATTATAAAACCCATAAATTTATACTTACATATGATTACAAATCAAAATCAAGCATCACCCTTATCAACAAATAATCAAATCACATATCTCAAGTACCATTTTACCAAGCATAAATAACCTTCAAAATCAATACCAAATAAATTACTTCTAAAATATTCATATGCAACAAATATAATAATATATTTCAAATCCCATAACATAGTATGCATGAATCAAAATCAAAACAATATCCATATTTATATCAATTTTTTAAAAACATATACATCATATCAAGATACAATCAATCATGACTGGGCATCATGCCCTCACTCTCAATCTCACTCTCTCCTCCAGTACTAGTCCCATAGTCCAGCGTAGTACTCGATGAACCTACACCTCCTTAAGCTCCTGAATGCCTCTTATGTCATCTCTCTCACTATAGTAACCACCCATGCTCCTCACAAAAGTTTGCATATTATATCTAAATATTCATGTACTCTTCCATAATCTACATACTCACTAATCCATAATAAGGTAGAGGCATCATATGCCTATCTAGCTCAGCTCTTACCTCATCTCTCTCCTATTGCCCTAACATATGCAATTGTACCTATAGTATCCCTATCAAAAAATGAGCATAAACACTGGCTATAACTATTATTCACTCTATCAAACCCTCCTCCATATCATCACCAGGTACATGTCATGTAAGCTCACAGAGTGTAGAATCAATGATAGTCTCCAAATACTCATCATCTCCACCTCCTCCCCCATTAGGTGCTTCATCTTGAGCACCTCTCACTCCACCTATGCACAAAAGTACAAACACTATGTTAGATATACATTTTCCAAACAAGCTAAAACAAGCACAAACTTGTACATAATTCAAATATAATCAAAGATTACCTTCCATCATCTAGATCAAAGTGAGATCCTCATACTCAAGGGCATCTCCTCCATCAACAAGATACAATGGATCCCATTGATGCCTCATCCACCATGTGGTATATTCCTCTATGCATCCAATATCATCTACATCAAAAATATCTATAGCTACATCCCATGCTTCCAAAAGTAATGGTGCTAACTCAACCTCAATAGGCCTCCCAAAATCTCCTACCCTCATTGGTGCCTTTGTACTCCTCACCCACACCCATGCTATATGGAGCACATCTTGTGGTACCCCACAATGTTTAGCCATGTACTCATACTTAAAGCACTTGTACACTCCAACCTAGTAGTCATGTAACCAATAATTGACCCTCATATACCGTAACTACACTTCATCCTCAAGCTACCCAGGGAATCCTATATAAGGCCTCCATATGATATTTTAGGCCACTAATCTATCTAAAACTAATCTATAGTGATATATCCCAAGAGACCGAATAGCCAACATACTCATTCACTACTCTCTAAATAGTTGTGGAGGTGCCCACCTCTCCCTCGGTAATCCTGTCAGCTGTACAACCACTATGTGCTTGTAAACCCAATAATACAATAAAGTAATCATGCTCACCCCACCACTAAATTCCTCCTATGTAAACCTATAAATGTCCCTATATAAGTGGGTAAGCATAGTCCTACCCCATGATAACACAGTGCTATATACCTCTACATTGTTTACAATCCTATGCATTTTGTATACAATCGACACCCCACTCCCATTAAATACAATAAATGAATCCGAAAACATAGCCAACTACTTTCATAGATGTGGAACACTTGAATTCATAATAATTGATAATAATACATCACTATCACTACCTCTCTGATGTATGCCTGAGAGCACACTAGCAAAATACAAGGATGCATGATCAATAGCATCAACACTCATGTCATCCTACAAAGTCACACATCATCTGATAACTAGAAAATGAAAAATACAATACACATCCTCCAAAGTAATCAAAATATATCTAGTAAGAATTCAAAAAGTGCATGTGTCTACATTCCACCTCTCACATAAGGTGATAATTATAAACTTATCCCACTTCATAGTGCCTAGGTCACACACATGACCCAACCTTGCCCTATCCATCATAGCTCTCTCATCAACTAAAAAAGGTAAAAATATTAGTGTCTCCATCACTTAGCCTCTACGAAACTCCCTCATCCATACCTTTCCCTATAAATACACTAAAAAATAGCATATATGTCAGTTAACCATGCCAAGAAAAATAGCCAAGCTACACAATAATAAGCAATAAATCAAAAACTCAAAAAACTAGCCCCAGTAGACAAAAACACTGCAAAAAGACACCAATACTAGAAAATAATGCCAAAATCTAGACAATAGTACTGAACACTAGATAGGAGCACTAACTCTTAGACAGGAACATTGGAACTAGTGGAAAATTCCTAAAAATGCTTCAAATAGCTCAAAAACACCAAAAACTAGCTTCCAAATAGGCAAAAATCACACATTTTAGCTACTTACTAGGGGTAATCTCCCCACTATAATCTATTATTTTGACTCAAGAGAGGATGGTTAGTATGGTGCATCAAAAAATCTTGGAAATGATGTTCATGGCCTCTCTATTTATAGATTTTTGCAAATATCTAGAATCAACTTGAACCGTCCATCTCAAGATTGAGATGTGTGGTTGAGGGTTAATTCAATTTTTGGCATTAATTTTGTAATTATCCTCATCATGACATTGGAATAAGGGGCAATTAAGAGGCATGGAGGGCATCATGGAAGACATTGATGAGGCATGGAGGGCATGAATCCTGATATTTGTGGCATTTATGGCCTAGGGATGTCTTCCCAAGAAATGAGGTCACTTGATGATGTAGATATTCAATATTCATTTCCAAAAATAAGTTTTCAAAAAATTTCCATGGAATTATTAATTAGGCCCTGATTTGGGTTAATTAGCTCTTAAGCATGCTCAAGCACTTTGTGCACAAATTACTCAAATTGATTAGAATGCCTTGTTATTGGTCCAAAATTTGACTGGATTAGAATTGGAAGTCCATGTCAGATGTATTGGAACCGTATTCCTATTTATAATGTTAACAACAATAAATAATGAAGGCACACATCTTGTGTAGAATATTTGATAAGAAAGAGCAATCCAGACCATGTGGGTGCAAAATTGGCATTTTGACTCAAAATGATCTGATCAACATTAGCTGGCCCATAAATTGTATTGCCCCATTTAGGGATACCCTAGCCAAAATCGGTACTTAAATATATCGATTTCACATCACTTAGCATGTTTTAGTGTTTTTAAGCCAAATTGTGCATTTTAAGTGGAAATTAGCCAAAACCCTGATTGGAGGTTATCAGTGGCCATTTTTAGGTGTCTATAGTTTGCCCCTATTTGGGAAGAGGTTACAAACCATAGGCAAAGCAATGTCTTCTCAAATAATGAGAGATGGTCTGTATGCCAAAAATAAGATGATGGTTGAAGAAAAAAGCTTTAAAAGGTGTTTGGGAAGCCTATGATGATGCCCCCTTGAAGGAGTGGCTGTCATATTTATTGATGGGCAGTCCCTCAAAAAAAAACAAGAAGAAAGGTGGAATTAACCCATGGTTGAGATTAATCCAAATGATAAAATGCTTGCATATATTGATGTAAAAAGGATACTGATTTTCCCAAAGGTAGTTATAATCATTAAGAGGACCTAGATTGGTTAAAGATGATTGTGCCCCAGTTAGGGCTGATTAGCAAGCATAACTCAAGGATATAACCTAGAATATAGATTAAAGATGAACGGGTGAAAAGTGATGAAAATATATGAATAGAAGAATAAGATTGATCATTAAAAATGATTTAGTTGTACCTATCAATGAGGAGATTCTTGTCCTGATTAACAATGATACAACTAAAATGGTTAATAGTTTATATTGATCAAGGTGGGTGGGAGGATTTACCAAGGTGCCAAGGAAAAACTTCTATAGCTCCATTGATTGTAGACCTTCTTGAATCTAATTTTTTTATAGCATGTGATGTTAGGCTTCATGATACAACACCATGAAGACTTGGATAAAATATGCATAAAGATTGACTCCCAATATCCAATAAACATTAAAAAATAACGCACCAATGATAAAAACCATGATGACAATGTTTACATATGAATATGGATAGACTCAAAAATAATGTTCTCAAGGAATCACCCAATGAACACATATAGACTAAGTCGAGGCAATAGTGCTAAAAGTAAACAAATAGGCAAGCGAATAAACAAACAAACAAATAACTTGAAATAAACAAACAAATAGAAAGCCTAAAAACAAAAGCAAAAGAAAGCATCCTAAAAATGACAATGCCCCAATAAGGTGGATTGAGGATAATTGACAGGCTTAGATAAGACAAATATTTTTGGTATTTTTTAAATATTATGAATGTTTTTTGAATTTTGAGGTATCTTAACTCGTTAGAGAATGACAAGATACCTGCTCATAAAATGGTGAGAGAGTTTAGCTTAGGTTGCTTGAAAAATGGTGAGAGCATATGGAAAGGGATACTGAGATGACCTCAACATGAATTGATCATAACCACATATTCCTAGAGTAGTACCTCAAGTCACTGTATTTATGCCCACACAAAAGGTAGGGAAAAAACAACTAGGTCCCAATAATTCCCCAAATTTGGCAAATGGCCAGTCAAATAAAAATAGCAATGGTAAGGTGATGCGACAATGCATGATAAACGAGTGTTGCCCCTAGTTTGCCTATAGGCAGTTATAACTAGGAGACAATGACATAGGCCAATGATACTAATTTTCCCATAGGTGGTTATAATTAGTAGAAAGATTGGTGAAACACTGAATTTGGCCATAGGTGGTTATAATCAAGCTCACATAAACAAACTTAATAGGATGAAAGATATCTTGCCAGATCAATTGTCACACTACTTTCATAAACTATCATTGAAACATAGATTGGATTAATTATTGAAACTTGATCAAAATCCTCTCACAAAAATTGTAGGAAGAACCAAAGTAGCTAAGATCAAAATAAGATTGGGTAGGATGACTAAAAATAGGCTTTGGTCTAGATAGGAATGGAATGATAGGATGGTATGGTCTTTCTAAGGATAATGATGGTTTTTGATAGATTGGATAAAATGGTAAGAGGATTGCCTCATAGTGATGGGGTAAATGGTTGGGTACTTTGACAATGGAAAATGGATATGTAACAATGGTAATGGCATGGTACATGTTTTTGGCCTGGTTGTGGTTTTTTATTCTATTTTTCCTATTGATGGGGAGATGCACATCTTAATAAACAAATGATACAAACAAAATACTTGATCATGTTAATTTCTAGCCCACACCTCATCTGAATAACTACTCTGTCAAGAATGCTTTTGTGATCTTCATTGGTCATTGATTATGATTCCTTCAAACATTGAGATAAGGTATTTTTATAGCCTCTACAAAGGAAAGTGCAACCATGGATGGTAAATAGGGACAAATAATATATGGTAGGTTTGATTATGAAATAGAATGGCAGATGATAATGGAATGTGGAATGGTGGGGAAATAAATGAAGATCAAGACTTTTAGTCACACATAATGTTGTTAATGATGGATTTAACATAACTTGGATGTGGTGGGGTTGAAGACTTATTCTCTTGATAGGACCATCAAAAAAATTTGTTGTTTGGGCTTGAGAGAAGATATCATCTGATTAGGCTATAGATAGGAAGCTATTTTGATTTGATCTTTGATTTTATATTCATCAAGCAGTGAAGAAATTTTATGCTTAGCTATTGGTGCCTCAATGAGGTTTTCACCAATGAAGTTGTCTTGATTGTCTCGTAGCACCTCCGAGAAGGTTTCACTAAGGAATGTGGACTTTTGACTTTGATTTTCTTTTAGCACTTTCAAAAAAAATTCACTAGGAAAGTGTTCTTTTACTACATGAATGTTGTCTTGGCCTCCTTGCTCTTCTTCAACTGCTATATCACCATGGATGCAGTTCAATAAAGTTCAATTTCATCGATCCCAATCAACACTTTTGGGAGATGGAATGTCAATGATATGGCTATTTTGGTTGATGGTAATGGCCTATGAAATGGTAATGAAATAGGGAGGGGATGCACAATCCACATAGAATATACTAGGATAACTTATGTCAAAGTTGAATTACTCATCCTCAAAAATTGTGGAAGGATAACAAATGTATTTAAATTGATCTGTGAGGCATGCATAACCAATGTTGTAACAATCATGAACATATTTTGTATCTAAATCTAATTTTAACTCAAGGGACTCTAAATCTAATGTTGAGACTGATTCTAATTCTAAATCTGATGTTGATTCAAGAATAGAACTTGACTCTAATTATGATTCTTCATCTGATGGGTACTTTGTTACAGTGATGTCTTGTTGAATATTTGGTTTTAGACAAGTAAAAACCTATAATAGCATAATGGGCTCCACAAAGACTAGTTTGTTAAAGCAAGACTCCTCTAAGATGGGAAATAGGTTAAGAGACAAATCTTCAGAGATAAACTTATCAATAGGAGGCTCTTGAAAAATAGGCACATGGTCAAGGTAATGATTTTCCCAAAGGTAGTTATAATCATTAAGAAGTGACTCAAAAAATACTAACTCGTCAGAGTGAGACTCCTCGACAACTAGTATAGGATTAATAGGCATTTTATCATAGGCTGACTTATCACAAATGGTTGATTCAACAGAAATATCTCAGATTGGTTGGTTCTCTTGGCCTTGGTTTCCAATGAGTTGTAAAATACTAGTTTTGAACATAGCTTGGTCTTCAAAATATTAGATCGATTGAGGTTTGGTTGGGATTGGTATTGGAGGAAGAATGGCATGTGGTTGGATAATGGTAGGTCTTTAGGGAGCATGATTACTTGCATGAGCCAAAGGATAAAGTCTTGAGATGGTAATTATAGGGCATTATGGGGCTTGATTGTTTGCACAAGCCAAAGGACTAGGTCCTCGAATGATGAAGGGGCATTGTGGAACTTGATTGATTACATAAACTAAAAACTGCGGTCTTGGTATAGAAATGGTTAGGTGTTGTGGAGTTGGTTGCTCACACAAAACAAAGGATAAGGTCTTGGCATGGGAATGATGTGACATTGTGGTCCTGGAATAGAAATGGTATGATCTGGTGGACCCTGATTACTCACATAAGCCAAAACATCTAAGTCTTCCTCATAAACCACATCATCCTAGTTGTGAGTTAGCTCATAAGTTGGTTCTTGACTATGTTCCATGTATTGATTATTGCAAAGAGGGTATGGATCTGTATCTCAAACAATATTATCTATAGTTGGATCTTCAAATTCCTCCTCACAAGCCTCTTCATACCAATCTAGGTTTGGAGTTGGATTATAATTTGCTTTGTGACTTTGTTCCCATGAATGATTAATATAAGGTGGATAGAAATCTATCTCACAAACTATATTAGCATCATTGGGGTCTTGACAAAAGCCATAAAAGTCATTTTGTGTGGTCATTCTATCATAATTTAGATTGTAAGTGACTCCACCATAAGTGTAGCAAGACATATCCATGTAAATGTTGAAATCTCTAAAAATAAAAAGACTTAGAGTTCTACAAACTCTAAAAAAAATCCAAAGGACAAATGGTTCAAGCTTGGTCTAACTTGGCTGAAGGGGTGGAGTTGTATCTCCAATGTGGTTTGAAAGGGGAGCTATATCTCCAAAATGATTTGTGCTAAGACTTGGCATAAAATAGTCTAGCATCAAATGTCTAATGTTTAATGTCAAATGTCATACGCACAAAAGTTTAAGCATGTGAATAAAAATTGGCATGCCAAAGGTCTAGGTCAAAGTGTTCTAACCAAGGTCTAAACTAGGAAAGGGAAAAGTTGAGTTGTTAGGTCTTTTGTCCAAACATAGAGTCAAAATCTAGGCTCAAAAAAATAGGCATATGGTAGGAATTTTGGCCAAACAATGTCAAAAGCTAGACTTGAAACAAAGGATGATGTGATTTGATTTAATCTAACAAGTTTGGAAATAACTTTGACATAAACTTGGCACATGAAATCAAACATAAACATGATCAATTGGCATAAGTCATAAGACAAAATGATCTTTGAGAAAGGTTGTGTTCTCTCAAATAAAGGCACAAATAATGATGAGGATAGGCTTTAAATAAACAAACCATCAATAATTTTCTAATTTGGGTAATCTATTAATCAAAGTTATGTAACCCAAAAGAGAAAGATCTATGTATTAGCCCCATGAATTAAGGCCTAAACATAAATCAATCAATGTTTGAATCCAAACTTGACAAGGCTAATTGAAAATAAAATGTTGAAAACTAAGATTTGACCAAATAGGCTAGACAAGATTGGACATCATGATAGCACAAGACAATGGTCCAAATGGTATGCATGACATGGTTTTAAACGAATGGTTTTTGGCACAAGGTGAAACAAGTATTTAAATAAATTAAGTAGACTAATGGCATAAGCATGCTCAAATGATGTGATTAATGCTATGTTTCAAAAGACTCAAAAGCATAAATGGTTTGACATGATTTGGGTAGCGTAACTCTACCCTCTACAACTCAAATGACACACACACAAATAATTTTAGAAAAAATTTCAAGGCACAAGTGTGGTGTAAAATGGCCAACATAACACCTCTTTAGACAAAAGAATGACATATAGACAAATTAGTTTTGACATGGCTTTATGAATAAACAAACAATTTTTAGTCTCAAAACATACCAAATCAAAAAATGGTCCAAAAATATACTAAGTATAATCATCCAAATCCTAGTAAGAGTATGGAAAAATGGGGTTGACTAAAACTAGCAAGGTTTTGATCGTTCTAAGGGAATCAATTACACAATGACTTTCACATAAAATAATACAAAAGAAAAGCATAGAAATTGGGTAACTAAGGCATTGGCTAGTTATAAGAAGGTCTAGTCCTTTTTACAACCACTATATCTTATTGTTCACTCAGTGTAGTGTGATGTCCAAATGCAGATACATATCATGTGTAACTCAAAAAGAGTAAGTGAAGTCAATGCTAGGAGATGAAACTCTTAGTCAAAGCTTCCCTAAAGAACTTGCATGAGGTGATGAAATCCCCTTAACAAGCCAAAATGCATTAATAAATAAAGCATGAAAGTAGAAAGACTTTAGGGTCATTTTCAATATCACCCAAACTTTGATGAGTTTTTGGGGAGTGCTTTATATGACTTTCTTTCTAAGCCTTAGACTAGGCTACTTGCAATAGGAATGACACTTTTGATTCTAAGGGTTCCCTAAATGGGATAAATGGAATAGCATACATACAACATTCCTCTTTTTTCCAAATAAAATTTTGATTTAAACAACTATTGCAAATAAAAATTTACAAGTGTGTTCAATTTTATATCCCAAAAGGAAAGATTTGGTGGTGTTCATTTGACCCCTTGGTCTTAGTTGCAAACTTTGAAAAACATTCATCAAAAACACCTACATTCTTTGTCAAACACCCAAACATAAGGTTCCTAATTGATTTTTAAGCATGCAAAGGTGATTTAAACATGTTTTGAGCAAATATCAATCTTGGTCCTACAATAAAATTGTTAGATGTCCTTTAGCTTTGAAGCTTTTTTTATCTTGAAATAATGAACTTTGAAAAAGTAGATATTAGGTCTGTGTTTTTGGAAAAAACATAGTGACCAATGTTGGTTATTACCACCAACATTAGTTATTAACTAATCGAGATCTGTCAGTTCTGTTGATCGACGTCAGTTAAGTAAGTAATCAATGTCGGTATTTTTTGCCATCGGTTACTATGTAAAAACTGTGGCAACCAAAAATGGCAAAATAAAGTTAGAAAATCAATTTTCAAGAGTTTTAAAGGCTCAAATAAATATTTCAGAGTTGCAAAATGATCTCCTTCATGTGCAGAATGCATCTAGTCCCATCGAGTGTGTCATTATATGATCTAGAAATTTGACTCAAAAGAGGATGGTTAGTATGGTGTCAGTTCCAAAATGAACACAAAATTAAATAAATACACTAATAGCATAAAATATCTAGGACTAGACACTAGGGAGAGCTTAGTTAACAAAAATAAATGAGAAACACAACTAAAAAACAAGGAATCGAATACAATAATTCCTTCACCTTCCTTGGATGCTCTAAATGCCTTTGTAGTGGTGGCTTGCTCAGCTTGTGCTCATGAAGTCCTTAGCAATGGAAGCTTGGATACCTCCATCTCTCCTTAGCACCTTTGGCTTATGGCTTGGCTTGGCTTGGAATTAATTTGGCATGGTAACACTAGTTTCTTGAAGCTTTTATAACCAATTTGGAATTATAACTTTGCATCAAAAAATCTTTAAAATGATGTTCATGGCCTCTCCATTTATATATTTTTGCAAATGTTTAGAATCCACCTAAACTATCCATCTCAAGATTGAAATGTGTGATTAAGGATTAATTCAATTTTTGGAATTAAGTTTGTAATTATCCCCATCATGACATTGCAATAAGGGGCAATTAAGAGGCATGGAGGGCATCATGGAAGGCATTGATGAGGCATGGATGGCATGAATCTTGATATTTATGGCATTTATGGTCTAGGGATGTCTTCCCAAGAAATGAAGTCACTTGATGATGCAGATATTCAATATTCATTTCCAAAAATAATTTTTCAACAAGTTTCCATGTAATTATTAATTAAGCCTTGATTTGGGTTAATTAGCTCTTAAACATGCTTAAGCACTTTGTGCACAAATTACTCAAATTAATCAGAATGCCTTGTTATTAGTCCAAAATTTAACTAGATTGGAATTGGAAGTCCATGTCAGATGCATTAGAACCATATTCCCATTTAGGATGTTACCAACAACAAATACTGAAGGCATGAATCTTGTGCAGAAGATTTGATAGGAAAGAGCAATCCAGAGCACGTGGGTGCAAAACTGGCATTTTGACTCAAAATGATCTGATCAAAGTTAGCTGGCCCATAAATTATATTGCCCCATTTAGGGATACCCTAGCCAAAATTGACACTTGAATATGTCAATTTCACATCACTTAGCATGTTTTAGTGTTTTTAGGCCAAATTATGTATTTTAGGTCAAAATTAGCCAAAATATTGATTGGAGGTTATCGGTGGCCATTTTTAGGTGTCTACACCCACTAGCCTCAACCTAGTCTACCAACTGCTCAAACTGGGTCACAACAGGTGCTTGTCTGCTTGACATATCTCCTACTCCAGAGCTCCTAATCCAAAACTAGTCAATACACAAATGAATCAAGAATCAATCCAAATTTTTTATGTCAAACAACTTTCTCAATAAAAGCAAAACATTTCTTTACCCATAATTAGAGCCATGTAGCTCCATTTTATAAATTGTTTTATTCTAAGGAATCATGACAATAACACCTTCAACATCAAGTAAGCCTTAATATAATACCATGTCATTTTCCTACTATGGTACACACATCTTTATATCTCTCTTATACCCAAATACACAACTTAGTCCCTACCAATCAAAACTTGTTCCAATTTCAACAACTTACTCTAAACAATCAACCAACCTCTCAATCCATTCAAATTATACCAACCTTATTTCTATCATTATGCCACTAGTCATCACTTTTATCTCAACCTTCTCTATCAAAAATTTTTCCCCTCTCCCCCAAATGGTGGCATCATTCTTACTATTCATATTCCTACACTTATCCAACATACCTATCCACTCTCATAGATGGATACACCATGATCCTTACACATCCAATAGTTAGATTATCAAATTCAACTTAGATCAGTCAAGATATAAAGTGATTCAAATTACATGGGTCATTCAGTATTACTCAAGACATTTAGAGGGACATACCTTCAGTTTACAGATACATAAACTAGTCAGATACAGTGGTTCAAATTATATGGATTCATAATGACTTTGATACAAATTCAGACTAGATACCAGATTTGGGGGCATGTACATTACTACATTTTCACACATACAAATTCATATAACATGAAATAGTTACAAGAGAAGATAGAAAATTATAAGCATATTGCAAAGCACATTATTTTCATCTCTAGTTTTGCATATGGGACAAGGCATGATATGTCATTTCATATGTGGTTATATAGATTTCCAGACTATACATACTAGATTTGGGGGCATGGAATAGATGTTCATGTTCTTTATCATCCAGGATTATATATATTGGAATGGAAAGATAGGTCATTCTCTTCTTGCACATTTACTAGAATTTTAGATTACACCTAGTTATACCTAGGTTGTCACTAGGTTGGACCATACGATCATCTGCAATGGTTAGTCTATAGCATTACCCAAACCTAGACTATATGAGTTTATGCAATATAGAGGATAGACATTGGTTTTGGTCCTCCAAGCACTTCTTAGCTCTAGTTCAGATTATTTAGAGTGGGGGCATGACAAAGTTTGTTCTTCATAGTATATATATTTTATGTACGCATTCTAGATTACATGAGTTTATGTGGGATAGAGGATAGACATTGGTTTTGGGCCTTTCTGCATTTCTCATTTCCATCTAGATTCAACACAAGGAGAAAACATTTCCCTCCTCCATGATTACATGGATTCCATATATAGATTCAGTATAGGGGGCATCTACTTTAGGGATTCCTTCTTTCTCCAAGCATTATTCAGCTTTCCATCCACTTCCCTAGCCAGGAAGTGAGTTGGAACCTTTTTTTAGCACACTTATCTCCATGTAGGTAGGTTTAGGTACGCATTTTATTTTATTTATTTTACTATAGTACTTAATTTCATTATGTGACTAGAATAAAATAAGAGCAAATGTATACACCCTAAATTGGTCAAGCAACCACACATATCATGTGTTTTCATAGTCCTTTCATAGGAGACTCCGACTAGAGAATATAAGCCTTGTTCACATTAACCATGTCTTTGTTTAATTTATCTTGGTCTTGTCTATTGCTTTTATCACTACTTTGTTATCTCAATCAACTGACCTATACTTCCAAGAAACCTTAGACTTAGTCTGTGTCAGTCTCATCCTATTTTTCTAATTCCTAAACTATAGAATTTTGTAAGACTACAGTGCTTGACACTATTATCCTTTTTGGCACTATTGTCCAATGGTCATTTTTTTCTTGTTTAGTGGGTTCTAAATCCTTCTTAGACCCTCCTTTAAGTTTTACTTATATTTTTGATGTTGGCTAATGAGAATAAATCTCCCAAATTCAAAATTAAGAATATCCTATATAAATTACTTCATAAGGCATTTTACATCTAGCACTTACTACTTTAGCACATTATATAATTAAAAAAATAGTCAATAGTATAACTCAACATTTTGCATGACACATAGACTTGTATGCTTGATCAAGGAAGGTCCTAGGTGAAATTCATTTTTGTATCTACCATACGCATTTATTATGCACATTCCCTAAGGGAGAAATACATTTGATCTAATACCTTAGCTTGAGGGTTAATATAGACAGTGATCAGGACAACAAGGATTCTAGATCATGTGATCATTCTTTCCCTAACCTAGTTTTCTCCCTTTTGATTTTAATGAAATTTTTGTTTGCATGTGTGTAGATATATATAGGGTTTGGAGATTTAAATATATATACAATGAGTTCTATTGACTTTTAGCCTTTAAAATTTTGTACACAAGCTCACATCCAGGTATTAGACAAAACCCAAAAAGCTCAAATCTCATAAACAATAACAAAAGAGGTGGACTATATCATTGGTGCCATTCCTATCTACTTTCAATACTCCTATCCAATCATAAAATGAAGTCTAGATCTAGATTCATGATAGTGTCCCAGTCTTGCACCTCAATTTCTAGCTCCTGAATCATTCATTTTAGTCTATTTGTAGATAAGTTCATTTTTATTTCTCATGTAAATTATTAGATACAAATCTATATTTTTCCATATTAAACTATATTTTTTCCCTTACTCCAAACCCTTTATTGTTTAAGAACTAAACACTAGATTTCTAAAAATAATAAAATAGTTCTAGTCAGCAAAAAACCATAGGACATACGTCTTTGTACTAATTTCAGAGATATAAACAAATCATGCCCCAAAGATGATTTTCCTCTACCCAACATCAACATGATTATCAATTGTATTGTTGGGTATGATATTTTATCCCTTATGGATGGAATTTTTGGATACAATCAGATCAAGATAGCCCAAGAAGATCAACACAAGATTGTATTTACCAATTTGTGGGGAACATTTTATTATCAGTTCATGCCTTTTGGATTGAATAACATTGGATCCATTTATCAGTGTGTTATGATTATCATCTTTCATGACATGATGTATGATATTTTTGAGGACTATGTTTATGACATCTTATCTAAGTTAAGAACATGTGTTGGACATCTTAACATTTTATAGAAAATCTTTGAGAGACTTCATGAATATAAAGTCTGCCTGAATCTTAAGAAGTGTGTCTTTGGAATCACTTTAGGAAAATTGATAATATTTATTATATCATAAAGAGGGATAAAATTCAACCCTTCTAAGGTCAGGTCCATTATTGAAATGCCTTCACCTTAAAATCTTAAACTAATTTGAATCTTGTAGGGAAAGATTCAGTCTATTTGTAGGTTCATTCCTCAATTAGTAGATAAGTTCCATCCATTTACAACTCTATTAAATAAAGGGGTCACATTCTAATGGTATCAAGAGTGTCAATTATAATTTAAAAATATTATAACATATTTTGCCAACCTACCAATTTTGAGACCACCAATCCCTGGACAACCATTGCTTCTTTACATATCAATAACTGAGCATGCATTGAGGCAATTTTTGGCCCAACATGATGATCAAGGTAAAGAACATAAAGTTTATTATCTAAGATACACACTAGTGGCTTATGAACACAATTGTATGCCTATTAATAATTCATGTTTAACTATAGTGTTTTCTTCCCAAAAATTACAACATTATATGTAGAACAATAAAACTATTATTATTACTAAAGTGGATCCTCTCAAATATTTATTATCTAAAATAGATCTCATAGGCTACATGGCCAAATGGGTCATGCTCTTAAGTGAGTTTTATGTTGAGTATCAGAATCATAAAGCTATCAAGGGGTAGGTTATTGTTGATCAACTTGTAGAGGTCCCTCACTCAACCACTCAGATTTGACTTTCCAGATGATTCTATCATGATAGTGGAAGAAGTGCAGTATAAAGTGAAAACTATATTTTGATGGTTCCTTCACTTCTTGATGATCTAGATCTAATATTTTTTTTATTACACCACAAGGGTATTTGATTCCCAAGGCATTTCACATCAATTTTCATCATACCAACAATATGGCTAAGTAAGAAGCACTAATTATAGGCCTTCATCTTGTAGTGTAGTGGAACATTCAACACGTAATGGTCTATGGTGATTCCCAATTAACTATGAATCAAAACACTAATTAGCATAACACTAGAGATGACAATCTTGTACTTTATAAGCAAATCATGGATAATCTCAAAGCTCATTTTAAACCTCTATAGTTTAAACAAGTACCAACGACCAACAACAAATCTGTTGATGCAATGCCAACAATTGGGTCTATGATACAGATTGAAAGCAATGATAAATATTATTAGTTTATCATTGAAAACCTTCTACAACCTACATATGTCTTTCTAAATTTAGAAAGGGTATGCACCATTGCTGGTCCTAATCCCCCACCTAAACTGCCTTGGTTCTAATATTTTTATAATTATTTATATGATCACATTTTTCCACCTAACCTTTCTAAAAATCATCATAAACCTTTCCTTCATTGTAAAGTTCATTATACCCTCATTTAAAACATGATTTATCACAAATTCTATGATGAAACTCTACTTTATTGTTTATCTTTAGTAGAATCAAAGTTAGTGCTTAAAGAGGTTCATGAAGGAATGTGTGGGGTCCACATTAACGGTGTAATCTTAGCTAAAAAGATACTCATAACTAGTTAATATTGGCCAAAAATAGAGACATATGCTTGTAATTATGTTAGGAATTGTGTTATTTATCAATAGCATGGAAATTTGATACACGCACCTTCCTTACCACTATAGCCGATCACTATACCATGGAAATTTTTTTCTTGAGGCCTCAATATCATCAAGAAAATAAACCCAAAATATTTAGATGGCCATAAGCATATTTTAACTACTACCAAGTATTTTAATAAGTGGATTGAGGCCATCCCTCTCACTTATTTCACTGGTAGGTAGATTTCCAAGTTTATTCATTACCATATCATTTATCGATATGGCATCCTAGCTCATATTATATCTGATAATGGTGGATAATTTTTAAATATATATGTTAAATAAATTTGTGCAAAATTCAAAATTAAGCACAAGAATTACACACCATATAACCCATAAGGCAACAAATAAGCTGAGGCATCAATCAAAACCATTGTAGCCATTTTAAAGAATATTGTCAATGACGTTGGCCATAATTGGCACTTGTAAATTTTTTCTTCCTTTTGGGTTTATCATACAAGTCATCGAACCCCTACAGGAGACACTCCATACTCCCTTCTTTATAGCACAAAATCTATTATCCTGATTGAGATTGAGTTGCCTTCATTATGAGTTTCTTTGGAGAATATTGAAAATAATGATAATTATAGAGTCTCAAGGTTGCAAGAACTAGAACTCCTTGATGGAAAGCATTTGGCTACCCTAAAAAACTTGAAATCCTATCATAATATATTGTAGAGAAGATA
Source organism: Torreya grandis (assembly GCA_037957365.1). NCBI lineage: Eukaryota > Viridiplantae > Streptophyta > Pinopsida > Cupressales > Taxaceae > Torreya > Torreya grandis. Next base: position 7,172,905 of record JARHVA010000044.1, read on the forward strand.
CCACAAGCACATTCTCCTTTGGGAGCTTGAGATTGATGATTTAGTCTTGAAAGAGAACCAAAAGAACACAAATATCAAACGCAAGAATAAAGTTAAGTTCCAACCCAATTGGATTAGACCTTGACTAGTAGTTGATTCACAATCAAATATACTTCTCTTGATCAAAATGAACAAGGAGAGTAACCATGGATCTTACCTTCTACCTCATTTAAATGTCAACTCAGAGACATAGACTTGATAGGATGATGCCACTATATGTGCACACTCAATCTTTAATTTGACATTCTGATAATTGTATCTAAGATGTTAAAGTATAGTAAATAAAATACTTGAAATGAAACATAAATAAAGAATAGTAAAATAAATTCTTATGCATGGGAAGCTTCCTAAAATAAATCTTAAATAATAATCTAACTCACACAATTTAGAAATGAAACATGCAGTGCTTAAGGAAATCAAATAACATGATTAACTAACTAGATGGGTTGGATTATTTCCACAGCCTTCCAAAGGGGGTCCTTCCTCCTTTCAAATTTAGCTTCAACCCTTCCTCTTACAACACTATATTGAACTCATAATTGCTCACTCATATTAATCAAAAGTGCAACAATGAATTATTGCATGAAGTTACAATCACAATTGCTTAACACAATGTAGTTCTAACAATCTCTATTCACTAAATACTATTTTTATATATCTCTCAACTCTATTGATACACATTTATATACCATAAAGGATATTTTTTTATGCAAAACAATATATACATTCTATTATAAGATATATCCAAATTGGACTAACTAAAATTGGTTCTTTTCACTAAAGACATTCTTTAGGTGAATCTTGTGACTTTGTTGTGGGACAAACAGGGTTGTTTCATTCTTCAACCACTTCCTTATTGAGATCCATGGAGGTTAGAGTCATTCTTATGAGTCGGTTAGAAGATAATCAAAATATGTTCATCCATGGCTTTGGTCACGTAGTGGCTACAGGATTGTCTATGTAATGAGATTAATTTTTACTATAGGATGCTTTGTGTTATATACCTATTTCTTGAAAACATCTTCAAAACACATACAGAGAAAAAACATCATAAATTAATAGAAAACCATCATATATTTAATTTCAAGACATAATTTCAACTATTTAAAAGAGTTTGAAAACATAATGCTATATGGTTCATGGAAGTAGGGAATTATATGGAAAAGTGTTTCAAAAGTATGGTAAACAAGCAAGATGAGCACAATAGATGGATACAATAACTTGACATTTATAGGGCTCATCACACCCCCCCAACTTAAGCTCTTACTTGACCTCGACCACCATACTTGTTCATTCCAAGTGCACAAAGAACTCTAAAATCCATGGGTTCTACAACACCCTTGGCAATATGATCGTAAAAATCCCAGCTCTACTCAAATATTTGCCATCTTTTATCTTCTTGAGCTTCATCCATCTAGATTTTATCCTACTAGTCTAAAATAGGATACCAAAATTGGGGTGGATAGAACTTTAGGTTTAGTAATTCTGATCCCATGTCACTTGCACAAATAATGTATTGTATAGTTCTATTAAATGTTACATTTAAATTAAAAGGGGAATAGGGCTTCCTCTTCTTCTATGTAGTAGTGAGCTCATCTCAATGTTCTATACATGACTCTTTGGTTGAAGGACTAACAAAAGTTTTCAACCTAAAATAAAAGTCTTGAACATCATCACATTTTTGTCCAAACCAAGTTCTGACTTCTTTCTTTAACATGATATTGTCCCATTCAAATAATACAACATTAGGTGCCATTGATTCAACCCTGATAAGTAACTAAATTTCATCTTCTTTTATCCTATATTCTACTATTTCTCTTCCTTTTTTTTGTTAACAAATATGATGAAAATGCTTGCAATTGGACATCTCCAACATATAGATTGGGATTACATTTTATATCATATGAAACATCATAATTGTGCAGGTAGAACTTGCATAATTGTGCTTCTTCTTCCTGTGAAATTATTTTATAAATGAAAAATAAGGAAAGAGGATCAATAACTTCATGGGGTATATCACAATAAATTCTCATAAATCTGAACTTGTGCCATTGTTCTTCAAGATAAACTAAATAAACTTTTATAGGAGGCCTACAATCAAGGAGTTCTTGTGTTGTACCAGTCATGTCCTCAACTTTTTATTTCATTTTGGTGATTCTCTCTTCCTTCAACTTATTTTCCTCTTTCAATTTTCTATTTTATTTCTACAGTTCCTTCAAAGATTCAAATTGATTATCCATCCAATTCACCAATTCAAAAGATATTTGAAAACATGAGTGATACCTGACCTCAAGGGTTTTTTTAGGTTCCTCTTGCTAATTGACCTCTATAGAAGGTTTTGGAATGCTAGTTGTAAGGTGGTCCTTGACTGAGGGATGCAACTGATAAGCTACTATAATAAGTGCATCCATACCTCCACTAGATTGATCTTATAGCTACTTCCTTAATTTTTCAATTTCTTGTAAGGCTTACTCAAGAGTGGAAAATTCCACTTACACTATAGCAAGTTGCTCCAATTATTTAGCTTCTTCCTACATAGGTTCGTCATGAAACTCTTATTCTACTCTTTCATATATTGGTTCCTCATATAATTATTCAAAACTATGTTCCTCTTGTTCTTCTTCCTCGTGCATTTCTTCAAAATTATGCTTAACTTCTTCTTCTCCTTCTTACATTTCTTCAAGACTCTGCTCCATTGGCTTCTCATGAAATTCTTTAAAACTATGCTCAAATTTTTTTGCTTCTTTTTGATAGAATACTGGAGATCATTTTTCCCTATCTATTTTAGTCTCAATAGATTCATTTTTACTAGTAGTCCTTTCTTCCCCAAATTCTTCATTTATTTGAATAATGGAAGACGTCTTAGTTCTCATTTTTCCTTTTAATCTATGAGATCTACAAGGAGTGGGTGTTGCTTTGGTTTTCTTAGAATAAGATGGGAATTCCTCCTTAAACTCATCTGAATTAGGTCAACGAATGAGTTTCCTCTTTTTATTTCTCTCAAACCTTGCTATAGGTTCTTGTGTGGTTGCAGGAAGGTTTTATGTTGTAGGTTCTTGTGGTTCTACAGGGAGGGTTTCTTCTGATTTTTGCACCTCAACTTCTAATTATTATTTTATCTCATTTCCTTCTCTATCACTCTCTTCATTTCTTGGTATTTGGAGAAATTTCTCCCAACTGATGTTAGGTCTAGTTCTTTGCAAACAATATTTAACAAGTAACTGGATGAGACAATGGTGGGAGAGAGCCTTAGAATTATATTTTTGAAAAGCCTTCAACACTTGGTGATCATATGAAGTAAAAATTTTTGAATGTTTATCTCCACTCCATATGGTAAATGTTTCAATAACTTGAAGTGTAAACCATGTAGCATCAAATACCTTCCTTTCCAGATGAAATATCTAGAGATAAACTCAACAGTCTTAGCCCATCTTCCTGGTAGAGAAAACCTTGCAGTGACCTAGTTTGAGGTTTTCAATAATTCATTTACTCTACTAAATCTTCATCTCTCATCCTTGACATCATATCCATCTTGTCATTTCTCCCCTATTCTAGGTAGTCATGTCACTCTAATGATGAGTGTTTCCATTAGATTTACTTTCATCCCTTTTATCATGGCCAAACTATTATGCAATGTACCAAAAAAATCTTCCATTATTCCTTGATCCATGGACTGTATTTTCTCAAAATACTATGCCCATCCTATATGCTAGAACAAGGTCAAGAATTTTAGGTTGTTGGTCAGGAAGTAATATATAATGGTTCATGTTTCAACAAATCACCTTCCATATTGCATGAGTTATAGGTTTGGGTATTTCTATAAAATATTTTGGGAAATGGACAAATGATTTGTGACTTATACATTGAGAGGTATAATAATCTTTTTGAATTATTGAGAAATCTTCCCCCAACTTAATCTATCACTTATCCTTGAGGGGCAAAGGCCAATGTACACAAAAAACTTGTGGGAAGAGTAAGGGGTGGTAGTAGCAGTTGTGTCAATGGCCATATCAACAATGATGGAGATAGTAAGTAGGATGATAAGGAGAGGATACGGTGGTGCATTGATAACATTAAGTCTCATCATCTTTAAAAATAATTAAAATATAAAACAAGAAATAAATATATAATAATTACCATATTACCTATATAGATACCTTTAATAAATATGTAGATGATGATGTGAAGTGGAAATCATGGAATATACCAGAATTTGAGTGGATAAAATGCTTGATGTAGGATGGAATGTAGGAATACATCCTGTAGCAAGATATGTGTCTTGTAGCAATAAGTTTTATCCTATAACTACAAGTTTTTATCCTCCTACAACAATTTTTTCACCTGTAGCGACAAGTTTTCCATCCTATAGCAAGAATGAAAATGTATTTTTTCCCCAAGGGAATGAATCTATAAGTAAAAGCAAAGGAATTTATTTTAGTAGTGTCTTTTCTTGTTTGTTTTTTTAGTGAATTTCGATCAATCAGTGACCTGATTTTTTGAGATAAAATCTGTTAGCAATGCCTGAAGGTTTTCATTACTGAATTTTCAATTTTTTTTTTATTTTTTTAAATATTATGGTTCAAACTCAACTAAAATCACAATAATTTAGAGGGTAGGTTTTTATTCAGCTTAAACCAAGCCATTGGTAATGACTTGTTCTTGACTGTAGGAATATTTATTACTCTTTCAAAATATTAGATAAGGGTTGAAGGAAATACCCTTTGGCTACAAGAATAGGTTGATTTGCTTCATGAAGAAGAGATGGGTGTTGTTCTTCAAGAAGTTGGCAAGTGAAAGTTTCTTTGGAGAATGGTTTCTTGTACAGCTTGAGCCTATGGCCATTAACAAGCAGTTGAAATCAAATAGAGTCAATAATCATGAGCTTTACATATCCATTGTCAAAAACTCATTCAATCTCATAGGGTCCAAGCCATCTAGACTAAAATTTTTCTTTATGATCTTTATATTTAGAATCAAAAAGGAGTACCCTATCTCCTAGTTGGAAATTCTTAGTCTTGATATTCCTATCATGCCATCCTATATATTGTCTTTACACTATTTAATTATGATGAAGTGTTTCCTTTCTTAATTCATCAAGTGTATTTAGTTGTATGATCCTATCTTGTTGAGCTTGAGAAATATCTAAGTCCAAACCAAGTGTTGTCCTTAATTTCATATGTGCAAACTCAATAGATAGAACAAACTTTTTACCATAAACTATTTTATATGGAGTAAAACCAATTGTGGTTTTCCAGGTGATTATATAAGCCCAAACTACTTCAAGAAGATTAGTTGACCAATATTTTCTATGAAAGATGATAGTCTTAGTAAGGATATTTTCCAATTCATAGTTTGTCACTTCCACCTAACCATTTGGCTGAGGATGGTAGGGATAGATTTCTTGTGTCTAATTTCATATTATTTTATCAAGGTAGCTATAAGGTATGATGTGAATTGTGGGCCTTGGTCTATGATGATCTCTCTTAGAACTCCATAGCAGGTGAAAACTTCTTCATAGAGGAACTCAACTACCTTCTGATCTTGGGCATGGGTTAAGGATTTGACTTCTACCCATTTGGTGACTTAATCAGTGCACACCAATATGTATTCCTTATTGTTGGATTTAGGATCAATAGGACCTAAAAAATCTAGTCCCCATTTGTCAAATGGTTAAAAAACTAGTTGTGGTTATAATGGCATTTCATCAGAGTGAGTGGGCTTTCCCATACGCTATCATTGATCATATTTGTGGGTGTATATCATGGCATCCTTATGCAAATAAGGCCAATAATATCCAATAGTGACTACTTTCATGGTAGTCTATTTGGTAGCAAAATGACCCCCATAGGGTTCATCATGGTAGGCTATGAGAATGTCATAATCTTCATCTTCTTGGATATATCTTCTCATAAATGAATCTAGTCTAGTGATAAAGAGATATCCTACAATTCAGGAATAATGTCTTCTCTTTTGGATTAGGTGTTGTTTATCTCTAGGTAAGAAATGTTGTGGTAGTGATCCTGTAACAAGATAGTTAGTAATATCTACAAACCAAGGAGATTGATTTATTACAAAAATAAATGTTCATCAAGAAAAGAATCATCAATAATAGCACTGTGTTCATCATTTTGTAGTTGAGATATAAAATATGCTACTACATTATCTATACCAAGTCTATCGATAATGGTAATATCAAATTCCTATAGCAAAAGCACCCAACAAATTATCATGTCTATTACAATAGGTTTGTTCATTAAATACCTTATTTTTGTATGATTAGTGTGGATGAATACTTGGTAACTTGTTATGTAGTGCCAAAATTTATTGATGGCATAGACAACGGCAATAAATTTCTTCTCTATTATAGTGTAGTTTAGTTTAGCCCCTTGAAGATTCTTGCTGATGAAATAAATTACATAACCCAGAGATTCATTTTTTTGGCCAAGGACAGCTCCTATAGTGGTGTCAGTTGTATCTATATGAATGTGAAAAGGCTTCTTCCAGTCAGGTCCTCTCAGAGTAGGAGTTGTTATGAGCATGTCTTTAAGTTGTTAAAAGTTAGTTTGACAATCATTAGTCCATGTAAATTCAACATCTTTAGTGAGAAATCCAAATAATGAGGTTGTAATTTTACTAAAATCTTTGATGAATTATCTATAATAACTAGCATGTCCTAGAAAAAATTTAACATCCTTCTACTTCTTTGGTGTGGGTATATCCTTGATGATACTTATCTTTATTGGATCAACTTGAATTCTAGTAAGGGATATGTGATGTCTTAATGCAATTCCTTTAATCATAAGCATGTAACACTTTTCATCATTCAGAGATAATTAATGGTTCAACAATGTTGAAGAACTTTCTCCAAGTTGGTCAACTTTTCTCCAAATGTCTACCCATAGATAGTAAAATTATCCATGTAAATTTCAACACAATCATGGGAGAGATTAGAAAATATACTCAACACAACCCATTGAAAAATAGTTGGGGCAGTGCAAAGATAAAATGGCAAGACAACATAGGAATAGGTTACCCAAGGGCAAGTAAAAGTGGTTTTGTCTTGATCTTGTAGATTAATTTGTATTTGATTATAACCACTATATCCATATAGGAAATAAAATTACTTCTTTATTTCTAACATATCCAATACTTGATCAATAAATGGAAGGAGAAAGTGATCAACCATGATCAAATGGCAGTGTAGAAACATCACCACCAAATATTAAATTTAGTGCCTCTAGACAATCATTTCTAATTGATTTTAGGAATATCAGCTTGATTTATTCCTTGTCCATTGTGGTCTATTTGGATTTTTGAAAGCTAAACAAAAATATTTCCATATACTCCTCTAGTGACTCATCATCAACTTGCATCATTCAGAAAAAGTCATCTCTTCTATAGTTTCTACCCTTACAATAATCTTGATATTTCATCAAAAACTTCTCCTTCATTTCTTCCAAAGTATAAATTAAATCCTTTTCAAGTCCCATGAACCATCTAAGTGTTACATATTTAAGTGTTGCTGGAGACAGTTTGAGTTTCTAAGCATCTTGATTATAATCATAGCTATGACATAAGATGTCAAACTCAAAAAGAAATGTATCTAGATCCTCAGATGCTTTTCCTCTAAAGATAAGGAGGGTAGAGTGGGATATTTATCATGGGTGCATTTCCATCAAGATTAAGGATAGTAAATTCAAAATTAGAAAACTCATTGGTAGTGTTTTCTTCCTGGTGATCCCCCATGAATACTATTTGTGTTGGTAGACGGGAGGTTGTTGCTACCCAACGCTCAAAATTCTTATCAATTATTTTATTTCCTAGGGTGTAGAAGATGGATATTTTATCTTTTTCTTTAGTAATGTATGGATTCCTATACAATGGGGATGTTTTGGAGGTTTCATAATATTCATCTAGTGTCTTAGTAAAGAGTCTTTCTAAATTGGAAGATTCTATTAATCTAGTGTTTCTTCTATGGGTAAGAATAGCTTTGAATGCCTCCTTAAAAATAAATTTGGGTGATGAAGGGAAGAAAAATTTAGATTCCTAAGTATGAGATGATAATGTGGGAATTTTTAGAGGTGGTGCACATGGGTCTCTCCTAGGGGTATGAACCTCTTCAAGATCTCCAACTTGTGCTACTAGTCCAACTAAAAATTATTCTTGCTTAACCTCTTCTATTGATAACTGTGAGTGATTTTCAAGAATTATTTCATGTTCCTCAATTTATTTAGGATGTATTTTTGATATTATATTAATGTTCAATGATTCAATAAAAAATCTTCCTATATATTCCCCTTCACTTTGTATATGTCAACCTTTTTTTTCAACTTTTTGCCCACCCTGCTTACACAAGGTTAGTAATATGGGATTTTTTGAAAAATTTCTCTATCCTACTTGAAAAAAGGGAAATTTTAAACTATGAAAGTAGGAAATATTTAATCTAAAAAAATAGCAAGCTTTGGAAAAACAATAAACATCCCAAAACAATTATTATCAAGATTGAAGATTATAAGTGTGTGACACCCTTCCCCAGTGATGGCATCGAAAATGACTAGCAGTTGATTCACAATCATATATACTTATCATGATCAAAATTAAGGAGAGTAACCATGGATATGTATCTTCTACCTCATTTAAATGTCAACCTAGGGATGTAGACTTGATAGGATGACACCACTATATGTGCACACTCAATCTCTAATTTGACATTCTGCTAATTATATCATAGATGTTGAAGTGCAGTAAATGAAATAATTGAAATGAAACATAAAAAATTATAGTAAAATAAATGATTATGTGTGGGAATATTTATAAAAAAATTCTTAAACAAGAATGTAACCCACACAATTTAGAAATAAAACATGAAATGCTTAAGGAAATCAAATAACATGCTTAACTAACTAGATAGGTTGGATTATTGTTGAAACCTTCCAAAGGGGGCCCTTACAACTTTAGCTTCAACCCTTTCTCTTAAAATACTATATTTAAATTATAATTACTCACTCATATTAATCAAAAGTGCAGTAATGAATTGCTACATGAAGTTACAATCACAATTGCTTAACACAATGTACTTTTGACAATCTCTATTCAGTAAATACTACTTTTCTATATCTCTTAACTCTACTACTACACATTTATATACCATAGAGGAGATTATTTTATGAAAAAAATATATACATTCTATTCTAAGATATATCTAAATTGGAATAACCAAAACTGGTTCTTTTCTCTAAAGACATTCTTCATGTGAATCTTACGACTTTGTTGCAGGATAAGCAGGGTTGTTTCATTCTTCACCCACTTCCTTATTAAGCTCCATGGAGTTTAGATTTATTCCTATGAATCAGTTTGAAGAGAATCAAAATATGTTCATCCATAGCTTTAGTCACATAATGGTTGCAGGATGGTATGTGTAATGAGATTCCTTTTTGCTACAGGATGCTTTGTGCTATATACCTATTTCTTCAAAACATATACATAGAAAAGGCATCCTAAATTAATAGACAACCATCATAAATTTAATTTCAATACATAATTTTAAATATTTAAAAAAGTTTTAAAACATAATGTTATATGGTTCATGGAAGTAGGGAATTATATGGAAAAGTGTTTCAAAAGCATGATAAACAAGTTGGATGAGCACAATAGATGGACACAATAACATGACATTTATGGGGCACATCAGACCCTATGTGATCATAGAAAATTATGGATCAGGGGCATATATTTTGTCTACTCTAGGTGGTGAAGAAATTTTAGATACCATGAACATTAAGCATCTCAAGCGGTTCTATGTTGATAGCTTTGAACCATTGTCTACAAGACCCCTTATTTAGGGGTAACTTGTGTTGAAGTTAGTTCATCCTACCATTACAGCCTAGACCATCCCATGATGGCATATATTATTTGTATTTTGACCTACCCTAGACTATTCTTTCAAGAGTCATATTTATTTATGACTTTGGATAGTTGAATATTTGGACTGTTAGCACTATGGAGTGTTTATACTCCAACTCAACTCATTTTATCCTACCCTTAACCATCTTCTTTTGGACCCTATTCATTTTGGACCATTTTGTTTAGAACCATATTCTTTTTATATCTTGGGCCATTGTAACCAAACATATTTTATTCCTTGACCAATATGATCATGATTATGGCTCATAGGCATTCTGAACACATTCAATGTTAGTTCTACAAAGTAGTTCAGCATGGATAGTATTTTGTAGTTTTTTCTTATAGACAAGTGAACATTGATACATCTTTAGCTTAGGATCTTTTCCTAATGGATGGTTCTTCAGATTTATCTAATGTTACATATTGTTCTATTGTTATTTTTATACCGTAACATTTTTGCCTTAATAGGATCTCATTCTCATCAATTTTTAAGCATGGATTGTTGCATCCAATTTAGTTGTTATTTAAACTCTTGCCTTTGGACATGCATTTCCTTAGCTAGGAAGTTCCTTGGACATTTTTTACATATTTAATTTCTATTTCTTATACAAAAAACATTATAAATTGATCAACAAAAATAATAAAAACATTGTTTTACTCTTTTATTTATTCTGATCTCACCTCTTTCAATTTTATAAGCACTCATTTGAATTCTCTCACCATTTTACGAGCCATCTTTCCTTATTTATTCTAAAAAATTAATCATATGTTTATTATTGTCACTTTTCTTCTATCTCATTTCTTAGGAGAACTACATTTAGCCTAAAATTCATGTTAGACCATGTGTCCATAGAACTATGTATGTTGAGTCAACTTAGCCATTTTCATTCTTCTTTTCATCTCTTTTATCACTTTGTTCATCCTCATATCCTTGATCTATGCTTTCCGATTTTACCTACAAGGGCACAACATTTTAACCCATCATTGAATCAAATCAACCCTACTAGTGAAAAATTGCTTTATCAACTAATTAAATCCGCTCTACTAGGGAACATTATTATTTATTTTTTTAGGAGTAACATTCTCCTACTTCTTCTAATTCTAAGCTCGGTGGAATTTGGCCCTCGTTCTTTTAATATTTTAGTGTGCAAATTATCTCAAGATTGATTAGTTCTTAAGCATGCAACTTGCACCCTAACTTTAGTTGTGTTTAAAGTGTGTCACTTATATTTTTGGATTGTATCCTTTCCCTTCCTCCATCATTTGGGCCCATTATATTCTAATTATATTTTGATCATTGAGGAATCAACATGTGTAAGATTTATCTCATCTAGATTTAATTTATTTAATGTGTTAATCTCACTTTCTCTCTCTTTTCAAGAGTCCATCCTTCTCTTTCATCCTCATATGTCCTTTTGAGGGGGCATCATGGGTCATTTCCTTCCAATTTCTTATTGGAAATTATTTTCTTTGAGAATACATTGCTTTTCTTGAATATATAACTATGCCTTCTCAAACAAGGGCAAATGTAAACATCCAATTCCTAACACTATTGTGTTGAAATTGTCAATCTTACTCAAAATTTGTAAAAATGCACAAATTAGGCCAAAATCACTTAAACATGCTAAATGGTTTGAGCTTGTCTTATACAAGTGCTGATTTAGACTAATGTATCCCTAAATGGGTCAATGCTTTTTATATGATTATTAACTTTTCTCAAATCATTTTGAGTCAAAATGATGAAAATGTATTTTGGTGCTCTAGATTACTCTTTTCTTTGAATTTAGAATCACATAACATGTACATGTGTTATTTTATGTCAACAACATCCTAAATAGGATATTGGTTTGTATGCAACTAACATCACCTTCTAATTCCTCTCCAGTCAAATTATGACCCAGTAATATGACATTTTAACCAGTTCTGATTAATGATGTGCGACTAATTTCTAAAGAATTACATAAAATTTTATTAATCTAACTTAGGCAAATTAATCCAAATCAAGGACTTAGGTGAAAAATCCATGGAATTTATTGAAAATATTTTAGTTGAAAATTATTCCTATTATTTACATCATCAAATAACATCATTTGTAGGGTGGCATCTACAAGCCATAAATATAAAAAATATCATGTTTAAGGCCTCCCATGCCTCTTTAATGCCCCTTCCCTCCAAATATTTATGAGGGTATTTATGATTTAAGCCTCCAAAATTGAATGTATTCTTGGACACACATATTGGTTTCAAGATGGATGGTCACGATTCATTCTAATCAATTCTAAAAACCTATAAATAGGAGGGCCAAGACCACTATTTTTAAGTTTCATTTATGTAAACTTATTATGTAGAATTCTCTCCACAAGTCATTTATGTGTGGTGTTTATTATGCTTAATTTATAATAGGATAGCTTCATTGATAGGCATACATTTGATTTCATATCATGAGCTTAGTTTCATTGGTGAGAAAGAGATGATGGAGTAGCTTTACCTTGTATCATTGATGAATACTTGAGCGCCAAATTAAGTGAAAAATCATGCTTTGAGATTCATTTGGGTGATGGGATGCTCTTGAAAAGGTATTGTGTATGCTTTCTTTCATTTAATCTTAATTGTCATTTGTTAAACCCTGTCGAAAGAGTTGGCTTAGATTGTTATGTTCTTATGTATTTTCTTGAGTTTTCATGACTAATACTTGATCTAACTATCTTTGTAATCCATCTCTACAATCATAACAGGGTCTAAGTAAAGCATGTGAGACATATTTAGTTGAAACATAATCTTTCATTATATCATGTTAAGATTTATGATGTAGGATCTCTTTACATATGTAGCATGGAAAACAAATCATGTAGTGCAGATATAACACTAATAATATATACATATTTATGAATTAGTAATGGTATGCTTAAAAATAACATATGTATACATGTTCATGTTAGCATATACATGTACATAAGGGTGTGTTCTTTTAACTATAATTCCATTGGTGGTTTAAAACTATATTTTGTATAATATGACCTTGTGAATGCATGCATTCAAACCCCTAAGAATATAATAAATTCTATATTGGTGTATTCTATGTTTTTAAGACTTTTCTTGTTGTGTTTAGTTTCTTGATTAAATACTTATATTTTCATGGATTTATGACTATTTTATTAGATTGGTTACGGTACTTAATAGTTATACTTAAACACTAAACTATGATAATATGGGTTATCATAGGGTGTATAATGATGAAAAACTAATTGTGGTAACTATAATCTACAATTAAATATGTATTTTAATCAGGTGGTATAAACTGTAGTCATTATTTCTATTATGGGATAGATAATAATGTGAGATTCATTCATACATTTGATGGAATAAATATATGCTCCTATGCTTATAATGTATGTGATATAATTGCTAATAGGATGTAAATTATATGAATATTTTGGTTATATTATGTTAACCAACCTCACATTGTTTATACTAAGTAACTAGTGAGATAGACTTCACTGGATTACTAGCATCACAATGTTAAATGAAGGCAATTTGATCAAGTGGTGTGTATAAATTTTGATTGATTTATAGATCACTATTATTTATTATTCTTCAAAATATTGGCCAAAGTGATGTTTAGTGAGACATTGTCATTTTATGAGTATGATTTACATGTTTTTGTGATATCTTGTAATAGAAAAAGCTTTTTATGATACACCACATGTTTAGTTTTAGAAATCACATAGCACACGGGTACTAGCTTGTCTCTTTGGATTCTCATGCCATCATTATCTACTCATCTATGAAGGGAGGGCCATTCCCTGATGGGATTAGTGCAAGGGCTCATTGGTCTATGGTTGGTGTAGAAAGTGATTGGATGATGCTCTCCCTCCCCACATCAGTACTTACTTGAAGATGACACTTGAGATTGTCACAGATACTAGAGTTTGGAAACCTATACTCTGAGGAGCCATGTATCTTATATATGTACTTTGTATTGTATTATACTTATTATTGAAACATTATCATGAAGAGTTGTACTTATTTATTTATTTTATAGTGATAGCAGTGGCTATAGGCATGTATTAGCCATGGCTAGTTTATTGTAATTACTTTCTATATTTGTATTATGATGTGTTTCTTATGATGGTAGTGATTAGAGATGTATGATGTGTTATACTTTATTTAAATTTATCTCACTTAGAGTATTTTATATGGTCATTGGTTATACTTTCATTATGTAATATATTTATAGTATATCTATTTAAATTTTTAAAAAATCATGTATTTCTAGGTAGATCCCAGTGAGGATGTTACAATTATTGATATATTTATTATTCATATATATATAATTATATATAAATATAATATTATTATATTATAAATTATTAATTTAATTAATTTATATAAATATAATTATATAATTATATGTCAATATATAATTACAGTACACTATATTAGTATAATATTATAACTAATAATATTATATTATATTATATTAGTGAGATGAAAAAATGAGATGGCTCTAAATTATCTGGTAATCTTTATTTGTAAGTAAATTTGATGAAATCATGTTGTGGCCAAGAGGCCAAGTGTTATGGTCATTTGTTGTTGTGAGCCCAACTTACCTCAAGTAGTACCTTGTCATCAAGTAGAATTCCACATCCATGTCAAAACCTCATATGGTTAAGTAATTTAAATTTTATGGTGAAAAATGTGAAGTCAGTCATGGGATTAAATTCTCATGAGTCTTGGCTAGTGCATTTGTCAACAATGTGTGCATAATGATGACTTATATCGATGCATGTTGTTTTTATGTTTTATTTTATTAAAATAATAATCAATTCAATATCAATGTTGTCCATGTTTGAGCTATTGTCTAGACCATCTGATTGGAAGGAAAAATTGTAGCTTTAAAAAAAATATTATGGGATTCCAACTTTTGTTTCAATGGTGAAATGACACAACTAATATTATGTCTTTATTAACTCAAAAGTCTGTTCGCATTCAACAACTTAAATCCACAATTGTGTGTCAATCCTCCTCCTACAAAATAGAAAAAATTCCAAGCAAGAAGAATCCAATAAGACTAGGGGCAATGCTCTAAAAATCTCTCTCCCCCCAGGACATTCCCCCAGGTGATGGGTTTATCTCTTGTTCCAAAAATAAAAGAGGTAAGAAAAAGGCCAACATTGGTGTTAATCCTAAACCTATGGGTAGATCCCCAAGGATGGTCAGAAGGAACTTAAAAACTACAAAAGAGATTGCTAAAGGCTCCCAGCAAACTCGTAAGATCCATATAGATAAGAAATGAAAATCCTATCATGGAATAAGGGGTTTAAATAACCCTAGGAAACAAATGACCCTTTGTAATCTCATCTAAAGTGTTAACCCTTCTATTCTCCTCATCCAGGAAACAAAAATGTCTGACTCTATCCTAAGAGCTAGTGTTTAAGAATCCAAAATAATGTCCAAGTTATTTCCTCTAAGTCTACAAGTAACTCGAGTGGCATAACGATCTTATAGAACCTAGATGTCCTGGGAGGAGACCTTCTGTGGAAGTGTAACAGTCAAATTTCAATTTTGTTCACAGACCTAGATAGCAATGACAGATGGATTTTAACTAACATCTACATTTCAAATTCCAAACCCACCAAGAATCTTCTTTGGAAAACCTTACTAGATTTTTAAAGGACCTATGTAAATTTGAACTGGATTGTTGTTGGTGACTTCAACACCTCCCTTACTCTTGGGGATTAAAAAAAGGGCCTTATAGACTTCACAGATAACATGTTGGACTTTAATGACTTCATTACCAATATAGGTTTAATGGATGTGGACCTTAATGGTATTCCTTTTACGTGGTCCAATAGAATAATGGGGGAAATTTGATCCAAGTTTACCTGGATAGGTTTTTGATCTCATTAAACTAGGACATCCATTTTTCTAGTAGGCTTTCTTCCTTACCCAGAATAGGGTTTGATCATAATCCCTTGGTGTTTGAAGGATACAAGATGTCAAAACCCAAATGCAACCCCTTTAGATTTGAAAAAATGTGGCTTCTTCATTCCAATCTCATGGAATCCTTGAAATATTGGTGGAAAGAACCCATCTTAAGATTTGCCATGTTTATCTTCACTAAAAAAAATTATCTTCCTTAAAACCAAGCTAAAAATATGGAATAAGGAAGTCTTTAGGGACATCTTGAAAAAATGGATCTCGAAGTGGAACTTTTAGTAATTGAAAATCTATGTACCTCTGGTAATTATAATGATCTCATGGCTTCCAAGGAAAAATAACTCTTATGTCAATTTCATAACCTAGAAGTAAAAGAGGAGGCCTTTTGGAAACAAAAGTCCAGATGCCTATGGATGAAAGAGGGTAATAGGAATACAAAATTATTCCATCATTATACATCAAGCCATAGGAACATCAACAAAATATCCCAATTGTAAATGGAAAATGGGACTATCAATAGAGATGAAGATGATATCTCCCATCATACAATTAATTTTTTTATGAATCTACTCTTGAAATAAGGAGTACCATATGATCATTTGGTTACTTCCACTCTCAATAAGTTCAATAAAATCTTCACAGCTACTGACAATGTTTCCCTTACCAAGTTTCCTTCAAATGAGGAAATAAAAAGTGCAGTATTTTCAATGGAGGGATCCAAGGCACTAGGACCTGATGGGTTCCCCCCATTTTCCTTCCAAAAATTCTAGGATATTTTTCACCTGGAGGTCAAAGAAGCTACTAGATAACTTTTCCACTCTAAATTTATCCTCAAGGAAATCAACAACACTTTCATGGGTTTGATTCCAAAAAAGCAAAGTGCCACTAATATTCAATATTTATGGCCTATTAGTCTTTGCAACACCATGTATAAAATATGCTCCTTTATCTTGATAAAATGCATGTAATTCCTATTTGATAAAGTCATTGGGGAGTAACAGGGGGCCTTTGTAGCTGGTAGACAAATCATGGACAACATAGTTATGATTCATGAGGCCATTCATTCTATTTCTAGATCCTCAAGGTAGGGCATGTTGCTCAATTTAGACATGTTGAAAGCTTATGATTGGGTCTCCTAGCGTTTCCTTATGCAGATTCTAGAAAGGTTAGGTTTAAACCAAGATACCAGGAAGATTATCTATAATTGTATCACCACTCCTAAATTTTCTATTATTTTAAATGGTGTTCCAAAATGTTTCTTTCCTACTTCAAGAATATTAAGACAAGGTGATCCCCCCTCCCCTTACCTCTTCATCATTTTAGCAGAAACATTGGGGAAGCCTGAGGAGTGCTTACACTTAGGGACTGATTAAAGGTATCTCAGTGGCTCTTAACACAGATCTTATCACCCATGAATAGTTCACTGATGACACCATCATTTTAGAAGATGCCTTAATTGAGGAAGTGAAGCAATCAAAATGCATCTTAAATAACTATGAAAATATTTCCAATCAATTTATTAATTTTCAAAAGAGCTCTCTTTTTTCATTACCACCCCACCCCTCCAGTAGAAAAGAATCACCAAAATATTACATTTTCAAGTGGGTAACCTATTAGCAAGCCATTTAGGCATCCCACTCTTTGAAGGAGAAATGGATTCTAAGCTTTGGAACCCTCTCATTGATCATATCCAAAGAAAAATGGTGGGATGGAAGGGCTACCTTCTTACTCATCAAGGAAATACCAACTTCTCAAGACCTCAATTCAGAGCATTCCTATTTACCGTATGTCTATTTTTAGAATGCCTTCCAAAGTAGCCACTAAAATTGAACAAATACAAAAAAAAATCTTATGAAGGGATACTGAATAAAGATTTAGATATAACCTCATTATATGGGAAAAAGTTTGTCTCCCAAAATCAAATGGAGGTCTTGGCTAGAGAAGCATCAAATCCATGCATAGATCCCTATTGGATAAAATGGGTTGGTGATTGATGAAGTAAAATGGTGAGTGGGAAAGAACTATAAAATCTAAATACTTGGAAGGAGTGGAAATGGATGACTTCCTATGGGAAAAAGTCCCTGCAGATGGATCTACCTTATGGAAAGTTATAACCAACTATAAGGATCTCCTAAAGAAAGGTATTTTATGGAAAATTAGCTATGGTGATAAAATTGACTTCTAGGAAGATGCCTAGCTATCTTCTACCCCACTCTCCACTCAGTGTATTTGGGATGGGTGGTATAGAAACCTAAATCAAAGATGGAGACCCAAGATTAAATATTATTGGGAAATTAAGGAAGGTGTAAAGTGCTAAAAAATTCTCTCCAGTGAAGGACTCTCACTAGAAGAATATTATGTTATTTAGACCCTTAACTCATATTTAAGTTCGGTTCATATCCCTTCTATTTATAAGGAAGATCATTTTATTTGGGGGGCTGAAGATAATGATTCCTACTTAGTGGCCTCAGGGCATGCCACTGGTCTTAATTTAGAAAGTGAATGGAATTTTTGGAAAAACTTTTAGGTGAAGCATTTGACTCCCAAAGTTAACTTATTTGTTTGGCTAGTGGTATAGGACAAAATTTTGATGGTGGACAACCTGGCCAAAAGAGGACTGATTACCCCAAAAGATGCCCAATTTGCCAAAAAGTGTAAGATTCAATTCAACACCTATTCCTTGAGTGTCCTTTTAGCTTGGCATTATTTAACTGGTTATTTAGTAGATTCAACCTGACTTGGGTCAAACCAAATAAAGTCTTTGATCTCATTATTCAATGGAAATCACCCTAGAATCTCCTTTCCCTTGACTTCCTATGACACCTCATGCCTCTCCATTGGTTTTGGTGTGTTTGGAAAGCCTGTAATGATGGCCTCTTCTTAAACAAAAAATACCAACCAAAAGGTGCCTTCCTTCACCTTTACCAGACCATTTTGAAAAATTAGAAAACTTTCCCCCCAAAGACAAAGAACCTTCCTCTCTTTCAGCCTTATAGATCCTCAACAATTATGTCTATATGAGGGGGCATAATTATTATAACATGTTATCATTGGGCTTCCCAAACTCCATTTGCATTTTTCAAATTCATTCCATCCAAAAATTTCCACTTGCTCACCTTGGATCTGTAGACATTACTTTGATGCAAGGTGATAGGGAAAGGCCAGGATCCACATTTTCAATAAAAGTACATGGCCAAAAAAAAATTTAGAAGAGACTCAAATGCTAGGGCTTCACTAAGTTCATGTAAAGAATCATAGAGCATAATACAAAAGTGGCCTACTATTTTATAATGGCCTAGAACAAACATAAGGTGACCATTTGTGGAATAAGAATCACTATTTTAGAGGAATTCGTTGGGGAAGTGATTGATATGTCCTATGAGGGCACTAAGGCATTCAAAGACCAAATAAATAAATAGGAGTTACTACAACATTTATTCTGGATGAATGACTTTGTGAGGATTGATAAGAAAGGATTCCCATGGGTAGATCTCCCTCATCATTGACTTGATATCTATCTCCAAATTATGTGTTATATGACCCTTGAAGGTACATACACTCTTATCTTTTCCCACCACTTCCTGCTATTGAATCACTTTATTAGATATAAGATAAGTCTTCCTTTCTTCATACTTAAGTCTCTTAAAATCACCATTTTACTGCACCAAGTGAATGAAACTAACCCTATCCTCCACCAAGGGTTGATCCTTCTCCTAGTCAAACATGGCCAAGCCTTGCATGTTCAGGAGATCCTCCTGAAGGATCCTC
Source organism: Torreya grandis (assembly GCA_037957365.1). Lineage (NCBI taxonomy): Eukaryota > Viridiplantae > Streptophyta > Pinopsida > Cupressales > Taxaceae > Torreya > Torreya grandis. The sequence continues at coordinate 7,192,555 of JARHVA010000044.1, forward strand.
CTCTGAGGAGGACTTCCCAATGGAAGAGCCCACCTTGAGATCCCACCAACCCTCTAAATGTACTCCCTAGGCTAGCCTTTCCAAATCCCCTCCTAACAACCTCCCCCTCAAGTTGTTCATACCTAAACCTAATTTGATCACCCTCAATGTGGGTACCTCTTAGGATATTTCCTAGAAGGGTAAATCTATTCTATCAGAAGAGATGAAAAGAAATAAATTGTAGCTGGAGATGTTTAACTCAAAGGTCCAAGAGGCACGGATGTCCCTTGCTAAGTTTATACAGAACTGGAATACTCTGCGTAGATAAGTTGAGTCCATGGTGTAGTCTTTCATTCAATCTACCCAACCTACCCTAACCCCTATCTTTCAGTCACCCAAGATATTGAGATCCTCCCTCTGGGTTCCCCCAAGGTGATTCCCCCAAAGCAGACTCCCTTACAGGTTAAAGGATAGAAACAACTCCATATGATCTTTCCTAGAGAAGCTTTTAAAGGACCCAAGAGTCGCACTTAGGCTAAGATTTCAAAGGTTAAGTAGGACATCCCAATGAAGAATCCTAAAGATGTTGAAAACCTATCAGAGGGACATCTTACCTAATCTTTATTTTTGGTTTTTTTACTTTCCTTGCTTTCAGTTTAGTATAGTGGTTTTTTTGATGTTTTGTTTAGATGGCCTTTACTTGGCCTGTTGAAATTTTTGTATTACACTTTGGTGGTTCTAGGATCCCTATAGAACCTAGTTTTAACCCTATCAAATAAAAAAAAATCCAAATTTAGTAAAAAATTGGTCCATTTATTCGCTATAAATTATTTGTTGCTTTCATCATTCGAATAAAAATGTGTTGGAAGAATATGAAAATTTTCCAAAAAGATCTGCAAATGGCCATAAATATGTATGAAACCATACATTTGACTTCTAGTGATGGTTGTCAAATAGGATTGTGTTCCATATATTTCTCTACTAGGTGTGAATAAATAAAATTAAACTCAAATAAAACTTAAAATTAAAATTGTGCAACCCATCCAAGTTAATTATAATGAATGTGGAATGTGAATACCAACAACAATAATGTAACATATTTGAGACTGATTACTAGACCACGGAGAAATGTGTGGGGGAGATTTTACATCTTGTAACCAAAAATTATAGTAAACACCACCATTTTCATGATCATGAGCACAAAAACATTTTATTTTTTCTAACACCATGGGCATGTACTGCAATTCAAAGTGGTTTCTCCCAATTTTGTTTTATTATTTTGGCCAAAATATAAAAGGATGTGGTGGATGTTGGAGCAGTAAGTAAATACCTATGTAAGCATATTATGTTTTTTTTGTATTCTAGTAGTTTTATAGGCTATTCTAGTCTTGTAGATGTTGATAAAAATTATCTATATTTATCTCACATGAACATTATGAGGCATGGTGGAAATTGATTAATCAATTATTTTAACATCGTCATTTATTAATCCTTTATTCTATGGAGAGGCTTCATGAGTTTTAGTTTACAATCCACAAGAAAAAATTATCCCTTATTTGATATAAATAATTATATTTATTTTCAGCGTAGAATCAAGGGAGACATGCAACATGTGCCATGCACTTATGTCCCAAGAATTATCCCCATTTTCCCATATTTAAATAAACAAATCACACCCATTAAACATAATACATAATTTATTACCTACAACCCTTCCTGAAACCTCCACGGTTATTAGATATGTCATCCTTACCACTTGCATTTGTGGTATTGATTCACTATAAAGCCATCAAATTATACACATGCTCATTTGTTCAAGTAACCTCGAATAACACTTTTTGTTTATATTTTAGTTGTCTTAGAAATGGGAGGAATTAAGAGTGTTCATGAGTCACTCAATCAAGGTGAATATTATAACCCCAAATGCTTATAATATTTTGAAAAAGATGAGAAGGTTTTATTAAGATAATATTTATTTGGGTTTAATTGTACTCTATATTACAAGTATGATGTATCTAATAAAGTATATTTTAGTTTTCTCAATTTAACAATAATAACCTTCATTGTATGATCAGAGTAAATTGACTGTTAAATTTATTATGAAAGAACTGGGGCTATGTTTTTAAACCTAGGTCAATTTTCAATTTTATCTATGCAGGTGAGTTCAACTTAATATAAATTAACTTTGGCTAGGGGTAAATTATATAGATTGCATTTATAGGACTAGTGTGTCCATGTTTGATATGTGCTTATGTGGGGCAAGTTGCATACCTTATAATGATTCATGAAAATATATCAGACACTTTTTATAGTTCAATTCCATGTACCTAAAGTGTTAGACTTCTAAGGGGTGTTTTTGTCTTTACTAAGGTTGATAATTTTAAAAAATTAATTGAAAATATGAAGTTTTGCATGGTTCATGTCCTTTATTCAACATAATGTTGTCAGGAAAAGATATCTATGAGCACCCCATCAATCAATGAAATAATGTATGCATCAACTTTTATTAATTAATGGCTTATTTGAAAAAAATAAACTTTATAACCATTAGCAAATATTTTCATTGTAAATTATAATTAACTCGTTTAACTAATTGTATTTATGTTTATTGAAAATGACAATCTCAGCTAGAATAATTGTCATTTTAGCTTCTTACACCCAATCAACAATAAAATAGATATAATAAAAAAAAATTGATATATTTTTATTTTTTTCAAACATTATAAAATTGTATTAATTTTTAGTCTTGTAAAAATTTTGATAAAAATTAATTATTTTGAGGAAAAATCAATAGTACCATTGTTTGTCAGCACATATTAATAAATAAGCATGAGAACACATCTAAATAAGGTAGTGTAATATGGATAAATGAGTTTACACTAAATTGCAACATACATATTCAATTATTTTTTATTGAGGTAAATAATATTAATATAATAGTAATAAATTTAATTAGTTAAATTTAAATTTGGAATTAGAAAAAATGCATAGGGTTTGTGTTTATATATTTTTATTTTTAAATTTTGATAGTAGGTGGAAAAGTGATAATAGAATTATGAGTTTAAGAGTGATAATAATTTAACCTTAAAAATTGAAGACATCCAAAAAAGTTTATCGAGGCCATGCACTTCAATAATAGTTTTCATGACAAAATTGAAGACATGTCCAAATTTATTTGACAATTTTTTTCTCCTTGAATTTGACCTCCATAAAATTCTTAGTTTCTTAATGTTTCACTAAGATCATTCGCAAGACAAAAATATTTTTCTTGCCCTAATTAGGTAGCAATACATGAAACCTTAAATAAAACAACATATGTTATGGGCCCTATAAACTAAATAATAGTTGAACCATCTTGATATTTGGAAAACTACGCCTTAGAGAGTAACAATATGAAAAATAACAAACCTTAATAATTACATAAGTTTTAATAACATTCAAAACCAATGTCTTGTGATGTGTGTCTAAACATAAACTTATGTACTTCAATGAATGCACTAATGAAACTTAATTTCCTCTAGAATGTTTGTAAATATTCAATTGATACGTGTCAATGATAGATTATGTATCCTAAATGAACTATAATGCTTGTGTATTTATAAACAAAATAAATTTAAATAAGGAACCTATTGGTGCACAAAATGACATCAAATAATTATAAATAAAAAATTCTATTAAAGATAGTGAGTGTAATTTAACTACAAAGATCTACATAAAATTTATATTATCTTACATTAACATCCCAAATTATCTTGAACATTGGGATATATTCCAATCAAGAAGCTTATAATTGTGGGAAATTAAAGAATATAGAATATTATAGATGAAGGTACTGGAGAAGGCTCATAAACCATCAGAAATCAGAAAAGAATGTCAATAATGCCTAATTTAGACTAATAATTGACAAGTACACAAACATCCTAAAATCAAGCAAATTTAATGAGTAATAAATACATAAGAAGCATTTTAGGTGTCTATAGGTAGCAATTTTCATAAGTAATGTTTAGTGTAATTGATTTTAAATATGGAAAAAATATTGTGAATTTGAAAAAATGGAAAATATAGGTGATAAAAATAATAATTATAATTATTTATTATATGATATAATTTAAAACATATTATTATCAAATAGAAATATAAAAACTATATATTTTAATAAATAATTCCACATAGGAATAAAAATTCCACAAAAATAATTAATTTTTTTAATTTTTTTAATGAAAACCTTTAATTACTTAACACAAGTATATAATTAAATGATAAATGAGATAAGCACATGGTAATAATAATTATGAGATAAAAATACCATAAAGGCAAATATTACTGGATCCAAAAACTTTTCAATTAAAAAAAAGTTAAAGATGTGAACCTTGAAATTGTATAATCCCCTTAATATTTGAAAACTTTTCAATAATTTTTTTTAAAGATGTGGACCTTGAAATAATGGTTGTATGTTAAATTAATTTATAAAAAATAATAAAATAAATATTATTAAAATAACTACTCACTATTAAAATCATTTTAAGATTACTTTAAAACATGCAGATATAAAACCACCCCTCCTTAATAAATAAATAAATAAAAACATTTAAATTTATTTATAGTTATAACATATTGTTTGATTTTCAATCTTTCCAAGAAGTCAACATTCAACATGTGTACAGAGAAGGAAATCATACAGCTGACTAGTTCACTAATGAAGGGGTGGTCTCTCTAAGATTAAGAAGATGGTTTATCAAGGAAGGATAGATTTGGAATCCTCATACAAAAGTTAAGGATTAGAAAGGGGAATAATTTTATCAACTCATGCAAGGCAATTAAGTATTGTATTGAGCCTCGTGAGAAGTTTTTGTGTGATATTTTTAATGAGGAAAGAGATGATCATAGATATTCCAAATCTACTAAAAGATGCAAGAAGGGAAACTAATGAGAATTGAATCGAATATATCAGTTTATTTAAAGGAGGATAGTGAATTGTGGAAGGCCCTTCAAGTAGGTGGTATGGCCAATTTATGCAATGGGTGGAGGGGAATGACAAACATATATCTATTGTTTTTTTTGAAGGGGTGGAATGGTGGTTATTAATGTTGTGTCTATGGATATTACAGAGGAGCTTATTACCTAGGTTACTGGTTTCAGAGTGGGGTTAACTAATATCTTTAGAACTGATAAGGATTATAAGGATGAAAAGAACAGGTTTCTATTAGAAAAGGAAAAACTCATACATTTGCACAATGGATTCTCTCAAGAAAAGTTTCCTTGACTTTTTGGAGACATCCCCAAATAAGTCATGCTATATATCATGCTTGAAGGTAGGCATAATATGGTTCATATGTCTCATTTTATTTTTTTAAACTATTTTTGGTATCATATTCCATTAATTTCACCCTTTTATATTTTGCATTCTCTTGAGATTTTAGTCATGGATGTCAAAAGAGGGAAGAAAATACAACCCCTCCACCAAGTTTTTATTTATATGAACAAGATTCTAACTTGCTTCCCTATTCTGGTAAAGCAGAGGATTATCAAGGGGGCTATATATGTAAGTTAAGGAGTGATTTAAAATTCAAGAAGATTGATCTAGGTGGAGGGGTAAACCTAGATTATGTAGGTAATTCAAAGGACAATCTTGTAGAATTAAAGGAAGATAATAATAAGCTAGTAGAGGGTTTACATCTACTCAAGATTGTAGCTATCTTGACTACTATGAAGGGTAAAGTTCTTGGGAAACATAAATTCAAGGAGGATAAATTGAGAATGAGAACACTAATCCCCTTGAAATGCGAATTTATATTGGCAAAATAAACCTCTATGCTAAGTTTGATAACATATTTGAAACCTTGAGAAGTTAAAAATAGGAATTTAAGATAGAATAAGAGTTAGAGCTTCAAAAAATGCTTCTAAGATGGTTCATGTGGGAGCATTCCACTTGAAAGGAGTAGGTCAAAATTTTATTTTAGGCTAATAACCATCAACATAGTAAGGATGATCATAAGGAGATGGAAAATCTGTTAAAGAGTCTTATAGATTGAGTCTCTATTTTTTAGCATGAAAACACTAAGTTGAAGGATAATATAAAGATTATTGTGGTAGTGAGCAAAGATTTTATGAAAGATAGTTTAGCTAGCATAGAGTCTCTCATGATTCTATTGGGAGACATGATTAAAAAAGGTGAGACTCCTACTAGCAAGAAGTTTAAGTGTAGTGAGTGTTACAATGAGATTTGATAGACCCCCAAGTGTATTAGTGGATTGAAATGGAACTAAAAAGGATGATCTATAACTGAAAAGAGGCCTTTGGAGGCCAAAAAATATAGTTGTTTTATAGTTGATTTTTTTTCATTTCTCTATTGTGTTGTGTTGTAATCTCTATGTTTTGTAGTAGACTTTATTGATTTTATGGGCTATGGAGGCCTTTCCTACTTGTCTCTTGTATAGGTTCGGGTCCTGATCTCATAAAAACTATGCATTACCCATAATAAAAAAATGTATTGTTTACTTTTCAACATGCCTTTAAACTCTATGGTGTCCTTAATCTAAACAACATAAAAATTAAAAACAAATTGCATGTTGGTTCATCATAAGATAAAATGTAAAAAAAATCATTCACGCTTCAACATAAGTTTAGGTTAGAGATTTGATGATTTCATAATCGATGAAATTAAAATTACAAGTTTTTGGAAAATACTATGCACTTTATTTAAAATAGGTATTTACTTCTTGTTGGCCATTTTTTGGCCCACATATCAAAGTTTGCTTAAGTACAAAAAAGGGAGCTTTTAGGCAAGAAAATGGTAGGCCTTTGGGAGGACTTCAAGTTTTCGAGCAGTGAGAACTTTGGTTTTTTTTAAGGCACAGTGCAAATTGGGTTTTGAGTAGTGCTTAGATTCTAAATATTTCATAAGTATAAGTAATTTGGGTTTACAAACCTGAATTACTCATAGTGTATTTCAGGTTCTTCAAGGGGCACTACTTGATTACTTCATAAGTTGTGAGCAATCAAAAACCCAAAATAAGTAAAGGGGCTCGACAAACCCAATTTGGTCTTGAAAAATGGTGCTTCTCAAGTTCTTCAGGGGACAAGTCTTTTTCAAAAAAATTGAATGGGATTTTTAGGACAAAAGGGACCAGTCAACTTTTTTGAAGTTACACTTCAATTTTTCTAAAGGGCTTTTTCTTCTCCAAGTGGGCAGTTGCAATTTTCCAAAAGGGTATGTTACCCTTTGAAGGGACCATTTAAAAATTATTGAAGGGTATCTTTCCCTTCAGGAGGATCATTCAAAAGAGTCTGAAGGGACATGCAAAAATCCTGAAGGATCTCTTACCCTTCAGGAAAGTCCATTGTGAAAAGCTTGAAGGATAATTTTGAAGATAGATATGGACATAAAGTCTGAAGGAACTCCTTCAAATAAATTATCCAAAGAAATTCATTTGAAAGATTTGCCTAAAATAAATATGCCAAAAAAGAAACCCGATGCCAAGTGTCCAAAGGAAATGATGGGCCAATGGATGTCAAAATCAGGATAAGTGACTAGCCATTAGAAGTAATCAGGTTTGAAAAGCCTGAAGTCTTAAGGCTTGAGAAACAACAAAGTGACAAGACTTCAAGATGGATAAGCTCAAAGTAAGTAGACTTGAAGAACTCAAATTACTCTGCATAGAGTAAATCAAGTTTCTCCAAGTACTCTACTTAAAAGGCTTTATAAGTGAAGGATCTAGGAAAGTCCAAAGTTGGAAAGGCCAAAGAACCAGAATTACTCTACATAGAGTAAATCAAGATTCTCCCAGGGCTCAACTTAAGCTTGGTCTGGCAATGCTAGAATCATGATGCAATTAATGAAAGGCTGCCACATGGTACAATTGGATCAAAAAGGGCCAATTAATAAAAGACAAGTGGCACAAGGATGTTCAATAAACATGAGAGAGTTTGAGTGGATAGTAGATGGAAATTATGAGGGCTCTCATCTACCATGGTTCATTGCCTATAGTCATTGTTTGATACTTAAATGCATCACACCAAGAAAAAACATTCCAACTGCTCATAGCATGACTTTTCAAAAGTGCCAAAGAAAGTCTTAAAGATGGGAGGGGCTTGAGAGTATTGGGTGGCAATCTAGAATGGCACATTTATGAATATCAAGGAAAGATAATAGGAAGTGCTAGCCATTTGTGACTTTTTCTTTTGTCCCTTCCTCTCTTCCCCTTTTTCTTTATACATAGAGGCCTTAGAGCCTAGGAATGTATCCCTAGACTGGTGATAAAATCACTCTATAAAAATCATTGTGTAATGGACCTTTGAAGCAATAAAAACTATTTTTGCCTGTCTCTTTGTCTAGAAATTATGTTGAGTTAACTTGTGCACTAATAGTGTTGTGAAGAAGCATCCTTATAACCTTTTCTCCCTTCTTTCTTTCTTTTTTTATGTGGTTTTTAGTTAATTATAGGTTTGAACTTAAGCTTTTCAGCCATTAATGGATGCTTGGTGTGAATTTTGAAATTCTTCTTTGCCTCATGTGTAGTTTAGTAAGCCTAGTTTAATAAACACTTATGCAAGTTAGCTGATTAGGAGGCTATGTAAGCCAACTTGTATTATATTGAATTAGTGTCTTTCCCAGGCTAGGTGGATCACTTACTTTCGGTGCATCACCTCCCTTAGATTAATTTTCTTTTTAAGTAATCTCTCTCCCCCTTTTCCTTAGCCATTATTAGAGTTTAGCATAGAAACACAAAGAGTTAAAGTGAATCACTTGAGGAAATAGACTCATAAAAAATTATAGAGGTTCAAACTCACCATAGGACACCCACATCCTGAAGTTATTCCCATGCTTATAGCTGGAAGTGAGAGAGCCTGAAGAACTCTCTCGCAAGGGTGCAATTTCAAGCTATAACAATTCTGGCATGCCTAGTGGGACAACTACCATTTCACTTCCATTTTTATGGAAACTTTGGTCAAATTTGATGTTGTTTTGATCAGTTTTCAATAATGGTATCTTTCATCCTTCAGCATCTAGCGACTCCAAAGAATACCCAGCTATCTGGTGGTAGAGGAATAGTTATCTTTCATGCCAAAGGTGACTACAAGATTGACTTCTATAGGTATTCATTTTTTTTAAAAATAATTACCTTTAAACTTATCACGAAGGTTAAGGTTCACCCATACTCACCCTTACATAAGAAGCTATCCTCATAAACCAGTCATAAAGTATACCTACGCAAGAAGATATTTATCAACCCCTCTTGCTGCCATGATTCCTCAAAGAGATTTTGTGGGCTTCAACAACCAAAGCCTTTTAAACTTACCATAGTATGATCCTATGCTAGTAACATCCCTGAAAAGTGTCCTTATTACATAGGAGACTAAGTTGTAACTCATACTAAACACATAATAGACATAGCCAACTTCTACAACATTCATAATATCACAGTAAAGAACATGGATATTAGGATATTAGTTGTATCCTTCAAAGGAAAGGCATTAGACTGGTATATGGGCCTAGCTCCTAATTCTATCCATTCATGAGATGAGCTAGGAATAGCCTTGTGTAAAAGGTTTGCAGATAAGAGTGATCATCTATCACTAGCAGAGAAGCTAACCACAATCAAGAGAGCTCATTCCAGCAATTGTTAGACCGTCTCCAAAATTTGTTTTCTTATATTACTTGAAGTCTCTCAATAATGACGTAGTTTTAATGATTCAGTCTATGGGAGGAGACATACTACAAGATGCATACGAAGGTGCTATCAAGGTAGAAAATTGCCTAGTTTAGGCTGGCAAGCTTACTCTCAGACCTCCAATGCTTCTTTTTCTAGAGATCAGACCACCTCATATAGTCATTCCTCCACTTGATGATATACCTCCAATGCCAAAAATTACTATTATACCTTCACCTAAGCAAGAGAAGGCCTCTACTAGTGGATCCAACAACTCCCAAGAGTAGAAGAATTATGTGGAATTTAAGAGCATGATCTAATCCTTGGGAAATGTTGTGGTCAATGTCAAGAGGCAAGCTTACAACAAGCCTTATCAAGCTCCATATTAGCATCAATAGAAACCTTATCAAGCAAATAGGCCACCCTACAAATGAGGTTTCTAAGGACAAAGGCAGCCTAACTATGCTAGATAGCATAATTAAAATTTAAATGTTGCATGTCCTTCCAACTCCTTGGTCCCAACTCAGAATAATGTGGCTTAAGAAGCTAAAGGGACAATGCCATGGAATCATTATTTTAGGTAATCCATTGTCTCAACTAATGGCTCTAATTAGGTGTGTAATGATCAATGATAGCAGGTTTTTGCTTACAGATACAACCAGGCTCTTATGGCCCAAAGCATAGAGATACCCATAATGATGAGACAAGAGCATCCTCCAGAAGAGCAAGGCTCATGATCAAGGATTAAACTAACCAGAAGCCTCAATGGTAATTAGTGAGAAAGAGGAGTGTTATGCATCTAATTATCAAGCCATGCCCAGTCTAGCTCACATCCTCATCTCAGAAAATACAAGGTTCAAGAGAAGGAATATGGGTGACAATCAGGAAACTTTCAAAGAACCTATTATCACTGCTCCTTCATTGATAAAGCCAATAGTAGTAGATCCCAAATTTTAGGTAAAATTTAGTGGTATGCCAATCAACATTATGGATTAAATGAATAAATCTAATGTGAGTGTGTCGATGTGGGACATGCTTTCCCTACCTGACCAAGTAGACATCCTGCAGGAAGGATTATCCAAGATGGGTGTTACTACAACTACAATTAAGCAACCAAGAAAAGCAGTTGAAGTCCTCACTAATGTAGTCAAGATTCATGTGGTAAAAGAGTCAATTAATATGACCAAACCCCCCTTTCTATGTCTCTTTGATCATTGGCAATTCCTTTGTGCACAAGTACTTGGTGGATAATGGGGCCAACACCTTAGTCATGCCAAAGTCTTTTGCTGACTAGCTGAACCTCAAGTATGAGCCTCACACTAAAAGAGTCATATAACTTGATGGTTCTTACACAAAGCTATCAGGCATCATCACTAATTTTAGCCTAACCTTGCATGCTTATCCTAGCGTGTATGTGGTGCAAGACATGTTGATTCTAGATATCACTCCTCACTTTGCCTTATCTTTTTAGAGAGTTCACAACCAAGATTAGGGGATACCTTGAAGTAGATAGGTATTACATGGAATTAAAAATAAGGTATGGTACTGAGGTCCCAATCAAGGCTGAACCCATGGCATAATTACATATTTAACCCCATCAACCAGATAATATAATCCTTAATTACACCATCCTTGATGAGGATGAGTTTACAATTGGCCAAGAGCTGAACACTCATCTTGAAAAAGTTCTAGACTTGTTCTTGGATGAGTTATGGGGAGATAACCAATTTTTTAACCCTTTGGAAGGTGTTGATGAAAGAGACATGAGTGTCTACCTACTACATGAAGAGAATCAACCCATGCCTTCACTCATTAGACCTAAAGAAGACCCCAATGGTTTATGGAAGTTGTTCTTCAATGGCTCAAGGAGCAAGAAAGGCGTAGGTGTTGGGTAAATGTTGGTTTCACCCTCAAGTAACCATCTTTTCTCTTCTTATAGGGTCCATTTCAGCTACTCTTCAAATTCAATAGAATATGAAGGCTTGATCCATGGCCTTACAAAGGCCACCAAGAGAGGAATCAAACTGCTGCAAACTTATGGAGATAATGAGATCATAGTTAACCAAGTCAAAGGATTAAATGTCATAAATAATTATTTGATGAGGTCTTACAAAAATAGAGTGTGGGACCTGATTAAATATTTTGAATCCTTTAAATTCAATCTATCTCAAGAGATTAAAACCAAATGATGACCCATTGGTAGTCATAGGAGCTAAGTTTGAGATTCCACGTGAGCTGAAGGAAACCAAGGTTCAACCATATGTCAAGGTGGTGATGAGATCGACAGTTTTAGATAATGAATCCTATTGGCAATTTTTTGAGAGTGACAAGCAAATTATTTGTTTCTTGTAGAAGGAATCTAAATTCTCCTCTTCTAACCAAGCTAAATGGCAGCATCAATATGAAAATTAGATTGTTCAACTAAAGTCAAACAAACTTCCTAAGTGGTTGGTTACACTTAAAGGCCTTTTTCATGAAGGAGACCATATGAGGAAAGAGAAGGTAGTAATGTCTACTAATGAGGAAAACTATGAGAGGGTCCTCATCTTCAAGGAAAAACTTCTCAAGCTAGGGAAGGTAAGTAGCAAGGTTGAGAGGCATGCTTTCATAGCACTTTTCCAAGAGTATGTAGATATTTTTGATTGGGAGTATAGTGACCTAAAAGGTTTTGATGCTAAACTAGCCTAGCACACCATATATTTGGAGGCCAATGCCAAGCATGTAAGGCAAAATCAAAGGTTGGTTAACCCCAAGATTGAGGAGTTGATGAGGAAAGAACTAACCAAGTTGATCAAGTCTAGGATCATCTTTCCCATCAAGCACTCATCATGGGTAGCCAACTTGGTGCCTATAAGAAAAAAGAGTGGGGAGATTAGGTTTTGCATGGATTTTAGAGATTTGAACAAAATATCCTTGAAGGATCACTACCCCTTGCCATCCATGGAGCAACTTCTCTAAGTAGTTACAAGATTAGAATGTTTCTCTCTATTGGATGGGTTTTCTGGTTACAACCAAGTTTGGGTGAAAGATGAAGATAGGTACAAGACTACCTTCACCACTAAATGGGGCATCTATGCATGCCAAAATATGCCCTTTGGTCTATCAAATGTTGGCATAATCTTCTAAAAAGTCATTGACATGGCTTTCTAATGGATGCTAAACCAAATGGTGTTGGTTTACTTGGATGACATCATGGTTTTCTCTAATAATGATAGCGAGTATATGAACTACCTAAGTCTAATTTTTGAAAGGTGCAGAGAGTATGGGATTTCATTGAATCCAAAGAAGTGTGTGTTTATCATGCATGAAGGTAAGTTGTTGGGCCACATCATCTCAAAGGAGGGGCTATCCATTGATCCTAAGAGAATAAGTGCCATCTTGGCCTTATCCCTGCCCAAGCATAAGAAGGGACTCCAAATTTTCCTTGGAAAGATAAACTTTGTGAGAATATTTATCCCTAGGTTTTCAAATTTGGTCAGACCCATCACTACTATGTTGAAAAAGAACCAAGTGTTCACTTGGTCAAATGAAGGCAAGTCAGCATTTGAGGCTATCAAGCAAGCCATCACTCAAGCACCCACACGTATGAATCCTAATTTCTCAAGGGATTTATTATTGTATTCTTTTTCCAGCATTGATAATATATCAACTATGCTGATGCAAAGAAATGGTGAAGGACTTGAGAAACCATTAGTATTTTTCAGTCAAAGGCTTGAAGAGTATGAGGTGAGGTATACCTTTGTGAAAAAGTAGGTCCTTACAGCAATAAGGAGCCTCAATAATTTCAAGCCAATGCTATCCAAAAACAAAGTCCACCTTATGGTGTCTCATCTTGGGGTAAGAGACTTCCTTCTTAACAAGGATTTGAGCAAAAAAAAAGCTAGTTGGATTACTCAAGTCATAAAGTGTGACGTAGAGATCAAGGTCACTAAGCTAGTAAGAGGTAAAGGATTATGTGAACATATGGTTGATGACCTTCATGAAGATATAGAGGTCATCTTGGTAACACAAGATGACCGACAAGCAGATGCACCTCTACCTCACACTAGTTGGCTCCATGATATGACACACTTTCTACTAACAGGTGAGTGCCCTCGAGGTATGGACAAAGTAAAAATAAGGTATTTCAGACTTCAGTCCATACCTTGTGCTTTATTTGATGGGGTTTTTTTTAGAAGAGACCTCAATGGAATACTCTTGAGGTGCGTAGATGATGATCAAGTAGCCAAGCTTTTGGAGCATTTCCATGATGGACCTACAGGAGGTAATTTTTCTCTAAGGACTACTACAATAAATATCATGAGTGTTGGTTACTACTGGCCTAGACTCTTCAAGGATGCTTATGAATGGGTGAGGAGGTTTCAATAATGTGCTCTTTTTTTAGGTAAGTAAAGGTTAGCATCTTTCACTCTCAACCTGATTCAAGTGGAGCAACCATTCATGTAGTGGGATTGGGATTTCATCGGTATGATCAACCCCCCATCAAGTCTAGGGCATAAGTGGGTACTCATTGAAACTGATTACTTCACTAGGTGGGTGGAAGCCATTGCATTAAAGGAAGCCAATGAAAGTGTAGTCTTAGATTTCTATGACAACATTATGACCAAGTTTGGCATTTCATCCACTATCATATCTGACAATGCATTAGCTTTCCTTGGTTTAAAAATAAGTGAATGGGATCTCAAAATGGGCATCTACCTTAGCACTTCCACAAACTATTGTCCCCAAGGAAATAGGTTGGCTGAGTTCACAAATAAAAATTTGTTGAGAATTATCAAGAAGACCATGGAGGAGAATCAGAGGATGTGGCACACCAAGTTGAAGACAACCGTGTGGGCTAAGTGGGTAACTCCTATATCTATTGTTGGCAATTATCTGTATGTTCTAGTATATGGAAGAGAGTCCAAGTTATCCATTTGACTTAAACTACCTACATTAGAGCTAGCCCATTAGCTAGAGCTACTAGAAGATGAACCCATGAATGTGAGATTGGTAGAACTCATAAAACTTGAGGAAATAAGGAACGTTACAATGAAAACATTGTAGGTATATAAATCTTACGTCAAGAAGGCTTTTGACAAGAGAGATACAATAAGGACTTTTTAGGAAGGAGACATGGTTCTCAAATGGGACTCAAAAAAGGCCAAACTAGGTAACCATACCAAGTTTGACAGCTTGTGGAGTGGCCCTTATTTGATCCACGGATGCAAATAGCATAACGCTTTTTAACTCACCCAAGTATATGGGATATATTACCCATCTCAGTCAATGGGATTCATCTAAAGCCATTTTATTAGAAGAGTTTGTAACAATTGTATGTTATTGTACATTTTGTATAGATTTTCATTTTTTTCTAAGTGCTTTGTGCACATCCATTTTAGTCATGTGTTTTCCCTTCCCTAAGTGTCATGGGCACAATTTGTTTTATTTTGGTTATCCTTGTTACTTCAAGGGAGATTTCTAGAAAGAGCCAACTTCATGCAAAAGCAGTGACTCCATGCCCAATGGATTGAACAAAGAAAATGAGTTATGTTTTTAAGCATAACAGGTATGCTTCCCTATGAATCCCTAGAAATGTTGGCTATTTTTTGGCCCACATATCAAAGTTTTCCTAAGTATTAAAAAGGGAGATTTCGGGCAAGAAAATGGTAGGTCTTTGGGAGGACTTCAGGTTTTCCATTAGTGACAACTTTAGTTTTTTTTGAAGGCATAGTGAAAATTGAGTTTCTAGTAGTGCTTAGCTTATAAATATTTTATAAGTAGAAGTAATTTGGGTTTACAAACCCAAATTACTCATAGATAGTGTATTTTAGGTTCTCCAAGGGGAACTACTTGATTACTTCATAAGTTGTGAGTAGTCAAAAACTTGAAATAAGTAAAGGGGCTTGACAAACCCAATTTGGTCTTGAAAAATGGTGCTTCTTGGATTATTCAAGGGATGAGTCTTTTTCAAAAAATATAAAGGGGATTTTTAGGGCAAAAGGGACCAGTCAAATTTTTCAAAGGTACACTTTACTTTTTCTAAAGGGCTTTTTCTTCTCTAAGTGGATAGTTTCAATTTTCCTGAAGGGTATGTTACCCTTCGAAGGGACCATTTCAAAATTATTGAAGGGTATATTTCCCTTTGGGAGGATCATTTACAGGATTCCAAAGGGACATGTAGAAATATTGAAGGGTCTCTTGCCATTTGGGAAAGTCTATTGTGAAAATCCCAAAGGATAATTTTAAAGACATGCAAATAAAAAGTTTGAAGGAATTCCTTCAGATAAATTATCTAAAGAAATTCCTTCAAGAGATTTGCTCGAAAGAAATAAGATGGAAAATAAACTTGAGGCCAAGTTTCCAAAGGAAATGATGTGCCAATGAACATCAAAATTAGGATAAGCAGCTAGCCATCAGAAATAATAAGTGAGAAGATTTCAAGATAGACAATCCCAAAGTAAGTAGACTTGAGGAACCCAAATTACTCTGCATAGAGTAAATTAGGTTTCTCTAAGTACTCTACTTAAAAGGATTTATAAATGAAGGATCTGGGAAATTCCAAAGTCAAAGAGGCCAAAGAACCCAAATTACTTTGCATAGAGTAAATCAAGATTCTCTAAGGACTCGACTTAAGCTTGGTCTGGTAATGCTAGAATCATGATGCAACTAATGGAAGGATACCACATGGCACAACTAGAGAATAAAAGGCCAGTCAATAAAAGATAAGTGGCACAAAGATGTTTAATAAACATGGGAGATTTTGAGCAGCTGGTAGCTGAAAGTTATGAAGGCTCTAATCCACCATGGTTCATTACTTAAAATCATTGTTTGATGCTTAAATGCATCATGCCAAGAAAAAACATTATAGTTGCTCACAACATGACGTTTTAGATGTGCCAAATAAAGTATTAAATATGGGATAGGCTTGAGAGTATTGGGTGATGATCTAGAATGGTTCATTTATGAACATTAAGAAAAGACAATAGGAGGTGTCAGCCATCTATGACTTCTTCTTTTTGCCTTTCCTCTCTTCCCCTTTTTATTTATAAATAGAGGCCTTAGAGCCTAGAAATGTATCCATAGACTGGTGATAAAATCACTATGTGAAAATCATTGTGTAATGAACCTTTAAAGCAATAAAGATTATTTTTACCTATCTCTTTATCTAAAAATTACGTTGAGTTAACTTATGAATTAATAGCGTTGTGAATAAGCATCCTTCCAACCTTGTTGCCCTTCTTTATTACTTGTTTTTAGGTGTTTTCCAATTAATTACAAGTCTAAACTTGTGATTTTTAGCCATTAATGGATGCTTGGTGTGAATTTTGAAATTCCTCTTTACCTCATGTGTGGTTTAGTAATCCTAGTTTAAGAAACACTTATGCAAGTTAGTTGGTTAGGAGGTTGTGTAAGCCAACTTGTCATGTGTTAAATTAGTGTCTTTCCCAGGCTAGGTGGATCACTTACTTTTGATGCATCACCTCCCTTAGCTTAGTTTTCTTTTCAAGTAATCTCTCTCCCTCTTTTCCTCAGCCATTAGTAGAGTTTAGCATAGAAACCCAAAGAGTTGAAGTGAATCACCTGAGGAACTAGCCTCATAAAAAAGTCTAGAGGTTCAACCTTACCATAGGACACCCACTTCCTAAGGTTGTTCCCATGCCTATAGCTGGAAGTGAGAGAGCCTAAATAACTCTCTTATAAGGATGCAATTCCAAGCTATAACACTTCTAATGTCTTTCTATCCAAAACACATAGGATTCTTCACATTATTTGGAATTATTTTTTTGACTTTAAAGTCATTATTTTTTAATATTTTTTTACATTTTATTTTTTAATTATTAAAATATAAATTATAATTTTAGTGGGATAAAAGAATCAGATTATTTTCAAAATATGGTAATGTAGGTACTTAATTCTAGTTTGAGGGTATTTATTACGCATAAAATTATATTATTCTAGAGTATATATGTGTTTGTCGATTATTAATCCAAACTAAACTCTTTTTGCAACAGTTGATCTATGTTCTATGTATTTCCTATCATGTTCCTCTTATTTTACCCTTCTTATTTCCTCCCCTTTTGTTTCTTTAAGTGTTTGGTATTTTCCATAGAAATATATACTATATAATTTGGGGGCCCAATAAACATACAATGTATAGTTTTGAGGATGGGCCCTATATTATGCCTTTCATGGATTATGAGTTCCTCTTTTTCAACTTTGTTACTTATTGAGTGTCAAGGGGGTTCTAATTTTAATTTGAATAGTATATAAATACATATGCATTAGTGCATTTAAAATTAGGAGATGCATTGAATGTGTCAAAACAATTGATTAAAGTATTTAGAACATAGATAGATTTAGGAGTATAAGTAAATATGAAGCATTTACTACAACATTTTAGAAAATATCAAGTATTAATTATAGCATCAAAATTCATATAGATTAGACATTACATCGTCACTAGACTACCTCACTGACATACCTTATTTTTGGTTTTTCATTTGTGAAATTTTGAATTATTGAGGGCTTTGATAAGTAACTAGTGCTTAAAACCCCTAATAATCTTGGATACAAGCCCCCAAAATAAAATTTAATAATCTATTTTCAAGTTCAACTACCCTCTTAGGGTTATTGAAGAAGGAAATTAGTTTCTCAAAGATACGTGTATAATTTCAAAAATGCAAGTGAGTTTCTTAAATCCATAGATCTATTGAAAAATGCTATCAACTTATTTTTTTCATTTAAGAGTAAGTGAAGGAAGTTAGGGATCTAAAAAGTGGACTTTTTCCATCAAAATGTGAATAATAGTAAAATGTGTACATGCTTTGAAATAACACATATGATATTTGTGATATCAGGCTTGGTAATTACCAAACATATAGGACATACATGTTATAATGTTTACCCCTTACCTATCTAGACGACCTAGGCCCCTTGTCAATCTGATCAAACCTATGTGTCCAAAAAGGATGCTCGATCTAATATATAAGGGTAGGGGCATTTATGCACAAGTTCCACTTGACAAAATAAAGGAGCTAGTTCTGGGACTTCATTTTATGAACTCAATCGATCCAATATGCCAATTAAACTATAGACTTTGGGGGGTGGATCTATCTATAGGGGCATCTAGATTGGGAATTGGTTGAGAAGCTCCTCTTATATATATATGGGAATTAAATTTATGAGAAGTTCCTTGACAAGACAATACACATTTTATGATTTATAAACCAAAAAATCCAAGTTCTCATTCTATCTTCCCAATGAAAACATAATTTTCCTCTATAATAAACACACTAACATTTATTCAAATCAGTCATTGTTATTAAAAATATGGCTGATATTTCTCATGATTGAAATGATTGGTAATGCCACATAAAATAAGAGGTAAGGAACTTTCACTTGTTCTATTTTGAATCAAATTTCATAATGTGTCTTTGGATTTTCCTTATTTTGGTGGTTAAAACCCTCAATTGTTTATTTTGTATAGCCCCTCAAACCCCTCCACGTGATATATAGCCAAAATAAAAAGGGACAAGTTGAGATGCAAAGTAATACCCACCAATCCCTCCTAACCCTCCTACAATTCCATAAGACCCTCCAAGTAGTGAATAGGACTTGGTTCCACATATAATGTAAAATAAACTACTAATTGAGAAATTGTTAGGACTTTAAAGGAATCTCATTTGACAAATCCCCATTGTGATTATTTTTAAAATATAATAGAATCATTAGTAGGTGAATTTTACTTGGTGACGATTCAAATTGATAGGTGGGAATCATATAGGGAGACACATAGGTCCTATTATGCAAATAAAATGTCAATTGTTTATTTGAGATGCAAGAAAATAACAAAAGATAAAACATTTGATTTATTCACTAATCCAAGAAATGAACAACTTCCATTGTTTTCAAATGCTTCTTAATCCACTAGTGCTACCATGATGTGATACCAAGTATTTTTTGAGATTTATGGTAGATGGTATTTGATCACATGCCTTGTAACAACCATGAGGTTCTTATATATTTATAGAGGAATCTCTACTATGAGTCTATTCTTAATGAGATACCTAATTATTTTGATCACTTGGAGTTTTAAGGTTTGAAGAAAAGTCTCTGCTCATGATAAAGAGGGTGCACATCATGTTACTAATCATTTTGATCTAGGAATTTGACTCAAAAGAGGATGGTTAGTATGGTGTTAGTTCCAAAATGATAAACAAAATGAGATAACCACACTAATAGTATAACATCTTTAGGCCTAGACACTAGGGAGAGATTTGTTAACAAAATTAAATGACAAACACAACTAAAAATCAAGGAATCAAACACAAGAATTCCTTCACCTTCATTGTATGCTACAAATAACTTTGTAGTGGTGGCTTGCTCGGCTTGTGTTCATGAAGTCTTCATCAAAGGAGGCTTGGTTATCTCCTCTTTTCCTTGGCACCTTTGGCTTGTGGCTTGGCTTGGATTGGAATAAATTTAACATGGTAACACTAGTTTCAATGGATTTTTGAATATATCTATGCATTATAACTTTGCACCAAAATATCTTAGAAATGATGTTGTGAGGCCTCATATTTATAGATTTTTGGATTTGATCATAATCAACCTGAACCTCCATCTCAAGATTGAGATGTGTGGTTGAGGTTAATTCAATTTTTGGAATTAAGTTTGTAATTATCCTCATCTTGACATTGGAAGAAGGGGAAATTAAGAGTCATGGAAGGCATTGATGAGGTATGGGAGGCATGAATCCTAATATTTGTGGCATTTATGGCTTAGGGATGTCTTCCCAAGACATGAGGTCACTTGATGATGTAGATATTCAATATTCATTTCCAAAAACAAGTATTCAACAAGTTTCCATGGAATTATTAATTAGGCCTTGATTTGGATTAATTAGCTCTTAAGCATGATTAAGCACTTTGTGCACAAATTACTCAAATTGATCAGAATGCCTTGTTATTGGTCTAAAATTTGATTGGATTGGATTTGGAAGGTGATGTCAAATGCATTAGAACTGTATTCCTATTTAGGATGTTACCAAAAAAAAATAACAAAGGCACATGTCTCATGCAAGATATTTGATAGGAAAGAACAATCTAGAGCACTCAGGTGCAAATTTGGCATTTTGACTTGAAATGGACTGATCAAAGTTAGCTGACCCATAAATTGCATTGCCCCATTTAGGGATACCTTGGCCAAAATCAGTACTTGAATATGTCAGTTTCACATTTTTTATCATGTTTTAGTGTTTTTAGGCCAAATTGTGCATTTTGGGTGGAAATCAGCCAAAAACTTGATTGGAAGTTATCGATGACTAATTTTAGGTGTCTACAGTTTGCCCATGTTTAAGAAGATATTGCAAGTTATAAGCATAGTAACATCTTTTCAAATAATGAGAGATGGCTTATATGCCAAACGAAGATGATGACTGAAGAACAAATCTCCAAATGGTTTTTGGGAAGCCTATCATGATGCCCCCTTAAGGAAGTGGCCGCCACATTTGTTGATGGATGGTCCCTCAAAAAGAAACAAGAAGAAAGGTGGAATTAACCTATGGTTAAGATTAATCCAAATGAGAAAATGCTTGCAAGCATTGATGTAAAAAGGATGTTGATTTACCCAAAGGTAGTTATAATCAGAAATAAAAGTCAAAATAATGATTTTCCCATAGGTGGTTCTAATCATTAAGGTACTGTACTCAGGATGTTGAGTGCTCTGGATTGTTTTTTCCTATCAAATCTATTACATGAGACATGTGCCTTTGTTATTTGTTTTTGGTAACATCCTAAATGGGAATAGGATTACAATGAATCTGACATTAGCTTCCAATTCTAATCTAGTCAAATCATTATGATGTGATCTAAGAATTTGACTCAAGAGAGGATGGTTAGTATGGTGTTAGTTCCAAAATGACAAACAAAATGAAATAAACACAATAATAACATAACATCACTAGGCCTAGACACTATGGAGAGCTTAGTTAATAAAATCAAATGATAAACAAAACTAAAAAGCAAGGAATCAAACACAAGGATATAAAAATCATAACTCAAGGATATAACCTAGAATACAAATTAAAAGATGAGTGGGTGCAAAGTAATGAAAGAGATGAATAGAAGAATAGGATTATCAATAGAAAATGATTTAGTTATACCTGTCAATGAGGATATGTTCATCTTAATTAATAATGATACAACTAGAATGGTCAAATGAGTTATATTGATCAAGGGTGGGATGGGAGGATTTGCCAAGATACCAAGGAGAAAATTCTATGACTCCATTGATTGTAGACCTTCTTGAAGCTAATTTTTGCTATAGCATGTGATGGTAGGCATCATGATAGAGCACCATGAAGACTTAGCCAAAATATGCATAAAGACTAACTCTTGATCTAATAAACACTCGAAAATAATGCACCAATGATAAAAACCATGATGACAATGTTGACATATGAATATGGATAGACTCAAGAATAATGTGCTCGAGGAATCACCCAACAAATGCATATAGACTGAGTCAAGGCAACATTGTTAAAAGTAAATAAATAGTCAAGCAAATAAATAAACAAACAAACAAATAGAAAGTCTAAAAACAAAAGCAAAAGAAAGCATCATAATAATAACCATGCCCTAGCAAGGTGGATCGAGGATAACTGACTAGTCTTAGACAGGATAAATGTTTTTGGATTTTTTTGAAATGTTATGAATTTTTTTTAGATTTTTGAGGTATCTTAACTTGTTAGAGAATGACAAGATACCTAATCACAAAATGGTGAGAGCGTTTGGCTTAAGTTGCTCATAAAATGGCAAGAGTATGGCTTAAGGGGATTGAGTTGACCTTAACATGAATTGAGCATGATCCACATAGTCCTAAAATGACTTGAAGTCATAGTAATTATATCTACACAAAAGGTAGGTAAAAACCAACTAGGTCTCAACAAGTTCTCAAATCTAGAAAATGGCCAGCCAAATGAAAATAATAATGGCAAGGTGATGCAATAATGCATGATAAACAAGTGTTGCCCCTAGTTTGTCTATAGGCAGTTATAACTAGGATACAATGGCATAGGTTAATAATACTAATCTGCCCATAGGTGGTTATAACTAGTAGCAAGACTGGTGAAACATTGATTTACCCATAGGCAATTATATTCAAGATCACATAAACAAACTTGATAGGATGAAAGATATCTTGCCAGAATAACTATCACACTACTTTTGTAGACTATCAATGAAACATGGATTGGATTGATTATTGAAAATTGATCATAATATTCTCACAAAAGGTGCAGGAAGAACCAAATGAACCAAGATCAAAATAGGATTGTGTAGGATGACTAAAAATAGACTTTGGTCTAAATAGGAATGGAATGATAGGATGGTATGATTTTTGATAGATTGGATAAAATGGTAAGAGGGTTACCCCCAAGTGATGGGGTGAATGGAAAGATACATGACAATGGCAAAAAGATATATAAAAATGGTAATGGCATGGTAATTAAATGGTATGGTACATGTTTTTAGCTTAGGTATGGTATAATGACATATGATTCTATTATTCCTATTGATGGGGAGATGCGCGTCTCAATTAACAAACGATACAAACAAAATACTTGATCATGTTAATTACTATCCCACACCTCATCTAAATAGTTGTTCTATCAAAAATGGCCTACATATCTATGTGTCAAAAATGTTGTGTTCTTCATTGGTCATTAATTTTGATTCCTTCAAGCATCAAGACAAGGTATCTTTGTAGCCTCTACAAAGGAAAGTGTGGCCATGGATGGTAAACAAGGATAAATAATGGATGGTAGGTTTAGTTGTCAAATGGAATGGTCGATGATAATGGAATGTGGAATTATGGGGAAATAAATAAAGATCAAGACTTTCAGTCACACATAATGTTGTTGATGCCAGATTCAACATAATTTTGGTTGTGGTGGGGTTGAAGACTTGTTCTCTCAATAGAACCACTAGATTTTTTTGTTGTTTGATCTAGAGAGTAGCTACCATCTAATTAGGCTATAAATAAGAAGCTATTTTGATTTGATCTTTGATTTTGTCTTCATCAAGTAGTGAAGAAATTTTATGCTCAGCTATTGGTGCTTCAAAGAGGTTTTCACCAATGAAGTTTTCTTGATTATCCCGTCGCACCTCAAAGAAGGTTTTACTAAGGAATGTTAACTTTTAACTTTGATTATCTTCTAGTGCTTCTCAAAAAGTTTCACTAAAATATGATGAGTTCTAACTTTGATTCCCCCTAGCATCTCTAAAAAAATTTCACTAAGAGAGTGTTCTTCTATTATATGAATGTGGTCTTGGCCTCCTTTCTCTTCTTTAGCTGCTATGTCACCATGGATACAGTTCAACAAAATGTTATTCTATCAATCCCAAGCAACACTTATGGGAGATGGAATGTCAATAATATGGCTATCTTGGTTGATGGTAATGGCCTATGGAATGGTAATGGAATGGGGAGAGGCTACATAATCCTTGTAGAAGATACTAGGATAACTTATTTCAAAACTGTAGTACTCATCCTCAAAAAATTTAGAAGGATCACAAATGTATTCAAACTGATCTACGAGGCATGCATAACCAATATTGTAACATCCCTAAACATATTATTCATCTAAATTTGATTCTAACTCAATGGATTTTGACTCTGATGTTAAGACTAATGTTGATTCATATTCTAATCTTGATGCTAAATTTGATGTCAGTCCAAGAGTAGAACCTGAATCTAACTCTAATTATTCATTTTATGGGTACTCTATTATAATGATGTCTTATTGAGTATTTGGTTTTAGATAAGTAACATGTAATGGCATGATGGGCTTCATAAAAATTGGTTTGTCAAAGTGAGACTCATCTAGGATGGGAAATAGGTCAAGAGACAACTCCTTAGAGATTGGTTTGTCAATAGGAGGCTCTTGAAAAATAGGTACATAGTTGAGGTAATGATTTACCCAAAGGTGGCTATAATCATTAAGAAGTGACTCACTAAAGACTAGCTTGTCTGAGTGAGACTCCTCGACAACTGGTATAGGATCAATAGGCAATTTATCATAGGTTGAATTATCACAAATGATTGATTTAAAAGAAACATCTTGGATTGGTTGGTTATCTTGGCCTTGGTTTCTAATGAGTTGGAAGATACCAATTTTGAACACAGTTCTTCAAATGATTGGATGGGTTGAGGTTTGGTTGGGATTGGTGCTGGATGAGGAATGACTTGTGATTGGATAATGATAAGGCCTTAGGGAGTATGATTTTTCACATGAGCTAAAGGATAAATTCCTAAGATGGTAATGATAGGGTGTTGTGGGGCTTGATTGCTCACACAAGCCAAAGGACTAGGTCCTGGAATGATGAAGGGGCATTGTGGAGTTTGATTACTCGCACAAACCAAAGGACTAGGTCCTAGAATGATGAAGGGGTGTTGTGGAGATTGATTGCTTACACAGACCAAATAATGAGTTCTTGATATATAAATAGTTGGGTGTTGTAGATCTTGGTTGCTTACACAAGTCAAAGGACTAGGTCTAAGAATGGTAATGGTATTCTTTGGATATTGTAGAGCTTGATAGCTTGTATAATCCAAAGGACGGTTAGGGGTAGCTGATGATTGGATAAAAAATTGATGTTGTGAAACTTGATTTCTTTCATAAGCAAAATCATCTAAGTCTTCCTCATAAACCATATCATCCCAATCATGAGTTAGATCATAAGCTGGTTCTTGACTGTGTTTCATGTACAAATTTTTGAAAAGAGGGTATGGATCTGTATCCTAAAAAACATTATCTATAGTTGGGTCTTTAAAGTTCTCTTCATTAGCCTCTTCATACCAATCAAGGTCTCGAGTTGGATCGTAAGTTATTTCATGATTTTATTCCCATGAATGATTAATATGAGGCAGATAGAAATCTATCTCACAAACCATATTAACATGATTGGGGTCTTGACAAAAGCCATAAAAGTCATTTTGAGTAGCCATTCTATCATAAGTCATATTTTAAGTGACTCCACCATAAGTGTATCAAGACATATCCATGTAAATGATGAAAGCTCTGAAAATTAAAAAACTTAGAGTTTTATAAAATCTAAAAAAACTATGTTTTAAGGACAAATGGTTCAAACTTGGTCTAACTTGGTTGAAGGGGTGGAGTTGTATCTCCAATATGGTCTAAAAGTGGAGCCATATCTCCAAAATGATTTGTGTTAAGACTTGGCATAATATAACCTAACATCAAATGTCTAATGTCAAAATGTCATATGCATAAAAGGTCAAGCATCTAAATAAAAACTAGCATGTCAAAGGTCTAGGTCAAAGTGTTCTAAACAAGGTCTAAACTAGGAAAGGGAAAAGCTGAGTTATTAGGTCTTTTATCTAAACACAAAGTCAAAATCTAGGCTCAAACAAATAGGCATGTGCTAGGACTTTTGGCCAAATGGAGTCAAAAGTTAGACTTAAAATAAATGCTAATGTCATTTGATTTAATCTAACAAGTTTAGAAACAACTTTGACATAGACCTAGCACATGGAATCAAACATAAACATGATCAATTGGCATAAGGCATAAGACAAAAGGCTCTTTGAGAAAGGTTGTGTTCTCCCAAATAAAGGCACAAATAATGATGAGAATATGTAATAAACAAACAAACCATCAATAGTCTTAAATTTTGGGTAATCGATTAACCAAAGTTATGCAACCCAAAAGAGAAAGATATGTGTATCATCCCCATGAATTGAGGCTTAAATAAAAACAATCAATGTTTGGATCCAAACTTAAAAAGGCTAATTGAAAACTCAATGTTGAAAACTAGGATTTGACCAAACAAGCTAGACAAGATTGGATAGCATCACGGCACATGACAAAAGGTCTAAATGGTATACACAAAGTGGTTTGAAACAAATGTTTTTTGATACAATGGTAAATAAGTCTTGAAATAAATTGAGTAGCCTAATGTCATAAGCATACTTGAATAATGTGGTTAATGTTATGCTTCAAAGACTTAAAAAAGGCTCAAAAATGTTTTGACATGATTGGAGCAACATAACACTACCCTTCATAACTCAAATACATTGTTTTGACATGGCTTATGAACAAATAAACAAGTTTTAGTCTCAAAACATACCAAGTAAAAATGACCAAAATACACTGAGTATAATTGTCCAAATCCTAGCAAGGGTATGGCATGTGGGGTTGACTAAATTATCAAATTTTGAACATTCTAGGGGAATCAATTACACAATGACTTTCATGTAAAACGATGCAAAAGACAAGCATAGAAATTAGGTGACCACAGTATTGGCTAGTTGTAAAAAGGTCTAGTCCTTTTTACAACCACTTCATCTTGTTGTTCACTTAGTGTAGTGCGATGTCCAAATGCAGATATGTCCCATGTGCAACTCCAAAGGAGCCAAATGAAGTCAATTTTGGGAGGTGAAACCTCAGTCAAAGCTTCCCTAAAAAACTCAAGGGAATTGATGACATCCCCCTCGCAAGCCAAGATGCATAAAAATAAATAAAGAATGAAAGTAGAAAGACTTTAGATTTGTTTTCAAGGTCACCCAAACTTTGACAAGTTTTTGGGGAGTGCTTTAGATGACTTTCTTTCTAATCCTTGGACTAGTCTACTTGAAATAGGAATGGATCTTTTGATTCCAAGGGTTCCCTATAGGGGACAAATGGAAGAGCATACATGCAACATTCCTCTTTTTTCAAAAAAAAAAATTGATTAAACAACTATTGCAAAAAAGAATTGACAAGTTTATTCAATTTTAAGCCCAAAATGAAATATTTGGTGGTGTTCATTTGACCCTTTGATCTTAGTTGTAAACCTTGAAAAACATTCACCAAAAACACCTAAATTCTTTGTTAAACACCAAAACAAGGTTCTTAATTGATTTTTAAGCATGCAAAGGTGATTTAAACATGTTTTGAGCAAATATTAAGCTTGGTCCTGTAGCAAAATTGTTATCATGTCCTTTAGCTTTGAAGCTATTTTTAGCTTGAAATAATGAACTTTGAAAAAGTAGCTCTTGGGTCTATGTTTTTGGAAAAACACAGTGACCGACATTAGTTATTACACTGATGTTGGTTACTCTAGCTAACAAAGATATAATTGAGGTCAATTTTACTAATCGACATCAGTTAAGATATGTAATCGATGTCAGTCTTAATTATCAACATCGATTATTGTGTAAACCTGTGGCAAGAAAAAATGGAAAAATAAAGTTAGAAAATCAATTTGCAAGAGTTTTAAGGGCCCAAATAAATATTTTAGAGTTATAAAAGGATCTCCTTTAGGTATGAGATGTATCTAGTCCCACCGGGCATGCCATAATGTGATCTAGGAATTTGACTCAAGAGAGGATGGTTAGTATGGTGTTAGTTGCAAAATGACAAACAAAATGAAATAAACACACTAATAACATAACATCTCTAGGTCTAGACACTAGGGAGAGATTAGTTAACAAAATCAAATGACAAACGCAACTAAAAAGCAAGGAATCAAACACAAGAATTCCTTCACCTTCCTTGGATACTCCAAATGCCTTAGTAGTGTTGGCTTGCTTAGCTTGTGCCCATGAAGTCTTCATCAAAGGAGGATTGGCTATCTCTTCTTCTCCTTGGCACCTTTGGCTTGTGGTTTGGCTTGTCTTGGAATCAATTTGGCATGGTAACACTATTTTCAATGGCTTCTTGAAGATATTTGTGCATTATAACTTTGGACAAAAATAGCTTAGAAATGATGTTGTGAGGCCTCTTATTTATAGATTTTTAGATTTGATCAAAATCAACCTGAACCATCCATCTCAAGATTGAGATGTGTGGTTTAAGATTAATTCAATTTTTGGAATTAATTTTTTAATGAAATTGGAAGGAGGGTTAATTAAGAGGCATGGGAGGCATGAATCTTGACATTTATGGCATTTATGGCCTAAGGATGTCTTCCCAAGAAATGAGGTCACCTGATGATGTAGATATTCAATATTCATTTCTAAAAACAAGTATTCAACAATTTTCCATGGAATTATTAATTAGGCCTTGAATTGGATTAATTAGCTCTTAAGCATGATTAAGCACTTTGTGCACAAATTACTCAAATTGATCAGAATGCCTTGTTATTGGTCTAAAATTTAATTGGATTAGAATTGGAAGGTGATGTCAGATGCATTGGAACTATATTCCCATTTAGGATGTTACCAATAAAAAATAACAAAGGCACATGTCTTGTGCAAGAGATTTGATAGGAAAGAACAATCCAGAGCACTCAGGTGCAAATTTGGCATTTTGACTCGAAATGAAATTATCAAAGTTAGTTGTCTCATAAATTGCATTACCCCATTTAGGGATACCATGGCCAAAATCAGCACTTTAATATGTCAATTTCACATCATTTAGCATGTTTTAGTGTGTTTAGGCCAAATTATGCATTTTGGGTGGAAATTGGCCAAAATCCTGATTGGAGGGTATCTATGGCTAGTTTTAGGTGTCTACAATCATCATGTGAGTGTCCCTATCTAAAAACTAGTTCAACCTATGATGGTACCATTTGTAGTTAAGGAGACTATGGAGATTGACATATTACATGCACTTAAGGTGCTTACTATCACCCTTATTTGTTATACAACCAAACTTTCTCATACTAATGTTGGTGAGAGTGTATATGGGGATGCTTCAACAAGACCTCATGATTGAATACACTATTATAATAAATGTGGGGCTCTCTAAACTAGTCTTTCAAATAAGGATGAAAATTTGATGTAACCTGATTATGGTGTTATATCTACTGGGCTAGAGGATGTGATTATGAGTGATGAGTTATTAAGACATACATTTGGTTTGGACATCTCAACCACATCTTCCCATGTATATTTTATATTTGACACATTAAAAATATTTTTTTAGGCATGTTAAATTCCAAATTTGTATATTTAAGGTAATAATTAATTTACATAAAATATTCAAAAATTTATACATATATTTTAATGTTCTAGTAGTAGATGGTCCCATTTGTTTCCCAAGCAAATCCTGCACATCCACTAACACATATATTTTTGATACTCACCCTATGTATACATATGCACATGTATTTTTAAATGTTTTGAGTTTTCTATTTTTTATTAATGATATCATTCATACATGTGTGTGTGTGTGTGTGCATGCGTGTGTGTGTGTGTGTGTGTGTGTGTGTGTGTGTGTGTGTGTGTGTGTGTGTGTGTGTGTGTGTGTGTGTGTGTGTGTTTATTCAAATAATAATGATAATTTTTTTAGTTGATGATTATAGTGGGCATTCCTCCCTCTATATGGATGGGATAAAATGTAGGTGTTGTTTCTATGATTTCATCTCTGTATAAACTCATAAAAGTATGGTAAATTTTAATGTGTATATGTATATATGGATTTGTTTTAATGATTTTATTCAGTACTTGTGCAATTTTTAATTGATGTGAATCTTTTGTCTACGTAGGACTTTCCAATTACATTTGGTACTACAGTTGAAATGATTAGTAGGGGGAAGTGTATAAGACAAATTAATTTCAATTTATCTATTAAATTTTAACTATTTAGTTAGTTTATTTACATGTTTAAATGAACTTACAAAATTTATTACTAATAAATTTGAGCTAATTTTGAAGTTTTATTTTGTATATATATCTCTGTGTGTGCATGCGCGTAAAGTCCAACCCATTTCATTTTCTAAAGTATGCCATTGACTCTCATTGGTTCTCTCTTTCACATTCATATACACAAACTAAAAATTTCCACTGACCCTATTGAACTTCAAAGGAAAAATGACTCTAACCACATATGTGGTAAGCACATGTTTAAATTTTTTAATCATTTTAAAAGTAAAATATGAACTCATTTTCATGACCACTACTTATTAGCATTAACAAGTTGAGATATAGGAGATATTTGAGCCTAAAAGGACTATGTATCAATAGAGATTCAATAAATCTGCATATGAGGGATCTCCATTTTTTAACAAGGTGAAGAGAGGGATGTTTTAAGATAAGGATGTCTTTTTTTAATTTTTTTGTATGCCAATATGGTAATGTACACATGTATGAAATTTTAATCCTATATGGCATTGACCTAATATTTGATACTAATTACATTTTATATGTCTTTGTAATTTTATTTGGCAATTGAATTATATTTAAATATTGTGTGCATGTTATCGTCATTTGAATTTTATTGACTATGAAGCTCTCCTAACTTTAGTGTATATAACTTTACATTATTAGCTTTACCTAGGATGACATATTTGATTTTTATTACTTTTGAAAATCTCTTAGCTTTGGTGTATAACATCCATGAAGGTTGTGAACTTGTTAAAATAAAAAATGAAAAATGATGAATCAAATATACCTTATTTCCCCTTAAGAACTAGTAGTCTCTCTAAAGAGATGTGTTTGACAGTGTACAAGTTTAGAGTCTGAGGGATAACATAAACAAGGATAAGGTGTATATTTAATTTACATGGCATTATTGATGTGATTATGAAGTTGGTTCCTTGATTGGGCATGTAGTTCAAATTTTGTTTCTTCTACTGAGCAACTTTTGTCTCATTTTGTATCTTGTGGTTGTAAGAGAAAATTATTAATTAATTACACATTCAATCGAGTGGGTATGCAAAAGACAATGGATGTGTATAGTATTATTTCATGAAACCATAGGATCTGACAGCGTGTCTATACCCATCATGGTTTATGTGTAATGGGTTCCTAAAGTTTTCCTTCTTTTTCCCCTTAAGAAGTGACATTCTATTTTAATAGACGCATTCAGTGGCATGTAATTTGAGAGTTTAAATGTTGATGGATACTAGGCATATATTGTGTTTAAATTTTATTCCTAATGTGACCATGAATTCTATTCCTCTATTGGGTATACATTTAAATAGTTGATTCTTATATTGAACAACAATTATTGCATTTTGTAAGTTTTGGATGCAAGAGAAAAAAATCACCAATTACACATCCATTTGATTGGGTCCACAAAATCTTGGTGATGTGTATATGAATCTTGCATGAAATTATTGTAACTAACAACATGTCTCTATATTTCCTACTTTACATGTAATGAGTTCACACTATTTGCTTCTTTTCCCCTTAAGAACTAGTTATCTCTCTTTATAGACACATCTAGTAGCATGTAATTTTGGATTATATGAGCCAACAGAGATGGATATAAGGTTTATTTTACATTTATAGACCATTTTTCATGTGTTTGCAAATTTGGTTCCTTTATTTGTGCACAATTCAAAAGTTACTTCCAATACTGAGCAACTTTTGTCATATTTTGAAACTTTTGGCTACAATTGAAAATTTTCCACCAATTTCAAGTCCATTTGAATGGGGTTTTAAAAAATTATGGATGTGTATAGTAATATCATATGAAACCTTTGGAATTGACATTGTGTTTCTAGTCATCCTAGTTACATGCAATTGGTTCAAAAATTCTAACTTCTTTTTCCCTTTAAGAACTAGTTGTCTTTCTTAAAAGACATGTCTGGATGCATGCAAGTTTGGAATTATGAGACAATAGAGACTAGGATAATATTTATCTTATGAATATATGTCATTTCTTATGTGACTATGAATTGAATTCATTGATTAGACACATGGCTCAAAAGATGCTTCAAGTGGGTCCATAAAATCATAAGGATTTCTAGATAAATATTTCATTAAATTTTGGTAAATTATGGCATGTCCCTTGCCATCCCATTTTACATGCAATAACTATGTAAATTTCATCTTCTTTTTCCTTTAAAAATTAATAATTTCTCTTAAGATATGCATAGAACATCATGAAAGTTTTTATTTTTGATGATGATGGAGATTGGGATAAGTTGTATCTTTTATTTATAATCCATTCTTGATGCAATTGCTAAGTTAGTTCCTCAATCTAGTGAATGAGTCAAAACTTGCTTTGTATATTGAGAAACTTTTATCTCATTTTGTAACTTTTGGTTGTAAGAAAAAAATTGTCACCAATTTCATGTCCATTCAATTGGGTATATAAAACCCTATATATGTCTAAATGACTCTCTCATGCAACCATAATAAATAAAATTGCATTTTTATCCATCTCGGTTCGTGTACAACAATTTTTCAAAGTTTGCCTTCTTTTTTCATTAAGAACTAGCAGTCTCTTTTAGGAGACACATCTACCGATATGTGAGTTTGGGGTCCAAGTGTTGAAATATAATATAATAAGGTGTTTATTAAATTTTTATGACATTATTAATGTGACCACAATGTCAGTTCCTTGATTGGGTGCACACTTTAAGATTGGCTTCCGTTACTAAGTAATGTTTGTCTCATTTTACAACCTTTGGTTGCAAAAAAGTTAAAATAATTTCACATCCATTAGAATAGGTCTATGTAATATTGAGTATGTATATATAAACCATACATTAAATAATGGGATCTGAAAATATGTCTCTATCCATCATAGTTTGTGTGTAATGAGTTCACAAAGATTGCTTTGTTTTTTCCCTTAAGAACTAGTAGTCTCTCTTAAGAGTCGCATATAGTGGCATGTAA
Organism: Torreya grandis; assembly: GCA_037957365.1. NCBI lineage: Eukaryota > Viridiplantae > Streptophyta > Pinopsida > Cupressales > Taxaceae > Torreya > Torreya grandis. The sequence goes on from JARHVA010000044.1 coordinate 7,225,740, forward strand.
GTTTGGATTTTTGGGGCTAATGGAGACTATGAAAATGTGTATCTTATATTTCTATGAAATTATTGATGTAACGGTGAAGTTAATTATTTGATTTTGGTGTACGGTTCAAAAATTACTTCCTTTAGTGAGCAACTTTTGTTTCATTTTGAAACTTTTCACTATAAGATGAAAGTTGTTGCCAATTGCATGTCTATTAGAGTGGATATATAAAATTTTAGGGTTTTGTATATAAATATTGCATAGAAATTTGATATTTTATGATGCATATCTATTAATCTCAGTTTATGTGTAATAGATTCGTAAAGTATGTCTTTTTTCCCCTTAAAATCTAGTAGTTTCTCTAAAAAAACACGTCCAACAATGTGAAATTTTGGATTATAGTGGCCAATAGAGATTGGGAGAAGGTGTATCTTATGTTTATAGGCCATTATAGATATGACCACAAAGTTGGCTCCTTTATTGGACGTGTGGTTCAAAATTTACTTTCTTTACTGAACAAATTTTAAATACAAGAGAAAAGTGTTGGAGAGTTGTCAATGATGTCATGTTGATGTCATGGAGGTGTCTTGTTGAGTGTATGAAGTTATTTGATAATCTAAGTGACAATGACAAAGTGTGCAATGTGTTTGTCCTAGTGTGCTTAAAGGAGGGTGGGTTGATCTTTAGTTTTGGCATGGTTGGAGATGTTTAGGGATGTGTATGGAGTTTTTAGAATGTGAAAGGGGTATTATAAGAGGTTTTATATGATTTGAGTGCTTATTTTCATGAGTGGATTTCATTTGGTATTCCATAGTTTTCATCTAGACTTTTTGGGTCCAATGGCATAAAATTTAAGTAGGCAGTTTGATGACATCATAATTGCCACATGGTGATGAGTTAGGGGGAGTTGGTCATATGGTTGTGATCACATTAGTCCCAAGATATTATTCACTAAATTTAAGGTCATGTGATGAATCATATTCAAATATATGTGGGTGTAAATTTGGGATCTCAAACATTTTGATAGTGTTTTTTATGTTCAAATAGAGCCAAGCATAATGATGATGTCAGTATTCACACGCATAGAGGTGTTAGGAGGAAATAGTCACATGGGTTTGCTTAGTATTATTCCTAGATCATATACACTAAATCTTAGGTTCTATGAATAAGCATGACAAAATTTATGCAAGTGCAAAGTTAGGCTCCTAGGCAGTTTGACAGTGTTTTCCCATACTTAGCCAATTTTACATGAGGAAAGAAAGAATCAAGTAAGTAGTTTGGTGATGGCATATCTCACACATGTGAATGTTTCAGAAAAATTTGATCATATGGGTTTGATCAATTTTTTTCTTAATTGATATGCACTAAATTTTAGGTCATTTTATGAAGCATGACAAAAGATATGCATATTCAAAGTTGGCTTTCCAGACAGTTCTAGGCATAGTTGGCTCTGTGATAGATAAATCTAAGAAGGAATTTTAATGTCATTATATTTCACATGTGTGAGGATTATAGGATTATATTGATACATGGTTGTATTTTCCTATGTAATGAGATCATATGGTTCAAATTTAAGAACATGCGAGTGAGCAAGGCAAAAGTTATGACGGTCCAAAGTTGACCTTCTAGGAAGATAGCAATGGTCCCCATAGTATATTTTACAAGAGATAAAGATCATATCCAAATGAATATCAAAAGTGTGTGTGAGATCATACAATATTTATCTAATGGTGCATGTTGAGTGAGATGGTAAGAAGTGCACATTTTTTAATGTTGAGCAAAGTTAAAGGATTAAAATATAATGGTTCATGTTTAATCATGCGATTGAGATCGACGATGTGAGTGGAGTCAAAGTGGTCAACCTATTCAAAGTTTAGCTTTGTTAAAATTTTATCTCCTTATAATAATATATATGGTGCATTTTTGATGTAATCAGTAAGGACAAGAGATGCTAGCATAGTGTTTGAAGTTTAACTATGACCGTTGGCATTTGAATATTTGAATTTTGCAAAGGGAAAAACTAGTGCTCTGTGTTTTATCCATAACATTTGATCCAGGATGAATTCAAAGGTTCTATAAAAATAAAATTTGAATATAAATCCATGGCACATATAATGAAACTAGTTATAAGGTCTAAATGTATGTATAACCAAATATATTGAGATCTAATTTATATTATGTGTTCGACTATCATTTGCAAGTGACCCAAGAAGGATGTTTGATCTTGTTTTATTGTTTTTTGGATTTATCATGATGAATTAGCCATTATTTCATGTTTTATAATCAATTAGGACAATTTATGTGCATTATTAATGTTTTAATAATTGTATGCATCATGAATAAGGTTTATAAGTTGACTGTGTGTTTATTCATGGTGTCTTTGTGAACAAGGCTATTATTTGAGCTGATTGTGCTTGTACAGAAGAGTGAAGAGATTATTGTGATCATTTTAAGATGAACAAGGGTTCATTTATAGTGGACCTATGCATTCATAAGTGGTCCTATGTTTCTTTTTTCTAATTTTTGTGCTAAATGGGTGATTAGGTCTCTATGAGACCTATAAGAGCTACAAGGGCCTAATTGAAAGGTGTAGCTACTTAAGGGTGACCCATTATTGCTATGGTCAACCTATATTGATGGTATTAAGTTATGTCTCAATGATATATATTCCTTAAGGGTCAATCCATGCCTATTAGATGACTAAGATGGTGATGATCATGAATGATCTATAAATAGTGAAACCAAATGTGATGGTTTCTAGACTTAAGAGAGACTTGAGTGTGGAATTTGAATTTGAGAGCATGGTGTTGTGAATCAAAGGAAAGGTTGGGTGCCTGTTGGATGAGGTGAAGAAAAGAGTAGTTTTATGATGGTGTGCATGACTTTTAGGTCATATTTTTGATGTTATAATAGTGTTCTTTCAGATTTGAAGATTGAGTGTGAGCAAAGGTAAAGAGTGATAATCAGATGTCCATCATTAGGTGTTGAAGACATCAATTCAAAGGTGGATGTGTTATTAGATGTTGTTATGTAATCTCAACATCTAGGGGGTTTTATCCTCCTTTCAAGGTGAAACTTTCTAAAATTCTAGTTATTGTGGAAGCTCAGCTAGACAGGTGTGGTAGTACCTTGTGGAATTGTAGTATCACTAAATAAGGGATAGTAGTTCCTTGATTAGTTGCATCTCATCTAAATTGGATATTTTTATTATAGGATAGTAGTCCAATTTCAGTTTCCAATTGGTTTTCTCCCCCAAGAGGGTCTCCCACATATGTCATGTCTTATGTGTTTGATCTTGCATTATCTCTCTTGTTCATTGTTATGAATGATGTGTATGCTTCATGAATGTTTGTGGTAATTGAATAAGAGTTTGAAAGGTTTGGAATTGAAGTTGAATTATATAGGCTCATTGATTCACCCCCTAGTGATTGTACATCTAAAAAAAATTCTAGCAATTACACACCAATTTGAGTGTCTATGAATGTTGGGGATGTTTAGAGGACTCTACACACATCAAAAAATTACATGGTGCAACATTTCCAAAAAAATACAATGATGATGTATGGACCTCTACCTATATATATGATCATACCTAAGGTTCTCTCAAACATTATGTCTTTTATGCCCTCCTTTAACCCCTTTAGAACTTTTGAAATTTTTTTTTTGAGCCATTTTAGCTTAGTTTTTAACCTAATTCATTTACAATGAAATTGCTACTCTATGTACACCATTAGTCCCACTAATTAAACCACCACACCTAAGCACATTTTTCCATGATAGTTTCATAAACTACCATGATGAAACTATGATATTTTTGATGGTTGTGTACTTTGCCAAGGTGTTTTCAGTACCATTTGAAGTGATTTCACCGTAGTATACATGTTTTTAAAATTTAGCTTTTAGAAATTCACTTCTCACATGCTTTTCTTCATGTTTATTAATTTTTTTAAGCTTGTGATCACCCTCATGATGACACAACTCAACACTAATCTTATATTTACAAAGTCTTATCTCCCTCACCTCTTATAAAATTGATTTCATCTCTAGTTCAATACCACTTACAACCTCTTTCTTCCCTTACAAATACTTAGTTTTTCTTATAGTTTTGACTCCAAGATTTGAATTAGAGATTGAAGCCTTTGAATTTTACATATCCCTAGCCTACCTTATTTATGATTTATAAGAGCCTTTACTTCTGTGTGTGATCATTATTCATGTTGTTCTATACAATATTGGAGGAGAATCTATGAATCGGATCAGTCGTTTACCTTTATGGATTAGTCTAGCCACTATTTAAGGATATTCTTTTCAAAATTGTGTTCCTCTTACTTTTTTTATTTTCATCCTTTTGTTTGAGAGTTCCAAGGATCATGATTGAGCAATCAAGGAGATACCATACCTGATGATATTATACTCACTACAACAATATTTTTATTTCACTTGGTCATCATCAATGACTAGGTTGGAGGTTTTTACTTTCAATTTTGATTTATTAGATTATATTATACTATATTATTTATTTAATAGATTAGAATTTATATTCAGAAAACGTAAAATAAATTATTTTTCTCTCTTTTATGCCAAAAAAAGTAGCTTAGTTATTTCAATTTTGTTCCACCTAGAAAGAGTTCAAACCATGTAATTTTTACCAAAATATATGGTATATTAATTACATTCAATCATTATTTACAACCATTTAAAACAATTTAATTTTATCTTAGAACAAACATACACACACACAAACACCTAGAACAACCTAGACAAAGAAAAAGTTTATATCTTAGGTATGATTTTCATTCATCTAAATAAGAAAGGAAAGTTGTCTGAAATTAGGAAAAAAAATCATAACTTTGATTTTTCATTCATCTCATATTAAATCATTTATTTTCATAAATAATAATTTAAAAAACCCTAAAACAATTAATTTCTGGGTCGCATGTACAAAAACAATTCTAGATACTTGGAAGTTATTTTCTATAGGGTTTGGAAATGATTTTTTTTTTTGTCTGCATGTTAAAAAAAATAGTTACATAATAGTTTAATTAATTTATATTTTAAAAATACAAAAATAAAAGTTTCATTTAGCTTGCATAAAGGTGAAATCTTACATTTATAAAAAGGTTAAAATCAACAATTGCATCCTTAGTCTAGATTTTAGTTTTAGTAAAGCATGTATCAAAATACCTCTTGAAAATAACAAAAATAATTGAAATTTATTTCATTTAATTTCATATTTATTTAAATTTTTTTGAATCACTTTCAATTTTCAATAATTATCATAGTTTGCTTCCATTTATCAAATGTTTAAAAAAATTAAAAAAAAAAAAACAACTAGTTAAGCTTTGTCAAGATGAGCACAATCACAAACCTTGATTCAATAAATACAAAACAAAAATTACCTATATCATACCATTGCCAAAAAAATGTACACGTAAGCAATCTATCACATTATTATGTTTTCCTCTTTTATGATGCTTCTAGAGTGACCACTTCTCATTAGAACCGATATCTTTTCTAGGGTTAGATCTCTTATTCCTGGTAGTAATGTTCAAAGTGACATCAATGCAGAAATTAGAAACAAGGTTTTACATTTCACTCTCATTCCGCATCTCATCATCGACCAACTCAATGTTATTGATGAGAAAGAGTGTGTGCAATCTAATCCCATTAATATACCCATTCATTTGTGAATTCATCGATACAATGATCTCCAAGTATAGACCTTAACCACTTCTCTTTTATTTATCCTTTAGACCAGCCTCATCATATTTTCATTCAATTTATGTATGACATTGATTGGATAGTCTGAAAGAGTTTATCAAATCCATTTATTCATCCAACCTAACTATACTCAATTCATCATCCCTAGCATTGACTAAGAACTATGTTACATTGTCCTTACTAACATTGAAGGACCTTAGAGTTATGTTTCCCATCAATTAACCAGTCTTAATAAGTGACATGATGTTACATATATATTATGGCATTATCTTCGACATAACTTACCTCCCATCATTCAAAGCCATATTCCAATACCTCAACCTAATTTACCTAATCCCTATACCTACTCATTCCAACCATATCTTCATCAACTATCTCGACCAGACCTCAAGAAGTCGAGTGCATAAGATTAGCATGTCATATTCCTTATGTATAGACTCATGAATGAAACTGAAGGAGCTGAAGGTGCATCTCTTTCCATATTGGTTGGCATGTGACAATGTCATAAATTGTCTTCTTTTTTCCTTTAAGAACTAGCAATCTCTCTTAAGGGATGCATCTGACAACATTTAAGTTTGAAGTTTGGGGGCCAAAGGAGGTTAATATAAGGTGTATCTTACATTTATAGGCATTCTCAATGTGATTTTAAATTTGTCTCTTCAATTGGGTGCACAATTTAAAATTTGTTTCATTTACTGAAAAACATGTCACATTTTGCATTTTCCTTCAAATTTGCATTGGAGGGACCTTGTTATTGTTTTCATTTTTTAATCTACATGAATAAATTTTAGCTATTTAATTACATGGGAAACATCTAAAATAAAAATGATTGGTGATATGCTTGGCTGCAATAAAGCATCCATAAAATATAAATATAGGATGAAGAGAATAACATATCTATGAGAGCAATAAATACTTGTCAAATTGGGTTACAAATAGGCACTCATGCATGATTTTGGAATAATAAATCACCTTGAAAATGAAATGTACTTTATTTTTATATTCACAAAGATTAGAATCTATAATCTACCATTTACGAGATTTATCAATAACATTAAGAATTAGTGGATTTGTTTCATTTTTTAAGTTGTCTATCTAGGTTTGAATTTATCAATGAACACAAATAGTTGATATTTGTTTTATTTTTAAATTTTTTTTTGGTAAAATCACATTTATAATAGAAGACTTGGAGCCTATAGGAGTAGATAACATAGAACTCAAAGCATGAAAACAAAAATAATAATAATAAGAAAGCAATAATATTGTGGAAGACAGATTAAACAAGTGTCATGTTGTGGTATGAGTCCCTGCCATTATAAGTAGATATGTAAAATATTTGAAAATGTCTTATTGATGAATTGATAGAGGTGTCATTGACTTTATGTAATAAAATTTCACTCCATAGTCTAACTACTACAAAAATAAATAAATGCCAATTCCTCAAACAAAATATCAGTTGGCAGTGACTAAATTTGATAATTGACCATGCTTTTAGTGGAATTTTATTTTGACATTTATTAAACATTTTTTATTGAATTTTTTTTTGATATATTTTGAGGGTAGGGGCCCTCACCTAAATAGTTATAGATTCAAACATAAAAATATAGTGATGTTATAGAGAGAACACATAAACATCCAACTAGAATCAAAACCCAAAGGGTTACATCCAAAATAACTGAGAAACAAACCTTGAGAAAACACTAAAAATAGAACAAGAATGAAGAAGCAAATAGTCACAAGATAAAAAAAAATAGAGACTGCAAAATTCAATTCTTATAGCAAGTACACTTGAGGGATGGTCCTTCATCCTCCATCTTGTTACACTTTGAGGGAGTAAAAATTCCACCGAAACCAATAATGTCCACCATTACTTGTAATTGGCACTTCATATGTTGATTAACTATGCCCTTAGATCCACCACCACCTGAGATTTTAGTATTTTCATCCTCCATAATTGCCACTACTCCCCAGTTATGATAGATATCCATAAGGAGTTATGTAGCTAAAATCATATTCATAGAGTTATAATGAGTAATAAACCAGGCCATATAAATTAGGGGTTCAACAAACCATTCATCCAAGTAAAATTTGGGGGCATGACACTTAGTTGACCATCCACCAAAATCCTTAAAAACTCATGCAATTTAACAAAACGGGCTTCCAATTCATGAAAAATAGATAAAGGGACCAATCCCATACATTGAGAGCTAAAAAAGGCAAGGCAGGCCCTACCACCTCTAGGAAATGTTGAAGTAAGCCATCCAAGCCACCCCATAATTTTTTCCACACCAAACTCTCCACCATAGTCTTAACCAACTCACTATTCTTGACTGCATGTAACAAATTACTTGAAAATATGGAGGCCATGTTAGAATTGATTTTATTCTTCCAAACCACATGCAAATAGTCATCACGAATGATGGTTTGGATAGCCTAAAAACCCTCCATAGATGGTAACCAAAATATCAACCTCAACTAGTGAACAAAGATACAGTTGTGGAAGGCCATTTCTCATTTCTCCACATAAATAGACAAAATAGGCTCAAAGAGTTAAATGTTAACATTGTTGATGCATCACCATAACAATAGTACAATAATCAAAATAAAGGGGAGTAGAGAATTAAATTCCACATTTAAGATCAGCATTATAACCTAGTTTAAAACATACCATCTATCAAATATGATCACCATCCACCATCAGAAATGAAAGTATAATTAATATAGACGTCCACTCAATCCATTAGAAATATGTGAAGGTGATGATTTAAACTTGGTCCAACAAGTCTAATCTCAACCACCTTCCATATTAATTATCCATCACATAATCTTCTAATTGGTTAGTCCCCCAATTAGCAATAAAATTGGCTTGTTTATTCACTTCCTTAAAACAATGTGAAACTAACCATTACACCATATCATCTAGATGAGGCCAAGTGAATTAAGGATGTTGTTCAAGCACTATGATTTATCTTGATGGTTCTGAATGACTTCCAATATGATTTTAGAATCACCTTAAATCACCAAGTGTTCAATTTCACATTGATGAGCAAGCTAAATACCTAGCATGACCACTTGGACCTTAGCTTCATTGTTCATATCATCATTAAGACTAGTAGGTAGAGCTTGAATGAGAGAGACTATGTAGTCCCTAATACTAGACATAACAATAGAATTTCTTGGGTTCCCATGATTTGGATCATGAAAATTAAATTTGAGAAAACCTATATGGAGGAATATGAAGCAAAGATGTGAATCTAGGGGTTAGTCCTGATTATTCATATGTCATTAATGGGAGGAAGCCTTATCAACATATAATTTGGTTTTATCATCATGTTCCAAGAGGAAATATTTACATGATTTCTAATTGAGTGAGAATATACAACCTCAAAAATTAAAATTTTTACTTTAATTATAAAAATGGGTAAATTAGCTTACTTATCACAAAAGATGCAGATGATCCTTTCTTTTCAATATGCCAAAAAAGGATTTTAGGGCTAACCATCCATAGGGCTCATAAAACATCACCCTCCCTTCCTATATTCTAAGAAGAGAAAGTGTGGAACAACTAGGGGGCACGAGCCCAATGTTAGTTCAACTTGTTTCATAGCCAATCACAACAAGTTGAGGCAAATGGGTACATAAACAAGAGGTGATCAATGGATTCTTTGTCTTTTAGACACATGTTGCATCTAGAGGGGTTGCACCAACCCATTTACTTGAGGTGGTGTTTTGTTATAATTTTATACATATTGTCAACCGTATAAAAGCACTTGATTTTGGAAGCCCCTTATAGTTCCATCAAATAAGGTATTCTAAGAACAATAATCCTCTTCGACCATTTCAAGATGGTATCCCATATTTAACTTATAATCTCCTAAACCTGATCATGTCCAATAAATGATTGCATCCTTATTGATAATAAAAACCTTGCATTTAATTAACAAGGCATATAGAACAATATTTTGATTGATAGGGATAGGAACACTCTCAAACATTTTCCATTTTCCCACGACCATAGTCCCCATCCAACCATTTTTAGTATAATCTTAAAAAATTTTCCCCAAGAATCAAACATAAAAACTTGGGCTTCATCCAACTCCCTTTAATCTCACCGAGGCTTATGGCATTCCAAGAATCATGCCAAAATTGAGCCAGCATGTCATTGTTAATGACCTAAAAGATATGGTTGGAGATGAGGAGTCTATAAAACAAGAGGAAGTTCCAAATATGATAACTAGAAGGTAAGGACATCATGGAGAAAATAGCCTATTAGGTCCTCAGACCCTAGATACTTATGCTATATAATTTTGTTATATAAGGTGAATGGTTTTGAAATTACACTCAACGCCAATTTATCCCTTAAAGCCAAAATTTGAAATTTGTAATTCTTATGACTACACCACCATCTTTTTTGGTTATAAAAACTTTGTACTAACTGAATAAATAGACTTTTTGAGTCTCTTTGTTTCCTTGCCAAAGAAACGAATGACAAATTTGATTGATGTTGTTTACAACTTTTGTCGGAGACCACAAAATCAAAAAGAGGTAGATAAGCATGGCACTAAGGACTAATTTAATGCGAGTTAATCTACCAGGAAAGGAAAGGAATTTTCCTTTACATGAATTCAATCTCTCCCTAAGATAATTCAATAGATAATCCCAAAGATTGATTTTTCCTTTTCCAACAAAAAGAGGAATACCCAAATAATTTGTAGATAGTTGACCAATTTTTAATTTCAAACATTGTGTTAATCTTGTTTGTTGCTGACTGGCCACATTTTTAAAATATATTTCATATTCCTAAACATTGACCTATTAACCTAATTTCATAGCATATCTATCCATAAAATATCTAAATTAAGAAGTCTCCCTAATAGAGGCTTTCCCAAAGAGAAAAGTATCAGTTGTGAATTTTTGGTGGGGTAATTTATCTACTCCCTCCACTAATCTTAGTCCATCAATTTGATCAAATGTCTTCACTTTTTGTATATATGTATTGAGTGCCTCTACCAATAATATGAACAAAAAGGGAGACATTAGATCCCCTTATCTAACTCCCTGAGAGGCATCAAAAACTCCTATGGGGAAACCATTGACCAAGATAGAGAACTTTGTAGTGGATATATAGATGAATATCCATTTGCACTAATTTTTATCAAAGTCAAAGTGATCTAAGACTTTCATCAAAAAAACTAGTTGACTTTATCATAAGCCTTGCTTATGTCCAATTTAATGAGCATGTCTTTCTACTTGTTTGAATTCAGAGAACGCAAAAGCTCATAAACCATTATGATTCCATATTGAATGTGATATCCCATTACAAACCCCTCTTACTCCAAAGAGATCAGGAGAGAAATAAAGGGTTTCAACTTGAATAATATGGATTTATAAATGATCTTATTGATCATATTGCATAAATCAATTGATTTGAAATCGTTGTAATAAGACTAGGAAAACCCTTTTAGAATTAAATATAAGATAATATAATTAATGTTTGTGCTAACCTTTTTTACTTGTCTGGAAAACTCCACTACCTCAGTTACTTATTCCCCAATGATAGTCCAAAAAACTTAGAATAAAGCCTTAAGAAAACCATCTAGTCCTATATATTTGTATTTTTTATATCAAACACCACTTTTCAGATCTCATCTTAGGAGTAGGGGCAAGTAGGATGTCATTTTGTTGCCTCTAAACCATCTGGGGAATGACATTGAACATTTCCTCCTAATATTTGAGGTCTAATGCATCAAGAGGGATAAAAGAGAAGAAAATAAATGAACTGCTTCCTTTTTAATATAATCAAGCTCCAAATAATTAATAATACCATCCATGATTTTAGAAATTTTTTTGTTGCTTATTTTATCCCTCGTGGAGTTATTAAAAAATTTAGTATTTAGATCACCCTCTTTCAACCATGTTTCCCTTGATTTCTATTTTCAATATATTTATTCTCTAATGTGTAATTCTTCAAGCTCTACCAAGCGGGTTTGCTATTATACGTGCATATCTATAGTCATCCCAAAAGATAGAACAAACTCATTCAAATCTTGTAATTTAACTTTTACTCTTTTTTTTCCTCAAATATATTTTTGAAATGCATCTTATTCTAATGTTTGAAGCAATTTTAAATAAATATGAGATTTTTGGCAAAGGTATGTATATAGGTACCTTTAGATTTGGGAAAAGAATGACACCAAAATACAACAATATCAAATATGGATAGGTCTCTTAACCACATTAGTTTGAATTTTAAAAGGCACAACAAAGTTGACTAATCTTCAAAATATTCCAAATCAATCAGAGTATGGTCAGATCTAGATAAAGGAATAATATGACTCTCAAAATTCCAATTAGATCCCAACCACATAGCATCAATAAAAAAATGATCCAATATTTCTATTATGTTGTTAAAACCTTTTCTTCTATTGGTCTAGGTTTATAGGCCCTTCTTAAAAATTACATCCACAATCACTGTCGAATCCACAAATGAAGAAAAATATGTTTGAGTCAAGAGTGGACTCCCCATTCCTCCCCATTTATTCACTGAAGTGAGAATCACATTAAAATCCCCACCCAGAACAAATTTGTCATTTGAATGTGAGGAGGGAATTTTCAATATTTCATTCCAACATCTGCACTTTAAATATGTATTATTCAGGCCATAAACATTGAAAAAACAAAAAATAGTGTCAAAAGATAGGTCCTTGATCTTAATCCATTTCTAATTTGCATTGTGTCCTAAGGGATTCACTTCTACCCTTGACAAATTTCAAAGCATGGCCAAGCCTCCTAATGCACCAACTAAGTCAACAATCAAGCCTTTCCAAGATGGTCAACTATGTAAAAAAATATTTTATACCTTTTCCTTGACCAATTTTATTTCTTGAAGGATGATTACCTCTAGACAAAGTGGAGCAATCTGATGCTTTAATAAGCATATCTTGTTAGGGGCATTGATGCCCCTAAAATTCTAAGAAATGAGTTATATAGATCAAAAGAGGGGATTTCCACCCTTCTCACTTTGGGATAAAAATTGGTTATGGGTTTCTCGTTATCTAGAATCGCTTGCTCAGCAAGGCTCTCTGAATTAGTTTTATGCCCTCTTATACTTTTCTTCCCACAATTGGGTTCAATTAATGGACATTCCTATTGAGATATAGTTACTATTTCCTTTGATCTAAGTTTATCCTCTAAATCAATTCCATCAATTGTATTATCCAAAAAATCCTATTCCAGTATCATTCCTTCTTCATCATTAGAAATTGAGTTTGTAAACCCATCCAAATCTAGGGATTCAATAAAAAGAACATCTTTCCTATACTAAAACAAATTAGTTTTCCCTTCTAAATACAAACTCATAATACCTTCCAAACCTTGAATTTAATTTTCAATTTCAAGATAATATATTGGCTGAAGAGAGGAGAGAGTGTTTAACAAATTTGAAGATTGAATGACTAGTTTATTTTTAGCATTCACCATGATATGGATTAAATATGGCTCCATAGGAATTAATGGAGCAGGACCAGAATGATCAATATCCAAAGGAAACGTTGGATATTTTTTAAACTAAGCCCCATTGTTGTTATTTATAAAGTGTTTTAATGTTGGGGTAGCCTTGGCCTTCTATAATTTCTTCACCTTCAAAGCCTTCATTGTATTTGAGGGGTGAGACATCATTGGATAACCTTCCTTTTAAGACCAATCTTTTGACATCCATTGCAACAGAAGGGAAGTTTTTCTAGTCAATGTTTTGAACCCATTCCCTACCAAAATATTTGATTATAATAGCCTTTAGAATTTATGCCTTTAAATTTAAATTCACACAAATTTTTGCATGCATGAAAAATGAACCATCTAGGGTGATATGATCAATAGAGATAAATTACCTAATAATATTGTTGATTACTCTGAGACTATCTTCCCCAAATATTCAATTGACAAAGCATAAATAAGGATCCAAACTAAAAACTTAGAATGGTTTTTCTTCTATGCATCAAAATTAGGGCACCGTGCCTGAATAGAGATCCCTACCCCATTTAATAGCCATATGTCAGAGGAGAATATTTTTTCCCTAAAATACCCATCTTTACAATTAACCAAGAAGAATCCATTTGGTAAAAATTTTACTAGAAGATATTTACCCTAGTTAGCTAGAACCCATTTCTCTAATAGCAAACCATTTACCTGATCCCTTATTTAGAATGCCACATTTTTCTAGAAGCTAAATGCTTTCCTTCAAATCATGATCCTCTAGATCCAAGTCCTAGATAGGGCTAGTGAGGATGGTAGGATGACTTGAGGGGGTCATCAAAGGATTAACATAACCATCTGCCTTAGAATTTTCCTTGAGAGGCTTCCTGTTCTCCAATTTAGATTAAGCCTCTAAAGTAGAGGGAAGGGATTTAGTTAGAGTTTGATTAACTTATTCTAAACCATAAATACCCTCCTCCATATTCTCCTAAGAATCGCTAGCCACTTTGTCCTAATCCCATTATGCCTCCTTCCACATCTCCATGCACTCCTCATATTATTTCTTACCTCCCTTTTTGGTTGCCTTTGAATTCTCCTCTTGTCACGTTTTACTAGTTTCCTTCCTTCATGTCGTCATTTTTATTTTGAATGTTAGTATAATTTATGGTAGAAGAAATAAATATTAAAGATACTCTATACATTTATTATAACTCTTTTTTTTTTAAAGTATGCTATGTTCAAAGTTTCACCTTATATCTTATATGATCTTTAAAAAGTCATTATATTTAATGGTTAAATAATGTAAATTTAGTGTAATATATAATGTATCAATATATTATAATAAAATATATTCTAATATTATTGATATATTTATTATTATTTTATATCATTATATATAAATATAATATTATCATATTATATATTATTAATGTAATTTATTTATATAAATAAAATTATATTATTATATGTCAATATATAATTATAGTACATGATATTAATATAGTATAATATTATAACTACTAATATTATATTATATTAGTGAGATGAAAAAATGAGATGGCTCCAAATTATCTAGTAATCTTTAGTTGGATGTAAATTTGGTGAAATGATGTTGTGGCCAAGAAGCCAAGTGTTATGGTCATTTGTTGTTGTGAGCCCAACTAACCTCAAATAGTACCTTGTATTCAATTTAAATTCCACTTCCCCATTAAAACCTTGTATGGCTAAATATTTCAAATTTTATTATGAAAAATGTGAAGTAAGTCATGGGATCAAACCACCACAAGTCTTGGCTAGTGCATTTGGTAGGGTGTATAGAATGGTGGCTTATATCAATGCATGTTGTTCTTATGTTTTATTTTATTAAAATTTAATTAATTCAATATCAGTGTGGTCCATGTTTGATCTATTTTATATACCATATGATTGGAAGAAAAAAATGCAAATTTAAAAAATATTCCTATGGCATTCCAAATTTGTTTCAATGGTGAAAGGACAACTATTATGTCTTCATGAACTCAAAAATGTGTGTGCATTCAACAACTCAAATCCATAATTGTGTGTCAATCCTCCCCCTACAAAATAGAAAATTTTCCATGAAAGAAGAATCTAAAATTAGTAAACAAAATTGGTCCATTTCTTGGCTACAAATTATTTGTTGTTTTCATCGTTCAAATAAAAATGTGTTAGAAGAATGTGACAATTTTAAAAAAAACTTTGAAAATGTCCAAAAATATGTACGAATCCATACATTTGAATTATGGTAATGGTTTTCAAATGGGAATGTGCTCCATAAATTTGTCTATTAGGTGTGAAGAAGCAAAAGCAAACTCAAATCAAACTTAGAAATCAAAACTATGCAACCCATCCAAGTTAATTGTAATGAATGTGAAATGATAAGATTAACAACAACAATGTAGTGTAGTTGAGATTGAGTATTAGACCATGGAGAAACATGTCAAGGAGATTATACATCCTATAACCAAAACTTATAGTAAATACCATCATTTTCATCATCATGATCACAAAAAAAAATTCTTCTTTTAATGCCATAGGCCTATACTACAGTTCAAAGTGGTTTCTCCCAATTTTGTTTTGTTGTTTTAGCCAAAATGTAAAAGGATGTGGTGGATGTTAGAGTGGTAATTAAATATAAATGTAAATATATTATGTTTTTTTTCTATTCCAGTAGTTTTATAGACTATTTTATTTTTGTAGATGTTGATTAAAATTATCTATATTTATCTCACATAAACATTACGAACCATGGGGTAAGTTGATTAATCGATTGTTTTAAGGTCATCATTTATTAAACTTTTATTCTATGGAAAGGCATATGAGTTTTGATTTATAATCTACAAGAAGAAATTATCTCCTATTTGATATAAATAATTATATTTTTTTGCATCGTAACATGTGCCATACACTTATGTCCCAAGAGTTATCCACATTTTACCTTATTTCAATAAAAAATCACACCCATTAGGAGTAAATCTTAACTTGTTACCTCTAGCCCTTCTTGAAACCGTCATGGTTATTAGAGATGACATCCTTACCCCTTACATCTATGGTATTTATTCACTATAAACCCATCAAATTATGTGCGTGTTTATTTGTTCAAGTAACCTTCAATAACACCTTTTGTTTATATTTTCGTTGTTTCAACAGTGGGAAAAATTAAGAATGTTCATGAGTCACTCAATCAAGATGAGTATTTAAACCCTATGAACTTATAATATTTTGAAAAGGATGAGAAGGTTTCTTTTAAAGGGTATTTCTCTGGGCTTAATTTTTATTGCATTACAACTATAAGGTATCTAATATAGTACATTTTAGTTTTCTCAATTTAACAACAATAACCTTTATTTTATGGTCAGAATAAATTGACTATTAAATTTATTATGCAAAAACCAAAGATATATTTGCAGACCTATGTCACTTTTCAATGTTATCTATTCAAGTGAACTCAAATTAATGACATTATTAAAAATAAATAAAACATTTAAATGAAGGTTTATATAAATTAACTTCACTTAGTGGTAAATTATTCAGATTGCATTTATAGGAAAAGTTTATCCAGATTTGATAGTGCCTGTGTGGGAAAGTTACAGAGCTTAGAATGTTTTGTGAAAATATATCAAATAGTTTTTACAAATCAATTCCATATACCTAACATGTCAAAGTTGTAAGTTTTTTCTTTTTTTTTTTTTTTGGATTTTTACCTAAGTTGAAAATTTATAAAAATGAATCAAAAATATAATGTTGTGTATGGTCCAGGTCCTTTATTCAATGCAATGTTGTCAGGTAATGATATTTGTAATCACCCCATTAATCAATGAAATTATGTATACAGTAAATTTTATTGACTGATGACTTATTTTTAAAAAAGCTTTATAATCATTAGTAAATGTTTTCATTGAAAATTATGATTGGTTCTTTTAATCAATTGTATTTATGTTTAATGAAAATGATAATCTGAAGTAAAATAATTGTCATTTCAACTTTCTATAACCAATCAATAGTAAAATAAATATAATAATAAAATTTTATATATTTTATTTTTTCCAAATATTATGACATTGTATTAATTTTTTTTCTTTGTATAAATTTTGAGGAAAAAACAAAAGTACCACTACCTCTCAGCACATACTAATAGAGAAGCATGAAAACTCATCTAATTAACGCAATGTAGTGTGGATAAATGCATTTACACTAAATTTTAATATACATATTCAATTACTTTTGATTGAGGTAAATAATATTCATAAAATATGAACAAGTCTACTTAATTAAATTCAAATTTTGAAGTAGTTAAAATGCATAAGGTTTATGTTTATATGTTTTTATTTTTAAAATTTTATAGTAGGTCAAAAAGTGATAATAGAAATGTGAGTTTAGGAGTGACAATAATATAACCTATAAAATTGAAAACATGAAAAAACATTTGTCGAGGACATGCATTTCAACTCTAGACAATCCACCCCCCTTTATCATTATGGCAGAAGTGAAGATATGCCCAAAATACTTAAACAACTTTGTTTCCTCTAAATTTAACCTCCACAAATCTAACTTAGTTTCTTAATGTTTCACTACGATCACTCACTAGACAAAAATATTTTGCTTGCCCTAATTAGATAGCAATAAATGAAGCTTTAAAGAAAACAACATATGTTTTGGACCCTATAAACCAAATAATAGTTGAACCATCTTGACATTTTTCAAACTACACCCTAGAAAGTAATAATATCAAAAATAACAATCCTCAATGATTAGAGAAGATCTAATAACATTCAAAACCAATGACTTGTGATGTGTGTCTAAAAATAAACTTATGTACTTCAATAAATGTACTAATAAACTTTATTTTCTCTAGAATTTTTGTAAATATTCAATCAATACATGTCAATGATAGATAAATTGTGTATCCTATATGAATTACAATACTTCTATATTTATAAATAAAATGAATTCAAATAAGGACCCTATTGATAGGTAAAATGACATCAAATATTTATAAATCAAAAAAATTATGATAAAGAAAGTGAGTGCATGCTACCTACAAAGAGCCACATAAAATTCATATGACCATACATTAACATTCCACATTATCTTGAACATTGGGACACATTCCAATCAAGAAACTCATAATTGTGGAAAAATAATATAAAATATAATATAGATGAAAGTGTTGGGGAAAGCTCATAAACTATTATAAATCAAAAAAATATATCAATAATATTTAATTTAGACCAATAATTTATAATTACACAAACTTTCTAAAAGCAAGAAAATTTAACGACTAATAAATGCATAGGAAGCATTTTAGTTGTGTATAGGTAACAATTTTCATACATAATGTTTAGTTCGATAAATTATAAATATGAAAAAAAAAATTGTGAACTCAAAAAAAATGAAAAAATAAAGATAAAATTAATAATTATAATAATTTATTATATAATATAATTTAAAAAATAATATTATTAAATAGAAATATAAAAAAATTGTATTTTAATAAATAATTTTATATAGGAATAAAAATTCTACAAAAATAATCAATTTAATTAATTTTTTTATGAAATTCTTCAATTACTTAACACAATTTTATAATTAAATAATAAATGAAATAATCACACATTCACAAATATATAATTAAATTATAAATAAGATAAATGAGACAAAAATAAAGATAAATTTTACTTGCTCCAAAACTTTTCAATAAAAAAAGTTAAAGATGTGAACCTTGAAATTGTATAATCCCCTTAATATTTATAATGATTGTATGTTAAATTATTTTATTAAAAAATATCAAATAAATATTATTAAAAAATATGATTACCCATTAATGTTATTTAAAAATTACTTTAAAACATGTAAATATAAAACCATTCTTCGAAAAAAAATCGAATAAAATTATTTATAATTATAAACTATTGTTTGATTTTCAACATGCTTTGAAACCCCATGATGTTTTTTTAGCTAAACAACTTTAAAATGGAAAAAAAAAAAAAAAAAACAACAATCATTTCCAGTTCAACATAACTTTTAGCTTAGAAATTTGATGCTTCATAATCGATGAAATTAAAATTATAAGATTTTGGAAAATATTTTACACTTTGTTAAAATACATATTTATTTATCATGTTTAAGATACAAGATTCTTCACATTATTTTGGAATTGTTTTTATGATTTTAGAATCTTTATTTATTTCTATTTTTCTTATATTTTATTTTTTAATTATTAAAATATATATTATAATTTTAGCAAGACAAAAGAATGTGATTATAAAAAAAATTAAATATGGTAATGTAGGTACTTAAATCTAGTTTGAGGGTATTTATTACATGTATAAAATTATATTATTCTAGAGTATATATGTGTTTATCGATTATTAATTCAAACTGAATTTTTATTGGCACAGTTTCTCAATATTCTATGTATTTTCTATCATGTTCCTCTTATTTTACCCTTATTCTTTCCTCCCATTTTGTTTCCTTGGGTGCTTAGTATTTTCCTTAAAAATATATATTGTATAATTTGGGGCCCTAAGAAACATACAATGGATAGTTCTAGAAATGGGCCCTATATTATCTTTCATGGATTATATGAGTTCCTCCTTGTCAACTTTCTTACCTATTGAGTGTCAATAGGGTCCTATTTTTAATTCTAAAAGTATATAAATACATGTGAAATAGTGCATTTAAAATGAGGAGATGTATTGTATGTGCCAAAATAATCAATTCAAGCATTTAGAGAATAAATTTAAGAGTATAAGTAAATATGAAGCATTTACTAATACATTTTAGAAAAGATCAAGCATTCATTATAACATATAAATTCATATAGATTAGACACTACATCATTACTAGACTGCCTCACTAATATACCTTATATTTGGTTTTTCGTTTGTAACATTTTGAATTATTGAGGGCCCTGATAAGTAACTAGTGCTTAAAAATGTGTTGATCTTGAATACAAGCCCAAAACATTTTTTTACTAATTCATTTACAGGTTCAGCTACCATCTTAGGGTTTTTGAATAAGGAGATTAGTTTCCCAAAGATACATGTAGAATTTCAAAAATACGATTGATTTGTTTTAAACCCTATATATATTGAACAAAGTTATGAAATTATTTTTTGCATTTAAGAGTAAGTGAAGGAATTTATGGGGCTAAAAAGTGGACATTTTCCCATCAAAATGCAAATAACAATAAAGTGTGTATAGGCTTTGAAATAACACATATAGGCTTTGTGATATCAGGCTTGGTAATTACCAAACCTATAACACATACATGTTATAATGTGTAACCCCTACCTAGTTAGACATCCCAAGGCCCCTACAAATCTGGTAAAATCTAGGGGTTCAAATAGGATGCCCAATCCAATATATAAGGGCATAGACATTTATGCACAAGTGCCTCCCCACAAAAGAAAGGAGTTAGTTCTAGTACTTCATTTTAGGAACTCAGCCAATCCAATATGTCAATTAAACTATATACTTTGGGGGTGGATCTATTTATAGGGACATCTAGATTAGGAAGTGGTTGAGAAGATCCTCATGTGTGTGTGTGTGTGTGTGTGTGTGTGTGTGTGTGTGTGTGTGTGTGGGTGTGGGAATTGACTTTCTAAGAATCTCCTTAACAAGCCAGTACATGTTTTATGATTTACAAACAAAAAAATCCAAGTCCTCATTCTATCTTCTTAGTGAAAACATAATTTTCCTCTATGATAAACACACTCGTAATTATCCAAATCAATCATTATTGTTGAAAATCTGGTTGATATTATTCATGAGTTAAATGATTGACAATTCCATGTAAAATAAGAGTAAGGAACTTTCACTTGTTCTATTTAAAATCAAATTTCATAATGTGTCTTTGTATTTTCATTTTTTTGGATTAAAAACCTTAATTGTTTGGTTTGTGTAGCCACTCAAACTCCTCCACATGATATATAACTAGAATAAAATGTGACAAGTTGAGATGAAAAGCTAAACCCACCAATCCCTCCTAACCCTCCTACAATTCCATGATACACTTCAGGGAGTGTAGAGTATTTGGTTCCACATAGTGTAAAATAAAATATAGATTGAGAATTTTTTAGGACTTTTAAGGACTCTCATTCGATGAACCCCCATTGTGCTTCCTTTGCAAATACAATAGAATCATTAGTAGGTGAATTTGACTTGGTAACAAGTCAAATTGATAACTAGGAATCATATAGGGAGACATCTAGGTCCTATTATGCAAACAAATCATCAATTGTTGATGTGAGATGTAAGAAAATAACAAAATATAAAATGTGTGAATTATTCACTAATCCAATAAATGAATAACTTCCATTGTTCTAAAATGCTTCTCAATCCATTGGTGCCACCATGATGTATTAAAAATTATTTTTTTAGATTAATGATACATGGTCTTTGATCACACACCTTATAACAACCATGAGGTTCCTTTATATTTATATAAGAAGCTTTGTTGTGATTTTATCCTCAACGAGATACCTAATTATTTTGATCACTCAAAATTATAAGGGTTGAAGAGAAGGATTTTCACATGATATAGAGGGTGCATGTTATGTTACTAATCATCATGTGAGTGTCCCTATATAGAAACTAGTTCAACCTATGATAATACCCTTTTCAGTGAAGGAGACTATGGATATTGACATATTATATGCACTTAGGGTACTTACTGACACCCATGTTTGTTATACAACCAAACTTTCTCATATTGATGTTAGCAAGGGTGTACATGGGGATGCTTCAACTACACCTCATGCCTAACTATACTATTATAATAACTATGGGGATATCTACACTGGTATTTTAGATAAGGATGATGATTTGATGTAACCTAATTATGGTGTTATGTCCACTAGGCTAGAGATGTGATTATGAATGATGAGTTACTGAAACAAACATTTGGTTTGGACATCTCGACCACATCTTCCTAGATATCTTTTATATTTGACACATTGAAAATTATTTTGTTAAGCCTATTAAATTCCAAATTTATATATTTAAGGTAATAATTTACATACAATATTCAAAAATGTATACATATTTTTTAATTTTATAGTAACAGACGGTCCCATTTGTTTCCCAGAAAAATATTGGACATCCACTAGCACATATATTTTTGTTACTCACCCTATGTATACATATGTGCGGGTATTTTTAAATTTGATGAGTTGTCTATTTTTTATTAATGATATGGTTCATACATGTGTATATATATATGTTCAAATATGATCTTTTGTTTTTTAGTTGATGATTAGAGTGGACATTCCTTCATCTATATGGATGGGAGAAAATGTAGTTGTTGTTGTTATGATTTCATATACATATAAAATCATAGAGGTATGATAAATTTTAATGTGTAAATGTATATATGGATTTGTTTTAATAATTTTATTCAATACTTGTGCAAATTTTAAATTATGTGAATCTCTTGTCTACATAGGATTTTCCAATTACATCTAGTACTGCAGTTGAAATGATTAGTAAGGGAGAAGTGGTATAAGACAAATTAATTTTAATTTAGCTATTAAATTTTAATTATTTAGTTATTTTATTTACATGTTTAGATGAAAGTTTTAAAAAAATTGCCAATAAATTTGAGCTAATTTTAAAGTTTTATTTTATGTGTGTGTGTGCACATGTGTGCATGTGTGCAAGCTCCAACCCCTTTAATTTTAAAAATTAGGCCATTAATTCTTGTTAGTTATCCCTTTCACACTTGTATACACAAACTACAACTTTCTATTGACCCTGTTGAACTTCACATGGAAAATGACTCTAATTGCATATGTGGTAAGTGCATGTTTAAATTATTTTTTGTCATTTTAAAAGTAAATTTTGAACTTATTTTCAAGATCATGAATTATTTATTTGAATAGGTTGAGATATAGGTGAGCCTTGAGCCTAAAAGGACTGTGTCAATATATCTTGGAGAAATCTGCATCTAAGGGATCTCCATTTTTTAGCAAGGTGAAGAGAGGGAGTATGTTTCATTGATTAGGATGTATTTTTTTACATTTTGTTGTATGCCTATATGGCAATATACATGTAAGGCATTGTAAAGCTATATGGAATTGACTTGATATTCTATACTAATCATATTATGTATGTCTTTGTGATTTTTATTTGGTAGTTGACTTGTTTGTAAATATTGTGTGCATGTTATCGTCATTTGAATTTTATTAATTTTGAAGCTCTGCTAACTTTTGTGTATCTAACTTTCCATTATTAGCTTTACTTAGGATGACATATTTGAATTTCATTAATTTTTAAATATCTTAGATTTGGTGTATAACATCTATGAAGGTTGTGAATTTGTTAAAATAAAAAATGAAAAATGATGAATCAAATATACATTGTTTCCCCTTAGGAACTAGTAGTCTCTTTAAAGAGACGTGTTTATCAGTTTACAAGTTTAGAGTATGATGATTGACAAGGACAAGGAGAAGGTGTATATTTCAATTATAGGTCATTCTCAATGTGATTGTGAATTTATTTCCTTCATTGGGCATGCAATTCAAATTTTGCTTCCTTTACTGAGTAACTTTTATCTCATTTTATAACTTTTGGTTGGAAGAAAAAAGTGTTCCTTAATTACACATCCAATTTAGTGGGTCTAAAAAATCTAATGGATGTGTATAAGACTCTCATGTGCAAATATAGGATCTGATATCATGTCTATATCTATCTTGGTTTGTGTGTAATGGGTTCCCAAATTTTGCCCTTTTCCCCTTAAAAAGTAGCAATCTCTTTTAATAAAATCATTTTGTGGCATGTAATTTTATAATTTTAAGGTTGATGAAGACCATGTGCATATTATATTTAATTTATATTCCTAATGTTACCATGAAGTATATTCCTCAATTGGGTGCATAGTTAAATAGTTGCTTCATATATTGAGCAACAATCATTGCATTTTGTAAGTTTTGGCTGCAAAAGAAAAAATTATCCAATAACACATCCATTTGATTGGGTCCATGAAATATTGGGGATGTGTATATGAATCTTTCATGAAATCATAGGAACTAACAATTTGTCTCTATCTTTCCTACTTTACATGTAATGGGTTCACAAAATTTGCCTTCTTTTCCCCCTTAAGAACTAGCATTCTCTCTTTATAGACACATCCAGTAGCATGCAATTTGGGAGTTTGTGAGACAAAGGATAATGATATAAAATTTGTCTTACATTTATAGACCATTTTTGATGTTTTTTCAAATTTATTTCCTAGATTTGTGCATAGTTCAAAAGTTATTTCCTCTACTGAGTAACTTTTGTTGTATTTTACAACTTGTGGCTACAATTAAAAAGTTGCTACTAATTTCAAGTCCATTTGAGTGGGATTTAAAAATATTATGGATGTTTATAAGACTCTCATATTAAACCTTTGGAACTGATGGTGTATCTCTAGTCATCCTAGTTTTCATGCAACTAGTTTGAAAAGTCCAACTTCTTTTTCCCATTAAGAACTAGTAGTCTTCTAAAATAAAAGACATACCTGGATGCATGTAAGTTTAGAAGAGCCAATAGATACTAGGATAAGGTTTATATTATGAATATAGGACATTTATTATGCAATCATGATGTCAATTCCTTGATTGGGCATGTGGGTCAAAAGATGCTTCATATACTAAATAATTGTTGTCTCATAATATGTAACTTTTAGCTAGATGAGAAAAGTTTCCATCGATTTCACATCCATTTGATTGGGTCCATGAATTCATATGGATGTCTAGATAAATATTTCATGAAAATTTAGGAAATAATGACATGTCTCTTTCCATCCCATTTTACGTGAAATAATTACACAAATTTCACCTTCTTTTTCCTTTAAAAAGTAGCAATCTCTCTTAAGAGATGCATCCAACAACATACAAGTTTGAATTTTGGGGGATGATGGAGACTGGGATAAGTTTTATCTTTTATATATAGGTCATTCTTGATGTGACCACAAAGTCAATTCTTCAATTGGGTGAATGTGTCAAAATTTGCTTTGTATATTGAGAAACGTCTGTCTCATTTTGCAACTTTTGGCTACAAGAGAAAATTTATCACCAATTTCATGTCCATTCAAGAAGTTTTATAAAATCATAGATATGTCTAAATTATTATCACATGAAATTATAAGAACTTTAATTACATTTATAGCCATCTCAGTTTGCATATAATAGATTTTCAAAGTTTGCCTTCTTTTTTCCCTTAAGAACTAGCAGTCTCTTTTAAGAGACACATCCACCGACGTGTGAGTTTAAATTCCAAGGGCTAGTAGAGATTGGGATAAAGTGTATATTGAATTTATATGTTATTATTGATGAGAAAACAATGTCAATTCCTTGATTGGGTGTGTAATTCAAAAGTTTCTTCCTTTACTGAGTAATGTTTATCTCATTTTGTAACCTTTGGCTACAAGATAAAAATTCCAACAATTTCACATTCATTAAATTGGGTTTGTGAAATATTGAGGATGTTTAGAGAGCCCCTATATGTAATAATGGGAATGGAAAATATGTCTCTAGTCATTCTAGTTTGTATGCAATGGGTTCACAAAGATTGCCTTGTTTTTTCCCTTAAGAACTAGTAGTCTCTCTTAAGAGACACATCTAGTGGCATGAAAATTTGGAGTTTGGGGGCCATTGGAGACTAGGAAAATGTGTATCTTTACATTTATAGGAAATTATTGATGCAACTACGGAGTCAGTTTTTTAATTTGGGTGCATGGCTCAAAAATTACTTCTGTTAGTGTGATGTCCCCAATTTTTGAATAAGGCATGTGCAGGAGACCGTTAGCCTATCCCATTCCCATAGGCTAAAGTTGGGTGATGAATGGAATAGTATTATGGGTTATTATTCACTAACACTATTCATTAAAATACTATGCATTATCATTATTCATGGTGACATGGCAAGTGATGCAGTAGTGAGTTGGATTATGAATGAGGTGGTAAGGCCCACAGGAGAATATTTCATGATTCTAGAGCATGTGACTGGTGTGATATGTCCTACCGCACTTGTGGGACAAATTGAAATTACTTTTTCACTTCACATCGGTTGTCCTTGTGGGGTAAAGTAAGGTTGGCACAATTTTCTTGTGGGTAAATGACTTAGCATGTAATTTGGTCAAAAAGGGGTAAAGATGGTGAAAAATCATGTGGATACATTTTTGGAAGCTTTAGAGAAGTCAAAAGTAGGTGGTTAAAAGAATCTTGGTCACATGGGGCACATGGGTTAATAGTTATGTAATCTCCATCACTTGATTACCTTCACAGGGAGAGTGGGGACGTAATTATGAAGACATGAGGGAAGTAATTTATGTTGCACATGGCTAAAGATTGACATCTTTGACCATTTATTCACCCCATGAGAAATACTATGCCATACTTTCTCTCTCCTCCACTATTCCTTCATTGTCTTCTCTCTTTGTAAATTTCTTTAAGTTGGGTTGGTTCTCTTTGTAAATCATCGTTTATTAAATAACTAAAAACATATAATCAT
The DNA here is from genome assembly GCA_037957365.1 of Torreya grandis. Classification (NCBI taxonomy): domain Eukaryota; kingdom Viridiplantae; phylum Streptophyta; class Pinopsida; order Cupressales; family Taxaceae; genus Torreya; species Torreya grandis. The sequence goes on from JARHVA010000044.1 coordinate 7,252,425, forward strand.
GTTCCACTTGTGCTTCAAATTTAAAGAATTAAAGTATAAAACCCCTTGGGTGCCCAACACAAGATTTGAGGATGAAACCCCTTGGGTTACCAACATAAGATTTTAGGATGAAACCCCTTAGATGTTACAAAATCAAAGGATGAAAACCCTACAGTTTGTGGAGATGATCTCATTCAGATATTACAATTGATCTTCAGAGAGTTTGTTTAATATTATGTGGTTTATATCTCTTTGTGTGTGAGAGATTATTTTATGTATTATGTTATTCCCATCATAAATAAAAAATATCAGTTGGTGTGTGTTTCCACATTCATTTCAATTGTTTTTTCCATAGTGTGTTGAATTCATATTTTCAGCATTTCTATGTGTTTGTATAAATATCCCATTTGGGATATTACATTTAGTGAGAAACTTTTGTTTCATTTTGAAACTTTTCACTATAAGATAAAAATTTTTTACCAATTGCACGTCCATTCGAGTGGATCTATAAATTCCTAGGGATGTGTATATAAATCTTGCATACAACATTAAGAGTTGATTATGAATCTCTATTCATCTCAGTTTACATCTAATGGCTTCTTAAATTTTGTCTTCTTTTTCCCCTTAATAACTAGTAGTCTGTCTAAGAAACACATATGACGTATACGATTTTGGAGTTTAGTGGCTGATAAAGATTGGGATAATGTGTATCTTATGTTTATAGGTCATTATCGATACGACCATGAAGTTGGTTACTTGATTAGACATGTGGTTTAAAATTTTCTTCCTTTAATAATCAATTTTTAGATGCAAGAGAAATTTTTCCAGCAATTACACACCAATTTGAGTGTGTATTGAAATGTTGGGGATGTCTAGATGACTCTGTACACACCAAAAAATTACACTGTGCAACATTCCCAAAAATTATAATCATGATGTAGGGACCTCCAGCTATATATATTCTTAGACTTGAATTTCTCTCGTCATTATGTCTTTAATGTCCTCCTTTAACCCCTTTCAAACTTTAGAAATTTCTTTTTTGAGCAATTTTACCTTAGTTTTTAAACTAATTCATTTACAATGAAACTGTTACTCTATGTGTCTACACTGCCAATCCCACTAATTAAACCACCACATCCAAACAAATTTTTCCATGGTATTTTCATAAACTACCATGATAAAACTATGATATTTGTGGTAGTTGTGTACTTTGTTAGAGTAGTTTCATTACCTTTTGAGGTAGTTTTTCCCTAGTAAAAATGTTTTTTAAATTTAGCTTCTATAAATCACTTCTCACATTCTAACTTGTTTTTATTCATATTTCTTGATTATTTTAGCTTGTGTTTGCCCTCATGATGACCTAGATCACACTAATCTTATTTTTATCAAATCTTATCTCCCTCACCTCTTCTAAAATTGGTTTGATCTCTAATTCATTACCACTAGCAACCTATTTCTTTTGTTAAAAATTAATTATTTTCCTTAAAGTTTTGACTATGAGATTTAAATTATATATTAAAGTCTTTGAGTTTTACAGAGCCCTAGTCTACCTTCTTTGTATTTTATAAGATCCTTTACTTCAGTGTTGATCATTCCTCATGTTGTTCTACACAAAAATGGAGAGCAAAATCTATGAATCAGACCAATTCTTTACTTTTGTGGATTAGTCCAACCATTATTAAGTGACACTTATTTTCAATATTATGTTCCTTTTGATTTATTTTCTTTTCAACCTTTTGTCTAATATTTCCAAGGATTGTGGTTGAACAATCAAGGAGCTAGTATACCCAAGGATACTATACTCACTACAAAAATCTTTTTCCTTCACTTGGTCATCACTATTGACCATGTTGGATGTTTTCAATTTCAGTATTTATTTAATATATTATATTATACTATAATATTTGTTTAATATATTATAATTTATATTCATAAAATGTAAAATAATTCTTCTTCTCTCTCTCTCTTTTACACCAAAAAAAGTTGCCTAGTTATTTTAATTTAATTGCACGTAGTCTTCACAAAAACATAAGGTATATTAATTGTATTAAATTATTAGTTACAACCATTTAAAAAAATTCAATTTTATCTTATAACAAGCATACATACACATAAACACCTAGAAAAACCTAGGCAATCTAGACAAAGAAAAAGCTTATATCACAAGTCTAATTTTCAATCATCTAAATAAGAAAGGAACATTGTCCTAAATCATAAAAATTATAACTTAATTTTTTCATTCCTCTCATATTATATTATTTATTTTCATAAATAATAATTTAAAAAACTCCCAAAAATATTAATTTCTAGCTTGCATATACAAAAGAATTTCTGGATACTTGGAAGTTATATCCTGTAGGGTTTGGAAATGATTTTTTCTTAGCTTACATATTATAAATTTTTAATTTCATAATATTTTAATTCATTTATACTTTAAAAATACAAAAATAAAAGTGTCATTTATCTTTCATATAGGTGAAATATTGCATATATAAAAAGGTTAAAATCAGCAATTACATCCTTAGTCTAGATTTCAGTTTTAGTATTGCATGTATCAAAATACCTCTTGAAAATAAAAATAATAATTGAAATTTATCTCATTTAATTTCATATTTCTTCAATTATTGTGGATAACTTTTTATTTTTTAGAAGTTAGCATAGTTTGCTTCCATTTATCAAATATTTCCAAAAATAAATATAAACACAACCAATTAAACCTTGTCAAAATGAGCACAATCACAAAACTTACTTCAATACATCTAAAATAGACATTACATTTGTCATACCATTTCCTAGAAAATATATACACTTAATCAATCCATCACATTATTATCTTTTATGATGCTTCTAGAGCATCCACTTTTCAATGGAATTGATATCTTTCCTAGGGTTAGATCTCTCATTCCTATTAGTAACATTTAAAGTGATATTGATACATAACTTATAAATAAGGTTTTCCATTCCACTTGCGGTCCCCATCTCATCATTGACCAACTTAACATTCTTGATGAGAAAGAATGTGTGCAATATAATCCCATCATTATACCCATTCATATGTAAGGTCATTAGTACAATGATCTCCAAGTCTAAACCTTCACCACTTCTCTTTTATTTCTCCTCCAGACTAGCCTCATCATATTTTCATTCACTTTATGTATGAAATTAACTAGACATCCTGAAATAATTTATCATATCCATAGACTCATCTAACCTAATTATACTCAATTCATCATCCCTAGCATCAACCGAGAACTCAGTTGTTTTTTTCTTGCTAACACTTAAGGGCCTTGGAGTTCTATTTACCATCAACTATCTACTCTCCACAAGTAATATGATGCTATATATATCTTATGGTATCATCTCAATAATGCCTTACTACCCATCATTCAAAACCATATTCCAATACCTCAACCTTATCTACCTAATCCCTATACCTACTCATTCCAACCATTTCTTCATCAATTATCTTGGTGAGACCTCAGGAAGTCGAGTGCACAAGATTGAGTGTCACTTTCCTTTTGTATAGACTTATGTATGAAATCAAATGATTTGATGATGCATCCCTTGCCATCTCGGTTAGCTTGTGATAGCTTCGTAAATTTTATCTTATTTTTTCCCCTTAAGAACTAGCAAGCTCTCTTAAGAGACACATCTGAAAACATTTTATTTTGTAGTCTAGGTGCCAAAAGATATCAAATGAAAGTGTATCTGAAATTTATAGGCATTCTAAACATGATTTCAAATTTGGTTCTTTGATTGGGCACACAATTCAAAAGTTATTTCGTATACTAAAAAACTTGTCACATTTTGCATTTTCCTTCAAAATTGCATTAGAGGGACCATGATATTATTTTCACTTTTGAATCTCCATGAATAAGTTTTAGCTATTCCATTACATCCAAATCATATGAAAAAATTAGGTTTGACTTTAATTTCATTGTAAATGGAGCTTCAATTCTCCATTAATGGAAGTTTGAATTTTTTTTTTGATTTCCAAATTATTTTGGCATGCATGCAAATATTTTTTTGCATTATTGCTTATTTTTTAGTTTATTTTCATTTTTTAGATTTAGTAAAATATATTTATAATAAATAATAATATTTTATTATTATTTTTTATTTTTTATTTTTTAAGTTTAAATATCTAAATAAAATAAAATATTAGAAAATACACAAAAATAAAAACTTGTGTGTAATGTTTAGACATTGAAACAAAATTAAATTGCATGCATCCCCCTGTATCTTTCAGGGTGTAGATTATAGGTTTATTTTTGAAAGAACAAATTCTTATGTCCCTCTACAACTCTTCATGTCCCCCTTCCCAAACAATCCTCTTCTAGCTCTTCCAATCATGTAACTCCAATCCCACTACCACTCATGGTCACACCTACAAAACAGGATCCTTAGTTGTCATCTCCTTTGGAATAGATATAAAATACACCATGTGTGTTTACAACCTTCCCACATCCCTTATAATTTTTAGTAAAATATATTAATATCTTACCCTTCCACTTAGTAAGTGATTCCTTTGTTTCTACATAATTCATTTACATCACTTGCTCTCACGAGTTTTTCATGCCTTGCACACTTGAGTCAGTGCCTAATTAGTATCTTTGTCAACATTTAAGGGATACATCCACTAAAAACTTACATCCCTACTCCTCCTAATCTCACCTTGACCTGCTAACTTTGGATTCAGTAATCCAATCTACTCTTTCACACTTCATATGATTATCAACACATGAGCCCATCCTACAAACCCTACCAATGAAACTTGTGCATATGCTTTACATTTTACAGGAACACATCCAAGATTATCAGATCATTTTGGTCTCTTTTGGCTCTGGTTCCACCATTTTAAGGCTTCACTTATTTTTGAACCCCTAACAACTTGGTCCTTTATCATTTCTCATCATATTATGACATATGCTAAAATAAAAGAGGGTGTTCAAGTGCCAAAAAAAATAGTTTTTTATAAAACAGAATGTAAGGGGTCAATTAGCCTCTACCAAGTTTTTAATTTTATTTTTGGGGAACGGTCACCTTATATGTGCTCAATGGTCTAACTCAGTCAATGGATTCCCTCGAAGACTTTGTTCTTCATCCCAACTGGGCCATTATGACATGGAAAAACATACTTTCCCCCTCTAGGTTACTACCGAAAGACCTTGTGACTTGGGATCCGCAAGCCAATTTTAAAGTCTGATGGCCTTCAATATGCTCATCCCTATTTGGTCATTACCCTAGTCACTTAGTACATCATACACTCTCTAATGACCCCTTACCTTCAATGTCCACTCTTTTTATCTATGTGCACTTTGTGGTCCTTGTGCACTCTTTCAAAACCAATGTGCACCCATTAGGTGTCATGGGTGATCTTCAAGTACTTCCACTCTTTAGGCACACCCTTACCATCTCTAGTATTAACTATCATCCTTTTCTTACTTTTAGTCTTTTTTGACCCCTTATATGCTTCAATACCCCTTACACACTCTAGGGTCTTTGTGAACTATTTGATCCCTAGATTGGTTTGGGTCCCCTATTCTTGAATAATTTAGTAGATAATCCATTGAACACACAACATGTGTTGTTAAAGTTATTTTTTGAAACCTTTTTTACTGCACCTCTACTAGTAAATGATGCTCAAAGATCATTCTCATTATACCCTACACAAACAATGTCTTCCCAAGTACCTCTAGGGTCCACACTAGCCATTTTGTAGTTTAAACATCTAAACACCTAGCTCGAGTTGGTAATGCCATTTTTTAAAATTAATTGATGTATTTTTTATATTTTTTAAGCAGCAAGTGATAGTTTTTGGCCTTAAGCAAGACCCCTCATTAGTGTGCATGAATTTTGGCACCTTGATTTGACAAACCATAAATTGGTCATACAATGATATTTTGATTTTTTTTCCACCATGCCTATTTTTTCTAAGAGCTTCCCAATGATGTAAATAGTTTGTAAAAATTTATCCCAATGGTCATGATATTTTCAGTTCTTGAATTGTATCATAAACAGTTCCAATTTCAATTTGCAATAAATTTTGTGTAAAAAATAATTTATCGATGATTTTTTTTAGTTGTGTATTTTCCAAAGAGGAATGCAATGGTGCAATCAAATTCATAATTTGATGTCAGCCATAATATATTTGATTGTCTTGTATTTCGGGCCTCTCATGGGTATTTTAAATCAAAATCCTTTCTAGTACTTTTTTTTGACTCTTTATAAGGACTTCCCCATAATATTATCCATGATTCATCACCTCTAAATAGGTACCCATAATGGAATGTTGTTTTTTATCATCCATATTGAGGATGGTTTATATTTGAGAATATTCAAAGATGAATTATATGTATATCTTGATAAATTGGAAATCGCTTACTTAGCACCTTGAGTAGTGGATTTTTACCACTCATGCCTTGATCATGTGAGATATATTATTTTAGTGTTTAAGTGTATCACCTTCATATATATTTTTGATGCCCCTCAAAAGTGACACTTTCTTATGTGTATTGATTGTTGACATCCCAATATTTCTACTTTCTCGTGTTAAGAAGTGGGGCATGCCCACTCATACATTATATTATACGAGATTGATTGTTGACATATTGGAAATCATTTTTATGTTTAATACCATATAGTTTCAAATATTTATTCATATTCAACACCATTTCGTTATTAACATGACAACTACAACTGCTTGACACCCATTTATTCCAACAAGATGAAATGGTGTGCATAAGGACCATTTTATTATTTGGTATTATTTAACATATATTCATTTGGTGTATGTTAGCCATTATGTTACACTTGCATGTAAGATTGGATTTTTGTGATTTGAATGCTCATTTTTTGAGTTCTCTTTAGCACCATATTCAAATATAGTTAGTTTCCTTATATTAGGATTTATTCTCCCTCTTCAAGGAAATCTCAAGATCATTACTTGATGGTGTTGACTATTATCCCACTATCATGAATGTTGTTTGCTTCTCTAATTCTATTTTTCATTTATGTATATTTTAACACCAAAATATGGTTGAAGTACCTTATATTAACTAGTATGGTTAGATCATATACTTTAATGCATGTCCCATTGGAATAGTTAGTATTTGAAGAATCATCTTCACTTATGTTTTTCTTATATATCTCTTGTGATGATTTTGACCCACATGGTCATTGTATTCATATGAAATAAAAAATTTAGTTACGTTAGTGTGGCTAATGACACCTAATCCATAGGTCCTCCTACTTGCTTACACAACCCTTATAGGCTTTTCTTTCACTTATTCCCAGTCATCCATAGCCTTCTAGACTTAACCCTTATAAACCCAGGGAGCTCTTTCAGGGCAAGATCCATCCCCCTAGGTCTCATTCCCTCTAGACAATAGTACCCAACTTGGATAGGAGTGCTAAAACCCAAGGTATCCTATTTCTAGCATTGTTATCCAAGTGCAAATTTGGTTTAAATGGTCATATTTTCTCGAATCCTTATCTTAAATCATGTCATCCTAACATGAATTCATTTAACCCATGATCATTAGGTTCCATATAAAATGCCATTCAAAGTCCATTTAGAAGGTTTAGCACTCATTTACAAGAGAGAAGCAAGAATACAATCACTTTTCCCTAATCTTTGCATACAGCCTTTAATATTATTCCAAGCCTATTCAAACTGTTGCACCAGTCCCTAATCATTCCAAGTATACCCAGTTTTGCATCTAGTTATATTTTCATATACAATTTCACCAAGCACTTCAATGGGAAAACTAAATTAGCTTGATCCCTCCTCAGAGTATTGGTATGTAGGCAGTGTACCCACACATAGGGTGTGAAGTACATTTAATGTATCCTTTACACACTAACCCCTTCTCTCTCTTTCCCAAGTTGACATTCAAGTTCAAGCACAAAGAGATCCTAGGGATTTTTAAGATTAAAATAGATACACAACAAGATATGTAGACTTTTGGGCTTCAATATTTCACTGATAGGGTAACATAGACCTACTAAGTAGAACCCAAAAAATTTAGATCACCTAGACAACAATGCCAAAAAAAGATTACAATGTCGAACAACAGGGTGTCTCACTTTCGATGTTCCTATCCAATCAAAAAATGAAGTTTAAGAGCCTATTTTTAACACTATCCCAATCTTGTAACTAAATTCTTAGACCCTATCTCAGATCGAACAACTCAAAATAAGCTACGTCATATTTTCTCTCATTTATTACTATTTTTAGAAAAGGAAAAAATATAATTTGTTTACATAAAGAAGTGTCTTAATTATTTCACATTATTTAATAATTTACTTTACTCCAAACCTTTTTATTAATTATAAATAAAACTCCATTATTCTAGAAAATAATAAAACATTTGTGAACCCGACTTACTTCAAATTTTTACACAAAAACCCTAAAAACCCTAGGGTGAATTATTTATGATTTTTTGCCATAATTGCCTAATTTTTCCTATATTTAAAAATAAAAAATAAACAAATTAATTCCAAAATTATCATATATTTTGTTAAAACCCTAGTTTGCATATACTAGGTCCTTTTTGCATACAAATACTAGGAAAAACATATTGCTAATTTTAGAAATATTTTTTGATTTTTTATAAATTTTTCAAGTAAAATTATAAAAAAAATCTATAAATTCATATCAAATTTTTAAAATTATCATATTAATTTTAAAATTCATTCAATAATCCTTGCATTAACTAGCTCTTAGTTATTTTGTGTAGTTTTCCAATCATTTTCTAAATTTTTAGTTGCATATCAAACTCAAAAAATCAATTTTAAATTAAAAAATTCATAGTATTTTGCATAAATATTTTTTAAAAATCATTAGTTACATGTACTATCTCTTATTTTATTTCTTGAGGTATCACCTTACATGTTTGAGAGTTCTATTTCATTTTTATGCATATTCCAGTCCCTTGTTTAGATTATATTAGCTTAATCTTTTTTACTATTATCCAAGTTGTTTTCCTTATGCCACCTAAGTTCCTTGCATCTCTTTCTTTGAGATAAAATGCAAGACTTAGTGTCAATCCTCTTAAATTCACCCAAATTCCTACAACTCAGCCATATACCATGGTTAAACAACCAACTCAGGTTCCAGTCATAGATTCTACACATCCAAATTACATCAATTTCAATGAGGATAATTTTGACAAAGATCAGTATGAAAATAAAAATGATGATGCACACACCAATGCTCATGCTCTACCACATTGGACCACTGATCCACTTCCACCCATTGTTGTTAATGAAGTTGTACTCAACAAAGATTTGATCCTCCAAAAATTTAGAGAAAGACTTAAGGAATAGCCTAAAGATCATACAATAATTTTGCAATCTATCATGGAAATCAAAAAGGCTAAAAAAGTTGAGTTTTCCATCCCCATTGAGCAACTAGTTAAAAATAACACTATGGGGCAACTATGTATCAACAACCCCCTATAAAAAGCTAACCTTCTTTTATGTCACCAGTTACAGCTAGTACATCCCTCTCTCCTGATGTGGTAGCCCTTTTGCAAGAGATAAGATCTCTTCAATCCAAGGTGCTACATTTTGAGCAAGGTACCATTAGACCTACACAGGATTTAGATCCTTTTAATCTTTTGCATACACCATTAACACATCATATTTCTTCTACACCCTTGCCACAAGGTTTTTTTCAACCCAAGCTTACTCTTTATGATGGCAAGGGTGATCTAGAGACACACTTGAGAGTATTTCACATAGCATGCTTGGACTATGTACCCAATGACTAGCTACTTACCAAGTTATTTCCATGGAGTATAAAGGATTATACTTCACAATGGTTTTATAGTCTACCGAATCAGTCAATTCATGCATTAAATCCTTTAGATGACATGTTCTTATAACACTTCAACATTAACATTGGTGATAAGGTTTCATATGATTAAATTGCTCAATAGAAACAATGACCAAATGAGCATCTCATAGACTATGTTCTTTGATATAAGACCATCTTGGCTAAGATGACTAGTCCCATGGCAGATCAGGCGTTACAGGACCTCTTCAAATAGAGTCTTCTACTAGCACTTCATGAATCAATTATGTTCAAGTGATTCTCTTCATTCATTGAATTGTGTCATACACTAAAGGAAATAGAAGTGAAACTCATTTCAATGGGCAAACTTAAGTATACAAGCATTCCATACATAAATAATAAGAGTAACATCAAAGTCCCATACAAGGTCAAGTTTAATGATACAAAATGGAAAAATTAACCTACAATATATGTAGCTTTAGAGCCTCCTCAACATATAGTTTTATCAACACCCCCTTGATATACTTTCTCACATCTTCTAGTTCCTCCAGCCAGGGTTTTACAGTAGCTTTTAGATTTTAATATCATATCTCTCCCTCCTATTTAGGAAGTTGATCCAACCAAACCTCTTCTCAAGGGATATGATCAGTAGGAATTTTATGATTACCACAAGGCACTAGGCCATACTACAAATAGATGCATCAGTTTGAAACATAAAATACAAGACTTGATAGATGACAACCTACTTGATCTTAGCACTTTTGTTGAGCCTCCATAGGCAAAACCAACATAAGATAAAGCTTTGAAAATCTTCTTATATCCATTTCCAAAACATTAAAAATAATATATAAGGGACACATCAAGGGTTTATCATGCATATCATGCACATCCACCACCAGTTACATACCAGGCACCTTCAGTTGAGTTACATCCTTTGATTGGTATGATCAGTGTGTATGAGTCTAGGGTTATAGCTAGACCTTCAATATCCTTTTCAAAGAAATATATTGTGGAGGATAATTTAAATTATAATGTACTCTTTGCCATAGCACATATTCATAATCACCCCATTCATAGTGTTCTCATCGATAATGGTTCTAGTGTCAATATGTGCACCATTACATTATTATAGCATTCAAGCTATTCAAAGAAAAATATCACTCTGATAAATATAGTTATCAATGGATTCAGTGGTCACATACAAATTTCATTAGGTGAGATTATACTTCCTTTACAGACTGGTCCAACACATGTGACCACACATTTCACTATAGTTCCCAGTGCAGAAGTTTTTGATATGTTACTTGGTCACCCATGGATTCAAAAAAATTGAGAAATACAATCTACAGTTCATAATTACATGAAATTAATTCATGTTAATCAGGTTATTATAGTTTTTGGAGTTCCATATGAAGTATCACTACCCACTTCAGATCCATCTACTTTGCAATCACCAGTTCTAACTTTTCCACTAGTTTTAGTTTCCCCATAAGTTACAGTTCTTCCTCTGGTACTAATTCAAACATAATTAACATATCCATCACCAGTACAGAGGGTTCATACACCTTCATATCTTTAGGATTTGAGACAACATACAACTATAGTTTTCACACCCAAATCAGTTTCATTGAGATCTCATGGGTCTACACATAAAGCACATGTTCAAAGAGCATCTCCTACTTCTAGATGGGTCCCTAAGAGCCTTATAGTTACACCCACTTCTTAGAATTATAGTGGGACCCCAAAGTTAGTTTTTACTTCAAAAATTTCAAAGCATTTATAGCATATACAACTTTTAGAGCCACAGTCTCAACATTTTCATCGTGCTTCACATTCATGCACAATTCCACTCCTTGATATAGGACACCATGATAGGGAGTCTCCCATGAGACTAATCAGTTAGTATCATCCTATCCTATCCTACTTGTACATAATCTCTTTTACTTGATTGTATATAGCTTATATAAAAATACAAAAATAATACAAAAAATTTCAAAATATAAAAACGTTCAAATTTATCAAAATACTAAAAACATTTCAATTATATGCATCATCCATGCTTTCCATTACTACTATCATTCTAGGACTTATGTTTTTTGTTTCATTTTATTTTTTATCGATTATCTACTTTAAAATTCTTCACTTGATCTTTTTTGAGTGTGTGTAGTGACATACAGCTACTTGATTGCTTCACTCTACCCATTAAGGGGGCATTCCTACTTCTACATTTGAGACACACATTGATATACATACCCACTGGGGGAATCTTCTACATGACAACACCATCTAGGCTATGTCAATCCTACACTACACACTCTGATTAATCATATTGATGTACATTACTTACCAGATTACATAGATTACTATATCAACATTTCACTCATATCTAGCACATGTGTATTTCTTAGCATACACCTAGTCTTATACTAAATGTGTCTTGCATACTTTCACTCTTGCTTTGATTAGTTAGATATGATTGTACCTTTCCAATTTTTACATTCTTTCCTTTCTTTATTTGTGTAGCTAGATGTGATTGCATTTCCAATTCCAATTTTATTTCTTATGTGTGCCTTAGGACATTTTCTAATGTCCTTTACTTATATTCATGTGTGTGTACCTTTGGACATTTTCTTATATCCCTTGCTTGTATTCTTCTATGTGCTTGTGGCCCTCATGCCAATCTTTTCTTATTTCAAATTGTATGTGTATGTGGCATTTGAACATGCCTTGTATGCTTGCTTTCCAGTTTGAGTGACATGTGCCCATGTCCCTTGTTTGTATGGCCCCTTGGCCAACCTTATATGATTCTTTTTGCTTGATTATTTCTTTGTATGATTGTTGCTTGATTGCTTGTCCCTATTTGAAATGTCATGATCTATATCAAGCATTTACCTTGCTTTTTGGATGCCATGATGATCATCATCCATCCCTCTTTGATAACTAATAACTAACAACTAACATCTAACATTTCCAATTTTAATTTAGTACATTACACATGATTTTAACTTATTATATATATATATATATATGAAAACCCCTATTGATCTGAAAATCTCTCAATACAAACATTTTTATATCTAGAGATATCTTGTCAAATTTCATTGCTATATCATGTATTTATGTATCATAACACACTTGTAGGACTTTTTTCTTCTTAGGGCAGTCATTGCAGGTTCAATAATTCCTACCCTCAGAAGAGGGGGAAACAAATAGGGGCTTTGTCATAGAGATCAAATCTCCTAGTAGTCAAAATAGTAGCATTTAGATCACCCAGTTCAAAATCTAGAGGTCAAAGCAGTCAGAATAAAATAGAAAAATAGTGACAATTCTAGATCCGCAACAAGTTTTAGCATGGGAAAATAGTGCCAAAAATGGAAAGAAATGCCAAACATAAGCGTATCCTCATTTTGGTGCTCTTGTACAAGTAGAAAACACCTAGGTTTTCTAGTAACAGGTAAAAATTTTAGCTTAGCTACAATTTTTGCACATCTAGATTAGTCAAAATCAGCGAGTTTTAGTATAGTTTTCTTAGAGAATCCAGATATAGGGGCTATCATGTGTGGTATGATGACTCTCACTTCTATTTTTAGATTAGGTAATTGACATAACTTATATATCATAATCCATGTTCCAAACACCAGTGAATGGGGGAAATGTGCATGGCACATTGGTCTTCTTTTGTTTTCAAGTTTAGTTTATTGCCCAGGCATTCTTAGCAATTGTGTGCCTTACTCCATCTACAGGTGGTTGGCATCATTCTCAAGTTGATATTTCATACAAGTTTAACTTCCTAAGTACTTGAGTTCCTAAGTTAGATTTTACATAAGTATATTGCATCAATTTCAGAGTGGATTTCATACAAGCCCAACCTCCATCTTTTGAAATGGCCAAGAGTGGCCTAGTTTCTAGCATACATTCAGCTATCCATACCACATTGTCAGATTTTTAGAGCATATATGGGCTCCATAAGCTATCTCATATGACATATATTCTATACCATTATCACTTCATGGGGAAATAATGGAGTCAAAAATCTAGCCTTTGTATTTTTAAGCCACCTATTCAGATGGATTGGACATATAGTTCAGACATCAATTATCACATGCATGATCATCTAGCTACACTCAGTAGGTGATGATGGATCCAAAAGGCTAGCCTTTGTATTCTTGAACCACTTTTTTGGGAATTTAGTGATCCTCTTCATTTTCAATATAACTTTTGGTACAACATCATTTAGCATAATCCAGTATTACTCAGCCTTACTTAAGATCACATAGGTTTTGTGTTGGTTCACATACCCAGTGAGGAGTATTCATTCCTTTCTCTTCCTTTTTATTTTACTTAGCTTTCATATGTTCTTGTTTTATATCACATATAATAATAACTGATCTAATCTTTGTTTCATTTTTAGATTCACACTTGCACAATGTGCTCTTTATGCACTATCTAGCATTACTCAGCATCACACAAGCTTCATGGGCTTCACCTTTACAAGTAAGTTTATTTAGGTTTTCTATTTTTTTTATTTTATCCTAGTATTTTGTTTTGTTTCATCACTAAAATAAATTGGGGGTAAATTTAGTCATATAAAATACAAAAATAGGTTACTTTAGTGTGGCTAATGACACCCAATCCATAGGTCCTCCTACTTGCTTACACAACCCTTATAGGCTTTTTTTCCACCAATTCTAAGTCATCTACATCCTTCTAAACTTAACATTTATAGACCCAAGAAACTCTTTCAGGCTCAAATCCATCCCCCTAGGTCTCATTCCCTTTGGACAATAGCACCCAACTTGGGCTGGAGCGTTGAAACCCAAGGTGTCATATTCCTGGCACTGTTCTCCATGTGCAAATTTGGTTCAAACAGTCATATTTTCCTAAATCCTTATCTTAATTCATGTCAACCAAAAAAAAAGTAATTTAACCCACAATCATTACTTTCCTTATAAAATGGCATTCAAAGTCCATTCAAAAGGGTTAGCATTCATTTAAAGAGAGAAGCAAGAATACAAGAAAGTACACTCAAGCACTTTTCCCTATTCTCTACATACAACCTTCCAATATTATTCCAAGCCTATTCAAAACACTTCACTAATCCCTAGTCATTCCAAATACACCCATTTTTGCATCTAGTTACATTTGCATACATAATTACACCAAGCACTTTAATGAGAGAACTACATTATCTTGATCCCTCCTCAAAGTATTGGTATGTAGGCAGTGTGCCCACACATTGGGTTTGAAGTGCATCTAGTGTATCATTTACACACTAACCCCTTCTCTCTCTTTCCAAAGTTGTCATTCAAGTTCAAGCACAAAGATCTCCTAGGGATTTTTGAGATTAAAATAGATACACAACAAGCTCCATGGACTTTTGAGCTTCGATATTTCATTGATAGCGTAAAATAGACCTGCTGAGTAGAACCCAAAAAAATAAGATCACCTGGATAATAACATCGAAAAATGAATACAATGCCAAATAACAAGGTATCCCACTTTTAGCACTCCTATTTGTTGTCAACCTGGAGATGTGCCCTGAATCAAATACGTGCATGAAATGGCTAATCCTCTATCTGGTCGAAATAATGGGATCTTCTCATGAGGGTGGGTGCCTCAATGTCGAGAAGAACCTCCAAAGAAGGCTGGTTCTTGTAAGATGTATCAATGAGGATCTCTAGTCTATGCTACATACTACCATGGAAAAGGCAAAAGGAAACTTTAAGGGGAAATCCTACCTAATAACAGTGATACACCAAAAGATTGATCCACTCTACTTAGAACCTTGAACACTAAACAAACAAGGGAAAAGGAAGACCTTCAATTTCAATCAACCAATATGCATAAGTATTTCATGAGAAGGCTTGATCTAATGACCAAAACATGAGAGAAATTGATGGAGAGAGTTCTGATACAAGACACTTTGCAGCCACCTAACATCCACTTATAGCTTCAGTAATAAACATAAAGAACACTTAACATGACCTGCATAATATGATAAGCTGGCAACTAGGTATGAATCAGAATTTGGGAAGGGAGATAAATCTACCACATATGCAAATTTCTAAATGAATATACACTATGCCAACACTTGAAATCTAAAATTACAGTCCTTCTATTGATCAAAGAGGTTACACAACTCACCATGGCAGAGTCTAGTCTTGCCAAGAGAGGCATGAAAAAATCTAAGGTTGAAAAGCCATCTTATAGATAATTATAAAAGCCAAAGGCTGGCATTAAAAAAAGAAGAAGAAGAGGATCAACTTAGATTAACTCAAGGCTAACTTTTCCTTTCAATAAAATATGTTTTCCCTTTGTCTTTGCATGAAGTTCCTTGCGCTAGAGGAAGTGGACTTGTCTTTGTTTATTGAAATGCCTACCTCTCTTTGTATGGAAATCTATGCCAATGTCAATTTTAGCTTCTTTATGAGCTGCTGGAATGTTTGAAAGCTTGAGATGATAATATCATGCATGAAATCCAATACCAATGTCAATTTTAGAACTTTGACTTGATTCGTTGGAAGCCGAGTTGGAATGTTTGAAAGGTTGAATTGACCATTTGATAAGCTGAGTTGGATGAAGAGATCATTCGCCTTTGCATGGAAAACTCCTAGTAGATGTAGTATTTAACAATTAGTCAACTATAAATCTAGAATAGTTAACTTGATGTCCAAATTTGGAACTCTGGTTAGGCTATTAGAACGTTAGGAGCTTGAGACAGATGAAAGTGCTTGCATGGAAAACTCCTTACTGAGTGAGATATATTCAGGTTGAATTTATTTCCTATCTATCTATTTTTTGTTTTTGTTTGTGTGCATGCATTGCTCTTGGGTTTATTCCCATAGACTTATCTTTGGTCTTGGATTTTCTTCGGATATTTTGTTAGTCCACTTTCCAGTGGATATTTTGTCAGATATCTCCATCTTTTCTATTTGCAACTTTTTCAAAGCTTTGTATTTCCTTTGGAATTTATGTTTTTGGTCTATCTCCTTAAGATCTTTTGTTTTTGGCTGCATTTACCTTGGGTTATCTACTTCAGACCTTGCCTTTCGCTTTACCCTCCAAAGGATTTCCTTCAGACAAATTGTCCACTTGAATTGTCCTTATCTTTTCCCATGGGCTTTTGTCTCTGTTTATCCTCTGAAGTATTCCTTCGGACAAAAAGTCTGAAGGAATTCCTTCAAACTTTTTCCCAAAGGATATATTCCTTTGTTATTTCCTTTGCTTTGTTGGTTCCAAACTTTATTCTATCAGGTTTTTTGTCTTTTGGCAGACCTCTCCAAAGTTCTTCAGACTTTTGTCCGAAGGAATTCCTTCAGACAAAATTTTTTAAGGAATTAATCCTTTGTCTTTGTCTTCACCATTGACAAAATGCCCTTCAAAAAATGTGCAAAGGTCCTATCACCGACCAAGTGCCCTCCGCAAGGGCTTATGTCTTTCCTATGTGCCCTTCAAGAAACTCATAATGGTCTTGTCGCCAACCAAGTGCCCTTCGCAAGGGCTTGTGTCTCTCAGAAATGGATTTTCAAAAAAATTGTAGGGCACCTAGGCTTTTTTTAGGACACTTGAGCTTTTTGTAGGACACTTGGGTTTTTTGCAGGGGTCCTTATTCTTTTGAATTTTCTTGTGGTTTTCTGACTTCTCTCTCAGATTTATTCAGATTTTTTTTGAAGGAATTCCTTCAGATAAAAAGTTTGAAGGAATTATTCCTTGGTCTTTTCTTGATTTTTGTGGACCTTTTGGGAGGCTGTGGGTCTTTCCTTTATAATTCTCTGAAGTATTCCTTTGGGGAAAAATTCCGAAGGAATTACTTTCTTTATTGTAGGCTCTTTCCTTTGTAATTTCTTTTTTTATAGATGGCTCCTTGGGTCATTGTAAATATGCATTTATGCTTGATTAAACTTTTTAAAACCTTTTCCTTTTCATTATTCAGTACCCAAAATTGATTCACAAGACAAACTAGCACATAAGACCATCATCTAAATAGTAAGGTCGACAATTTTGCCCTGTGGGGCAAAAACGTCAACATTTTTGGTGATTCTGCTAGGAAGCATGCCTGCTATGCTCGAGAAATGAGACCATGTACATGCTATTCAAATTCCCAAATGGTGCCTTGACCATGGCTGAAGTAAAAGTAATCTTCCTCCTTCAAAATAAGAAGGGAAACACATGAAAGTAGGGAAAATAACTAAGAAGAAAATGTACAAACAAGCACTTATTGGAAAAAAATTGAAGCAAACTACTATGCTTGAATAACACTTGGAGGAAAGCAAAAACAACTAACTATGTACATAGAGTTTTGCTCTTTACTAGCAATGTTTCAGATGTATCCCATTGACTAGGTTTAAAATCTCTTGGCCATCCATCTTAGCAAATTGGAAGGCATTATGGGATTTGTAGCTAGAGATCGTGTATGGGTCACTCCAATGGGAATCAAACTTTGTGTGCTTTCCTGGTTTGGCTCGATCCTCATCCCATTTGAGGACCAAATCTCCTTCATTGAAGCTTCATGGGGAAGCTCCTTTGTCAAATGTTATTTTCACATGTGCCTGATGACTTTCCATGGCTAGCATGGCTTAATTTCATGTCTCCTCCAACTCCATAAGCTCTGCATACCTGATCTCCATAGGCTCATTCTCTAACAACTCAAGTTGATGCATTAGTTCTAAAGCTAGAAACTTGAGAGAAATAGGTAACCTTGCTTCCTTACCATAGACTAGTTTGTAGGGAGAGTTGGTTATTCACCTCCTGTAGGTGATCCTATCATCCCATAGAGTTCACTTCAACTTGAGATGCCATGACCTCTGATTGTCTTCAATAATCCTTCATATAATTCTTAACAAGTTCTTGTTTGTAGATTCAGCAAGGCCATTTCTTTGTGGATAGTAGTTTGTTGAAGTGCTAAGATAAACTCCATATTGGACAACCCATTGGCTGATCTTAGATACCACAAAAGCCATTGCATTTTTAGAAATAATGGTCAAAAGAAATCCAAACTTAATGATCAAACCTTCATAGAAATCAAGAATGCTAGTTTCGTTTGCTTATTTTAATGTAATTGCTTCCATCCAACGTGTGAAGTAGTTTATAGCTGTTAGAATCCACTTATGCCCTAAACTCAAAGGAGGGTTAATGAGACCAATAAAGTCCAATCCCAACTAGACAAAAGGTTGATCCACTACAATTGGTTGAAGGGGTAGGGTTGCAAGTTTAACTTTTCCTACAAACATAGCACATTGTTTGCACTTTCTAACCCACGTATGGCAATCGCCAAATATAGTAGGCAAATAGTGCCCACCTCTCATGATTTTAAGTGTTGTAGTTCTTGTGGAAAAGTGACCTCCACCAAGTCCATCATGGAATTCTTCAAGTAATCTTTGAGTTTAGCTTAGTTCCACACACCTTAGTAACATTCCATTGATATCTTTTTTGAACAAAACATCATCAATGAGCAAGAATGAAATTGATTGCAATCTAAAATACCTTCTTTTTGAAGTAGTTGGGTGAGAAGGGTAAAAACCATCTTGTAGATAGCTTACCAGATCATGAAACCAGTTGGAAGGTGAGGTGTGAATAGCAGCAATCTCTTCATCATTTGACACTAAAATAGCTTCATTAGTTTCTTGCAAGTCCTAAGCTAGTTGCTCACAAAGTACTTTGCCTTTAACCAGCTTTGTAATTTTAATTTCTACATCATATTCCATTACTTTGGTTATCCAACCAGCCCTCTTCTCATTTATGCCTTTGTTCAGAAGAAATTATTTGATGCTTGGATGAGCAACCATTAGACATATTTTATTATTAGACAAGTGCCTAAATTTCTTCAAAGATCTTACAACTAAAAAGACATGTTTTTCAACAAAAGAGTACTTTGTCTCATACTCCTACAAGCCTTGGTTGTAGAAATCTATTGGCTGCTCCAACTCTTCATGATTTTGTTGCATAAGAATGCCTAAAATGGTGTCCACATTAGCATACATGTACAGAGTGAAGTCTTTCATAAAATCTGGATTTAAAATCATAGGAGCACTTGCTATGGCTTTCTTAACATCTTCAAACGCTGTTATTCCTTCCTTGGACCAGCTAAAGTTTTGATTTCTCTTTAACATGGCTGTAAGTGGTTTAGCTACAATAGCAAAATTTGAAATGTATCTCCTTATAAAATTGATCTTTCCAAAGAAACATTGCAAATCCTTTTTGTTTTTGGTAAAGGAGAGTGCAAGAATGGATTGGATCCTTTCAGAATCTATATTTAAACCATGCTTTGAAACAACATGTCCAAGAAGCTTACCTTCATGAACTAAAAATACACATTTTTTGGGATTTAGAGATATCCCAAATTGCCTACACCTTTCAAAAAATTGTTGGAGGTAAACCATGTGATCTTCTGCATGTTTTTAAAATATTGTTATATCATCCAAATAGACAAGCACAAACCTATTAAGAAGGCCTTGGAAGGCCATATCCATGGCTCTCTGAAAGGTTGCTCCAGCATTGGACAAACTGAATGGCATCTTTTTGTATGTAAATGTTCCCCACTTAGTTATGAAATTTGTCTTGAATTGGTTCTCTTTTTTGACCAAAATCTGATTGTAACCACTATATCCATCCAATAAAGAAAACCTCTCTGAACCTGCAACAAGCTGTAGAATTTGTTCCATTGATGGCAATGGATAGTGGTCTTTAAGCGAATCCCTATTTAAATCATAGAAATCAACACACAAATGAATCTCACCATTCTTTTTCTAAACTGGAATGAGGTTTCCCACCCAAGTTGAGTGCTTGATTGGAAATATGATAGCTAATTCTATGAGCTTGTGAAGCTTAGCTTTCATCAAAGGCTCAAGATTTGGATTGATTGGCCTTTATCTTTGTCTTATTGGTTTAGTTTCATCTTCTAAATCAATAGTGTGTTGGGCCAAACTTGGATCAAAACCTTTAAGATCACTATACTGCTATGTGAATATATCAACAAAATTTGTGTGTAATTTGATGAAAGCTTTCTTTTGTGGGAGAGTGCATACCTTGCCCAATTTCAAAATCTTACCAGTTGCAATCTCTACATTAACATAGTGATCTTCCTTTGTTGACAAGGATGGTTTCTCTTTCCTTAGCTAATCATCTTCACTAAAAATATTTTCAAGAGTGACCAATCCCTTGGTTAGATTATTAGTTTTTAGTTGTACAATTTGATCACCATACTATTGTAAGCATTTCGACTGATTTCTTAGAGAAAACTCAGCTCCCTCCTACAAAAATCTCACAATTTGATTATCATTTTCAAATACCTACCAATATTCTTGGTTATCCAGGATGGAAGGCCTTACAACTATCTTTTTATGTGACTAAAAAATGTCACTTTTTACATCAGCTAGGATATCAAATTGTGCCCCAACAGTAGCCAACCTATCATCATGTTTATTCCTATCTCTTAGTATTACCTGAATATTAAAATCCTAAAAATATTCAAGTAGATCCCATAATCTATGTCTATAATATTTAAGCAACATATTATTTCATATATTCAAACCTCTTACTTGGTGGACTACAAGTTCACTATCTCCAAACACTTGCAAATAATTTGCTTTCATCTTCCTAGCCCACTGCAAACTGTGGAATAGTGCTTCATATTCAACAACGTTATTTGAATAGTGAAACTAAAATTAATAGAGGAGAAATACCTTTGTTTTGTAGGAGAAATTAACATCATTCTAGCTCTGGTCCCATGCTTATTTCTTGATCCATCAAAGTATAATTTCCACAAGCCTTCATTAGATTTATCCTCTTTGACCATGGCTAGAATTTGTGCATCATTCTCATGAAGATAATACACACCAAGACCTTCTTCTTCAATCAGCTTGTAGGGATCATGTTCATGCAAGGTGGAAGCCCACTCATCAAGAAACAAATCTGGAACTCCATCCAAAGGTGAGTCCTTTTCTACATCACTAGTTTGTAGTATTTCATCTGAGATGATATAATTTGCATTGATCACACTTGGTGTATAAGGCTCCTTGTGAAAATGTGTAATAGGTTCTGAATGAATAGTTACCTTTGTGCCATATCTAGTCCTAAACAGAAAGTAGGTCCAATCAACTTATAAATATCCCCCAATCTTTGAGGTGAAATCTCTTGAAAGGCACATAGCAAACTAAGGAGACAGGTCCACCACTACAACGTCCTACTGAATAGTCATGTTAGGACAAGCATGTAATGTTAATTTAAAATCTTTGATAATCCCTACCATTTTTTTAGGTGAACCATCCAACTACAGTTCCCCTTTAGTATTTGGCTCATAAACAAGGCCAAGCTTGTCTGCGATTTGTTTGGGCATCATTGTACTGCTAGCTCCACTATCCACCATACAATTATGAACTAAAGTATCACCCACTATCAAAGAAAGATAAAAAGGGGGAGTTTTCTTTATTTTTACCTTAGTTTTGTCTACATTTGATATCTTATCTCCTTGTTGTACCTATTGATTATTTGGCTGATCCAAATTTGTTAAGACAGCACCTTCTTTATCAACTAATTTTGGAGACAATTTAAGGGCTAAAAGTTATTAAATGAGTTTATCCTTTTAGCCTAGAATTGAAAGAGAATCCCACATGCTAATGTTGATGTTAGACTTCTTAATCTAATCTATAATACTGAACTGAGATAGACTAACCTTTGATTTCACCTTTTGTGGTACTTGTTGCTCACGAATTAGAGGTATTTGTTGCACTTTACTAACCTCTACATTTTTATTTTTTGGGTTGTGGGGGCAGCAAGTTGCTCTTTTATACTTTGATAAATAATACTAGGAGAACTTGAAGTATTTTATACTACTTGGGCTTCCTCAACCGCTCTTCTTTTAGTTCTCTGATAGGTTATAGTTGTAACTTGATCATTTGAAACATTAGTTTTAACATCTCGAGTAAAAGTGACATGATCATCTACCTAACAATTTATGTTAATAGCATCATGTTACCCTCGAGTCACTCCTTGTGATGCTAAACTTGTATCTTGATATTGACCCTCTTGAAAAGAGAACTCTTCTTTTGTCATATGTGGCATGGTGTTGTTTGGTGATACCAAGTTCTAGTTTTGAACATCATTGAGATTTGAGGGATGCCAACCTGAATCCTGCACCAAATTGCTTTGAGGTGGGGTTGGAACAATGGATTTTGAAGTGGAAAGAGCATTTAGATCAAGAGCAACATATGGATTAGTTGGGGTTATGGCTCCTTTTGCGTGATAGGGTGGTCTATTTTCTCTAAAACCTTTATAAGGAGAACTTTGATCTTTGAAGGTCTGATAGTTGTTTTGATTGTGTTGTTGATAAGGCCTATTTGATTAAAATTGATGCCCTTTAAGGTGTATTATTTCATTTCCAAAAGATTGTAACAAAATTTTAAACTCTCCTATCTCACTAGATTGACTAGTAAGGGATGCAATAGGAAGTTGAGGTGCTAGAATTGGAGCCAAGGATGGAATTTGAGGAACTTGAAGGGCTGGTACAAAACTTATCTCTAGAAATATGGGCATTAGAAGTCTTGGAGAAAGTTTACCTGCTTGAATTAGACTATTTTTTGCCCTTATTACAACTTCATAAGCATCTGGCAAAGTGGTACCACCCATTGACTGTATCATGACACTAATGTCAGAATTGAGAGCTTTCAAAAAATATAGAAATGCATATTCAGGTGATGGCCTAATCAAAACCAGTATCTTGTGCCATGTCTTCTGGAATATGAGATTAAAATCAGACATGAACTCATGACGAGCTCTCTGTATGGCAGTTAATTACTCAACTAAAGATAAGTGATCAAATTTGCCCTCAAACTATTTGACCAAGGTAACACCCAATTCATCCCAGGTGGAAACAGATCTAAGTGGGAGGGTTTTATACCACTGTAATGCTTTTCCTTTGAAAGAAGTAGCTAGTAATCTAATAGCAACATTATCCTCAACAACATTATGAACTGAACAAAGATTAGCCACATCATGGATATGCTCAATAGGGGTTGTTTGATTTTATCTTGATAAGAATGGAATACTTTTGCAGGTAGATATAAGAATATCATCTAATTGTGCTAGATTTAGTGGACTTCCCCTATTGAATGGAACAAACACTTGATTTCTAGCGGCCATCTGAATGGTGGGGATTGTAGTGTCTAGAACAATAGTATGAGGTGGAGGTAAATATTCCCTTTGAGGATATGGATTTGCCCTCCTAGACCTTGCTCTTTTATAAGTTACAAATTCAAAAAGAATACCTTTGATTGTTGATCTTGTGGTAACCTTTGGCATGAATGGATTGCCTGAATGATGCTATGAACTCTACAATTGGATGTAAATGAATATCCTTCATTGCTATGAAAACTCTATGTAAAGAACTCTTTTCATGGTCCCACCGGACATGCTAAAAATTGTTGTCAACCTAGAGCTGCACTCTAAATCGAAGATGTGCACAAAATGGCCAATCCTCTATCCATTTGTAATAATTGGATCTTCTCACAAGGGTGGGTGCCTCAATGGTGAGAAGAACCTCCAAAGAAGGTTGGTTCCTGTAAGATGTATCAATGAGGATCTCCACTCTATGCTACAGACTACCATGGAAATGGGAGAAGGAAACTTTAAGGGGAAATCCTACCTAAAAATGGTGATACACCAAAATATTGATCCACTCTACTTGGAACCTTGAACACTAAACAAATAAGGGAAAAGGAAGACCTTTGATTTCAATCGGCCACTATGCATAAGTATTTCATGAGAAGGCTCGATCTAATGACCAAAACATGAGGGAAAATGATGGAGATAGATTTGATACAAGACACTTTGCAGCCACTTAACATCCACTTATAGCTTTAGTAATAGACATAAAGAACACTTAACATGACCTGCATAATATGATAAGCTAGGAACTAGGTACGAATCAAAATTTGGGAAGGGAGAGAAATCTACCACATATGCAAATTGTTGAATGAATATACATTATGCCAACACTTGAAATCTAAAAGTACAGTCCTTCTATTAATCGAAGAGGTTACACAACTCACCAATGGTAGAGTCTAGTCTTGCCAAGAGAGGGATGAAAAAATCTAAGGCTGAAAAGCCATCTTATAGAGAATTACAAAAGCCAAAGGTTGGTGTTGAAAAAAGAAGAAGAGGAGGATCAACTTAGATTAACTCAAGGCTAACTTTTCCTTTCAATAAAATATGTTTTCCATTTGTCTTTGTATAAAGCTCCTTGTGCTAAAGGAAGTGGACTTGTCTTTGTTTATTGAAACACCCACCTCTCTTTGCATGGAAATCTATGCCAATGTCAATTTTAGCTTCTTCGTGAGCTGTTGGAATGTTTGAAAGCTTAAGATGATAATATCATGCGTGAAATCCAATGCCAATGTCAAGTTTAAAACTCGGACTTGATCTGTTGGAATCCGAGTTAGAACATTTGAAAGGCTAAGTTGAACATTTGAAAACTCCTAGTAGATGTGGCATTTAATAATTAGTCAACTCTAAATCTAGAATAGTCAACTCAACATCTAAATTTGGAACTCTGGTTGGGCTATTGGAATGTTATGAGCTTGAGATGGATGAAAGTGCTTGCATGGAAAACTCCTTGCTAAGTGAGAGATAAATTTAGGTTGATTTATTTCCTATCTATCTCTTTTATGTTTTTGTTTGTGTGCATGAGTTTCTCTTGGATTTATTCCCGTGGAATTATCTTTGGTCTTGGATTTTCTTCAGATATTTTGTTAGTCCACTTTTCCATGGACAGTTTGTCGAATATATCTTTCATATTTTCTATTTGTAATTTTTTCAAAGCTTTATATTTCCTTCAAAATTTATGTTTTTGGTCTATCTCCTTCAAATCTTTTGTTCTTGGCTGCATTTGCCTCGGGTTATCTACTTTGGACCTTGCCTTTGGCTTTACCCTCCGAAGGATTTCATTCAAACAAATTTTCTACTTGAATTGTCCTTATCTTTTCCCATGGGATTTTGTCTCTATTTATCCTCCAAATTATTCCTTCAGACAAAAAGTCTAAAGGAATTCCTTTAGACTTTTTCTCGAAGGATATATTCCTTTGTTATTTACTTTACTTTGTTGGTTTCAAACTTTATTCTATCAGGTTTTTTGTCTTTTGGTAGACCTCTCCAAATTTATTCAAACTTTTGTCTAAAGGAATTCCTTGAGACAAAAAGTCCAAAGGAATTAATCCTTTGTCTTTGTCTTCACCATTGGTAAAATGCCCTTTGGAAAATACGTAAAGGCCCTGTCACCGACCAAGTGCCCTCTGCAAGGGCTTGTGTCTTTCCTCTGTGCCCTTCAGGAAAGTCACAATGGTCTTGTTGCCGACCAAGTGCCCTCCACAAGGACTTGTGTCTCTCAAAAATGGATTTTCAAAAAAAAATTAGGGCACCTAGGCTTTTTGTAAGACACCTAGGTTTTTTATAGGGGTCCTTATTCTTTTGAATCTTCTTGTGGTTTTTTGACTTCTCTCTCATATTTCTTCAGACTTTTTTATGAAGGAATTCCTTCAGACAAAAAGTCTGAAGGAATTATTCTTTGGTCTTTTCTTGCTTTTAATTGACCTTTTGGGAGGCTGCGGGTCTTTCCTTTGTAATTCTTTGAAGTATTCCTTCAGGCAAAATGTCTAAAGGAATTACTTCCTTTGTTGTAGGCTCTTTCCTTTGTAATTTCCTTTGCTATAGATGGCTCCTTGGGTCACTATAAGTATCCATTTAAGCTTGATTAAACTTTGTAAAACCTTTTCCTTTTCATTATTTAGTACCCAAAACTAATTCACAAGACAAACTAGCACATAATACCATCGTCTGAATAGTACGGTTGACAATTTTTCCCTATGGGGCAAAAATGTCAACACTGTCCAATCAAAAAATGAAGTTTAGGAACCTGTTTTTGACACTGTCCCAATTCTGTACTTGAATTCTTAGACCCTGTCTCAGGCTGGACAATTTAGAATAAGCTAAGTTATATTTTCTCTCATTTATTACTATTTTAAAAAAAGGCAAAAATACAATTTGTTTACATGAATCAATTTGTCTATACCTATTTATTAATTAGGAATAAAACTCTATTATTTTAAAAATAATAAAACAGTCACCAACCATTTCAGAGTCATTTTTTAAAGACACCCTTCTTATTTTATCTCACCCAATTCAACATTAAGAGAGGATGTATGTGGATAAGTGTGTGATTATGTTGCTTCTTAGTGGTGAGTTTATTGTGTAGTTGTGCACTATTTATAGTCATTGTTTCATGAAATTTTATCATTTGTATTAGTTGTACATGGGTTCCTAGCATGATCTAGTTTTTAGGACCTGTATTCTTTCCTCTCTTACTTTTTCTATGTTGTTCTTAATGGAGGGGCTAGTTCACACACCACTTTTCTTCTTTTAATCTTACTTAGACTAGTGTAACATATTTTTTTCTCTCATTTATCACAATACATCTTAAGTGGGGATGTTAGTGTATATCAAAACACACTTTTGTATAATCTAAAATACACTTATGGTAGTAATAGTAATGAATAAGCACATTTTTATGGTAGTACTATTTATGAATAAGCACATTTTTATGTGTACATCATTATCCGTAATTTAATTATAAGGTAATTATAAATAAAAATCTCTCTTTATTGGTTAACTTAAAATTGGGATTTGTCTAATTTGAAAATATTCCTTAAAATATAGAGATGCCTTCAAGCCCTAAACCTCATTACTTATCTATACAAGATGCTAAAGGATATGGATGAATATTAATTCTAAGTTGGTTATTTTGTATTGGTATTGTAATCTACCTATGAGGATGACCATTGGTTGTCCTACACATCTAAGATTTGATGAAATATATTATTCAGTATGCCTTAAATATATCTATGTATTTTAGTCCCACGAATGTTTATAAGTATACATGTAATGTGTGTTATGAAATTTCTTGATAATGATAGAAGAAAATCTCAAATATAATCTACTTCGAGGGGGAAACCTCCAATAATCAGAATAAATAAGGAAATGAATTCAATAATTAAATTTATGATGATTATGGAGATCCATGATCAACCATATATACCCATAGTTGTGAAGAGTCACACCCATAATTAGGAAGGGTCATACCCATTCATTTTAATTATGTCAGCCTAACTAAATATTAAGAATTAATAAATGAAAGATAAAGGTTATTATCTCCATTATATAACCTTAGTACTCATAATGTTATGGGTGTAACATGCCATTTTCATTTGTAAAAGTGTTGCCCTCAATGCTTAAAAACTCAAGATGTTGTTGCATGAATTGTTCATCCTCCCAGGTTGCATCTTTAGTGGTTAGATTCTTCCATTTGATGAGAAATTCAAACTTGGTGTGGTTTTGTAATTTATGAACTCTTGTCTCTAAAACAATCTTAGGTAAAATAATTAACTTCCCTTTTTCATCTAACTCAATCAACTCTAACTAGACCAAAATCTTGAAACCAATTACTTTCTTCAAGTAAGAAACATGAAAAATATGATGAATTTTGGAAGAAGGTGGATGTTCTAACTTATAAGCGACACTTTTGATCCTATATAGAACCTTGTAAGGCCCATAAAATTTTATTTTGATATTGATGTTCTTATGTTGTTTAAGTGACCTTTGTTTATAGGGTTTCAATTGAAGGAACACCCAATCTCCTTCCTCATAATGTCTCTCATTGCAGTGTTGATTGACTTGTTATATATTATTTTGAGCCATAACTAAATTCTCCTTAAGGACTTGAAGCACCTCTTTTTGTTATTAGAGATGATCCTTAATCGTATGGGCTTTGAGATGAACCTAAAAATGAGATGTAGTAGAATGCAGTGGGTACGTATAGAGAGACTCAAATGGTGCCATTTTTTCACTATGTGAAATGGCGTGTTATACCACCATTTTTCCTATGAAATCCACTTGGACTATTGTTCTTGAATTTATAAGGCAAAATAACATAGGTATCTTTCAAGACATTTATACACAATTTTATTTTGGCCATCTAATTATGTATGATAAGATGAACTGTGGGCAAGTTTTTTTCCCCACGCAAAAAATAGTTTAGTTCCAAATATGCTAGTGAAGATAGGATCACGATCAGCTATAATGATTTTGGGAATGCCATGGAGATTTTGTACCTTTTTTATGAATGCTTACACCATTATACTAGATTTAAATAGATGAGAAAGCCTACATAGAAGTGTGTTCTTAGTGATTCAATCCACAACCACGAATATCACATCCAAGTTATTCAATTGACGTAGGCTTGTAATAAAGTCCATTGATATTTCTTCCCAGCATTGTGTTGGAATGGCTAATGGTTGTAAGAGACATGGGGTATTGATCATTTCTCCTTTATTTTTTTGACATAACAAACATTCTTCAATAAATTGAAGTACATCCCCCTTAAGGCCTTCCAAAAAAATATCCTTGTTTATATGGTGACAAGTATCTAATAAACTAAAATGTCATCCACTATGTGATTTGTGCATTTTAGACAATATAATAGCTTTCAACTCTAATTTTTTGCACAAAAAGAGTGTCTTTGTACCATAAGGAGTCCCCTTTCTAAACATACTTATCTACAAAAGATGGATTCTCTAGTAATTATTGTGTCAGTTTACTAGTTGGAGTGTCTTATTGTCATTCTACCCACATTACTTCTACCCATTCAGGTTGTAATATATAAATAGCATAAAGTTTTGCTTCCTCTACTTCCTATCAAGAAAGTGCATCAACTACAATATTATCCTTTCTTTCTTTATAAATAATTTCAAATTCATATCCTATCATCTTTGTGACCCATTTTTGTTGCTCCTCTAAAGACAATCATTGCTTCAAAAAATAATTTAGACTCTCATGATTTGTCTTAACTTTTAAATGCCCTTCCATGAGGTATTGCCATCATTGTTTAACTATTGAATGATTGTTAACATTTATTTCTCATATGTGGGCCTTACCAAGTTCTTTACTTTTAATTGTTGACTCTCAAATGATAAGGGATGTCATTCTTGCATTAGTACTACCCCAATGACATGGCCATAAGTATCACATTCTACCAAAAATGTATAAGAGAATTACGGGGTAGCTAGCACAAAAGTGGAAGTAAGAGATTATTTTAGTTGTGCAAATGCTTGGGTGGCTAAGTCTAACCATGAAAATGAATCCTTAGTCAATAATGTTGTTAAGGGTGTTGTTATGCAAGCATAGTTGTGAAATAATCTTCTATAGTATCCTATTAGACCCAAGAATCCACTTAAACCTTTGATATTTTTAGATTTTGGCCAATCTTTGATAGCTAAAATCTTCTTAGGTTCCACTTTAACACCTTCATGTGACACCACATGTCCTAAGTACTCCACTTCCTTAACCCCAAAGGCATACTTATAATTCTTTACATAAATTTGATGGTCTTCCAATACTTGTAATATGTTTTCTACATGTTTTAAATGTTCTTAGCATGTTTTACTATAGATTAATATGTCATCAAAGAACACCAATACAAATTTATGAAGAAATGGGTGGAAAACTAAATTCATAAGGCTCTAAAAAGTAGATGGATCATTAGTGAGACCAAATGGCATAACTAACAACTCATGGTGACCCTCATGTGTCATGAATGTATTCTTATGTACATCCTCCTCCTTTACCTGAATTTGATGATACCCCAAATGAAAATCCAACTTAGTGAATAAAATAAAACCATTCAATTCATCCAATAATTCATCAATGACATGAATAAGAAACTTGTCTTTTAGAGTGATCTTATTAATTTCCCTATAATTTGGGCACATTATCCATGACTCATCCTTTTTTTAACCATAACCATTGGAGATGAATAAGCACTTTTACTGGGATGAATAATCCCTGAGTCTAGCATTTCTTTCACTAATTTTTCAATTTCTTACTTTTGTTCATAGGGGTAGCAATAAGGTCTAATGTTAGGAGGGATACTTCTTAGACTCAATTAAATTTGATGATCATGATCTCTAACTATAGATAGGCCCTTTGGTTCCTAAAAGACATTTTTATGATGTTGAAAAATCACTTGAAGATTTGGTGAGTCCTAATTTTCTACATCATGTGCTTCCAAGAAATGTTGTTATGCCATTCTGCCCTAATATCCTTTCTTAAGCAATTTTTCCATCCTATGGGAGCTAATAATTTATCTTGTTGGAGATTTTATCCCTTTAAGTGTGTAATTTTTTCCATTTATACTGAAAACCATGAATAAGTCTTGAAAATTAAAAGACATTGCTCCTAGTTGTTTAAGACATTGTACTCCAAAAACTACATATGTTCCCCCAATCGGTATGGAAAACATTTATGAATCTAGATGATAGTCCCCCATTGAGAGCTTGATATGATGACATTTACCCCATAAGAGAGTTGTTCTCATTGGAAATCATGACTTGAAAATTGGAGACTAGATACACAAAGTAATTGATCTCATTAACTAATTTTATATCAATGAAGATATGGTTAGTCCCTGTATTGATTAAAACTATCACATTCTTCTTCTTAATATAACCCACCACTTTGAGTGTTTGTGGTGTGTTTATCCCATTTAATTCATGTAGAGAGATAGTAGGTATTTTTTCTTACTTAAAATTTACATGCTCGTGTTATACTATTAGTTCCTTTGTAGCTAATTCTTCTTCCTCCAAAACCTCATTTTCAATAATCAATAGTCTTTTTTTGCCATTGACACACTTATGTCCTCTAGACCATTTATTATCATAATGCCAACATAGGCCCTTTTCTCTTTTTTTGCCTCTTGTTGAGGAGAGAGTTTTTTAATTTGTCTTGGGTTAAAATATTTAACCACATTTCTATCCAAAATATTAGTCACATTTATATCTCTCCATATTGAAATTTGACCTTATGGGAATCTCTTGGTAGAAAAATTTTGTTACTTAATGTGTAGTGCGTGTTGTGTTTCGTTCCTAAATACACATGGTTAGAAAAAACAAACATCATGCTTAGTTCATTCATTAGTCCATTGATGTAAAATTGTAGTCTCTGATAAGATGTTGCTTTTAGAGTCTGAATTGCCAATCTCATATGTTTCACATTATATTCGGCTACCGATCATGTTTGTTTCAAATTTATTAGTTGGGTGAAATAAATTCCCTTCCATGGCTGATCATATTGGGGTATTAAGTCCTTAGTAAATTCATCCCAACTAAGCCCCTACCCTTTCTTATCATTCATCATCCACTGGTACCATTAATAAAGTTCAGATTCTAGATGTAGTGAGACTACGTTAACCTTTGCATTCTTCGGTACATTTTTAAGCTTAAAATATTTTTCATGAGACTTATGCAAGAGGTTACATCCATACCATCAAACTTGCATATGTCCATCTTTGGTAGATGTAATTTTGGCCCTAGGAACTATTGTCTTACATTTGTTTCATTGTTCCCTTCAGGGTGGTTTGGTTGTGTATGAGTGAATGTAGGATATGGATTAATTAGGGATTTTGTTTCAAACATTATATGTATTTAAAAATATATAAACCTCATTCAAATATGTTTTAAATGGTGCAAACAAATTGTCCTCAATAAAAGTGACCAATGTTTCACATCCCTCAGGTATGTTTCCTTAAATTTCAGGTGGTGGAAAATAAATTAAATCATATGGATCAGTAGTTGAAGAAAAGTAATTTGTTCCAAAAGGCATGGCTATTAATTCGGGTTTGTTTTTAGCTCTATATTTTTTCTCAATTATTTAAGGAAAGTATTTGGAGTGAGTGGTAATCATAAACAGTTAAAACACGTGTTGTATAAGGATCATATGTTTCATAGTTGACTAGATTAGATCAATGAATTTCATAATTTAAAATTTTTAAATCTCAAAATATAAATAAAGGACCTCTCAAATTTAATGGACATTTTGACTAAACAAATCATAAAAAAATTCAAAACTTTTGGCCTATAGAGTAGTTTTATGAAAAATCATAAACTCGCACTAACTTGCTCAATAATTATCACCAAATCCCATTTTTTCATGTGGAATCCTTAATTGATTCTCCAACTTGACTAAAAAAATTGTATAAAATTTCACCATGGTTTGAGAGTATAGCAAAAAAAATTCTATGTCAAAATCAATGTTCCAATACAACTTATTACGATATTTATTTATAATAACAGAAGAAACACTCAAAAATAATCCACTTCGAGGAGGAAACATCCAATAATCATAATAAATAAGGAAATGAATCAAAAATTAAACTTATGATGATTATGGAGATCCATTTTCAACCATATATACCCACAATTGGGAAGAATCACACCCATAATTGGGAAGGGTCACACCCATTCATTCCAATTATGTCAGCCTACCTAAATATTAAGAATCTATAAAAGGAAGATAAAATTTATTCCCTCCATTACATAACCTTAGTACTCATAATGTTAGGGATGTAACAATGTGATGATAATATTGACATTACTCTTATTATTCCCAATCACAGCGCTAGAAACCTACATCTAAATTTCACATATTTATTGGTATGAACATGTATTATACTTGCAATCAGGTGAACATTTCAATCACATGATTTATTTAGTGTTTAATTTGATGTATAATTACTGTGTTAAAATATTTGGAATGGTAGTTAATTCACCATGGTGAATAAATCATGTAAAGTGAGTATTTAACTTGCATAGCTTTTAAATTTGTTTGTTATCTTTTGTGGAATATTTAAAACCTATAAATATTCATAAACAAAAAATACGATAAGAGTGAAACTATTTGGAGGAGTGGAAATTTTTTATAAGAAAATATATTTGACATTCCAAGGAGCTCCATCCTCCATTAGTTACAGCTTCAAAATTTGTGCACACAGCTAAATAATTGACTGGTTCTTCTTATTTTTCTTTTACCTAAAATATTTAAATCACCATTTAAATCTAACATTGCATCTTATGTAATTTTATTTTATTTTTATTTTTTTCTAATTAAAATTTTGTTTAATTAAAACTTTTGAAAATGTTAATATGTGCCTTCATCTAGCTGAAGGCCAAACTAATTTATTTTCTCACAAACCGTTGTGACCCAAAAGCAAAAAATTATCAATAGATGTTGGATAATATTATAAAAACTCCCTTTAAATTATTTTTTTAAAATTATTACGTATTTTCTGACTTATTTATTTTCTCACATATGTGTCTAGAATTGTAAAAAATTTATGTTTACAAAATCCCATTAAAAATTTGGTGAAATATTTGGTACTTCGTGTCAAATCTAAATTTCAAAATAGTATAGGAGATGAAAATTCTTTCCTTTATTATGAGGGAAGGTTTCCTTTACTTAAATTAGTAAAAACTAATCTAGATTATGTACAATATTTACAAGTTTAATGCAGGGGTTGTTTCAACATTCAACTGAAATTAAAAATGGAAATAAGGAAGGTGAAGAATCATAGGTGGACAAGAAAATATAGATTTCACCCACTTACGTAATGAGAAAACTAAAAGGGAGTGAGTTAATTTAAGATATAAAACACAATTGGTGCTTTGAACAATGAGTTATACATCAACATAATAAAAATGCATACCCACTAAAGAAAGCAAGACACAAAGTTTTGGTATTTCTTTGGTTCATGGATAAAAGAATGAGCACAAAGTTTCCTTCTTCCTCTTCAATATTCACAAATTAAAAACATCCAAAAGCCCTTTTTCAATTGCCATTTCTTGTATTTATAACAAAGGGAATTGGTTGACCCTTCATATTCCAAAAATGACTCTTCATTTCCTACTTTTCACCCTGTTCTATCCTTTACAATTTTCAATTTTATAAAAAAATGTGAATTTCTCAAAATAGAAGTTAGACGAAAATAGAAAAGAGAGATAGTATAATCCTCTAAGGATCTTTCATTGATGTTGTGGTTGGTGCTAAAGAACTTGGTGTAGCTAAAGCACTTCTAGCTTATTCTTTGTCTCGAGTGGCCTTGAATTTTCCAAACTTCTTTAGTACTTATGTAGCATCATGACCTTTCAAGACTAATGCATGCTTACACTATGCAATCCATTTCTCAAAAACTAGTAGCATTATATTCAAAATATATCCAAGATCAACCAATTGGTTATTCATTTATTCGATCGAGACATGAATCTCTCTAATTACAAACATGGAACTTGTATTAAAAGATCTTTCATTGAAGAATTTTTCCTTTATAACTTTTCTAAATTGTTCTTTAATTTCATCCATGGTATGTAAGATTGCATCTTCCTGGGATAAATCGTAATGAATCTCAACTAAGTTAGAGGAGATTAAATTATGCTTCTCCTTCACAGTATTGACCTAATACTTTAACTCTATTATTTCTCAGTTCGTAACCTCAATCTTCATGAGAATGCATTTATACCACTTACAATATGTCTCATCCTCTATTTTCTTGAAGATTATAGCTTTAACCATCACATCTATATCAACCTCAATCATCTCATCAATGTCTTATTTCACATTCTCCCATATGTTTAGCACATTGGTGTGAGATTTGATCTACTGATTTATATCAATGACCTCTTTATCAAATATTACAAACTATTTCATCACCTCTTCAATATATTTCATTCCACTCATCAGCACTTCGTCCACCCAAGCCTCCAAATTTTTGCCATACAAATTGTATTTATTAATTGTGGCAATGTATTCCTTGCTTATTCCTAGAACTTGAGAAGGAGCATCAATATAAGGCATCATGGGCATGTCAACTAGATTGAGAAGGTAGTTGACGTATCCTACCAACTATTTGATTTGGTTTTGAAGTTATTCTTGGGTGAGCTCATCTTGCTCTGACCTTTTGATGATTCTTTCAGACATCTTCCTCAAGTTATGAATGTCACTTTATTTGGTTTCCTCTTTCAGTGATAATATATTTAGAGTATAGTCACTCACACTCATCTCTAAGACATCCTTCTCCATGTTGGGTTTTGTAATTTTAACAAATTAAGCGCTAGAAGGATCTAACAATAATCCAAATGTAGTTTTAGCCTTTTTAGGAGGAGAATTATTAACGAGATCAATAATTGCATCAAAATTAGGTAGATGTGCTTATGTCACCCTCCTTTTCTTATTGAGCATAGGCTACATCCATTGGAAGGACACATCACTGAAAGGGATCATTTGAGTTCCAGTTGGAGAGGGTGTGGGATGCTTTGGAGGAGTAGCACTTGGAAGAGGAGGAGGAACAGTTGGGGAGACTGAAGGGGATGAAGGAAGTATCACATCAGCCTCTTTTAAAGGTGTTTATTATGTTTTACTAGTGATAATAGGAGAAAGGTCGCCAAGGGGAGGAGGATATTGTTTAGGAGGAGCTGAAGGCTTTCCTCTTCTTGAACCACCTGCTCCAATTGCTTTGACCAAATTTTGATTGAACCATTTCTTGGTTTTGGCCCATAATCTTTGAGTTCATCCATGTACATCTTCTAGCTCTCTTAATAAAGAATTTATTGTAGGTAAAATAACATATGCAACCCTGTCTATGTATTTGGGATCAATGACTTTGGTCATGTCATCAACCATGCCATCATGAACCCATTCATTAGTGAATGCCTTTATCTTCTCTACAGTCATTCGGCTCTAGTCTCTTTGAACTACCTCATACTCATCTAAACAATCTACCCAGTAGTATTTTAAGTGAGTCACATTTTTATAAGCCACACCAATACCAAGGCATATTTTTACATATTTTTTGTGTCCACAAAAGCTATGCTGATAAATAATCAAAAAGAGAATTGGGAGATGGTTGATTTAATATCTTGAGTGTTGACCGTTATCATATAAGTGAAGTGTCCCAAAGAAAGATAGAAAGAGACACCCAAGGTGTGTTTGTACTTGTAGCATTTGTGTAGTACATCCAATTGTCTATAGATATCTATCAATATTATCTTGTCATTGGCTAATCTAGAGAGTGGGTAACCTTTAAAACCACCAATCCTTATATAAGTCAATTTTTGATATTGAAGATAGAAGTTACCATATTGATTGATCAGGGTGGTTATTTCATCAAAAATACTTATGCCCCAATCTTCATTTAGAATCTACATTGCCCTCATGGTGAATGCATTGTTCACCCTTGTGAAATTTTTATTACCTTATTCCATTGTTATCTAGGGGAAGAATTCATAAACTTGAGTGCCAAGAGTGATATTCCCACACTTTGAAAATATTGGGTAAACCATCTTAGAATACAAAGAGTACATGAGTTAAGAAGTTATAAAGAATTATTTTGACGAGTGCACATTTAGAAGCTAGAGGCATGGGGAGTCACTGATCATTTCTCCTCAATTGATAAATTATTTATCATGGAAGATGATATTCATTAGCATGAACATCCAGGGATGGAAACTCTTAGTGTCTTCATTCCCCACCACTTGATTGAGGAGAGTAATCACATCTGAAAGATATTCATGAAAATATGCTCTATATAAATTCTTTAACGACTTTGAGATTCTTTCCCTCTTATTCTTCATTCATGAATTATTGGTTACAGTCAAACACTTAGTTGTATCCTTATCCTAATATTTCTATCCTTTATCAATAATCATGATTTTGATGTCTTCATTAACTAGGATTCTCATTGTTATCCCCATTGTTGTATCATCTACTTTGGCCATACTCACTCCACATTATTTTTTGGGTCATAATGTCTTGCATAGGTAAACACCAAGTTAGAACATTAAACAGAAGTTGGGAAACCTGATGCTTGAGGACGGTAACTCTCTACAAGCTGAGTAACCAAGATACTTGGGTTTTTTGAGTTTTGCCTATGGTGAAATTATTTTAAGTCCACATGTCTAATTTATGACTCAAATATCTTGGGGATGTCATTTTCCAACACTAGTAATAGCTC
This sequence comes from Torreya grandis, assembly GCA_037957365.1. Lineage (NCBI taxonomy): Eukaryota > Viridiplantae > Streptophyta > Pinopsida > Cupressales > Taxaceae > Torreya > Torreya grandis. The sequence goes on from JARHVA010000044.1 coordinate 7,290,080, forward strand.
GTACCCCATGTACTTATACTTCATCTTGACTGGTTCTAGGTATACAAAGGTGGTTTTATAGGCAAGAGAAAGGAGTCTAAGTAGATCTAAGGGTAAGAAATTTTGGATTGGTTAGAATAAATGGGAAGCATTAGTTATATGGAAAGCTCCTGACACAAGTGAAATAATTTCCAAATGATATTCTGGGAAGAGGAGAAACTCAAGGTAAATTGTTAACAGGATGTTATAAATTCTCCTAGGGGATGTGAAAAAAAATCAAAAGGCTTCTTTCGTAGGGAAAATACAAGGTGAAATTATCACTGATATATCAAGATCATAGTTAGAAATGAATTAAAAATAGGCTTGACTTCTATATAAGGCCCCTTAGATGGCTTAGCACATAATGGTCAGCTATTGGGATATGTACATACAAGAGAGGGTTGATGGACCATCTTTGTAACCCCCAATGGTGTGCACATGTAGATGTGGATGGGGCCCATGCATCCACAATCATGAGTCTATGAGGTTTATTTGGTCATCCATGCCTGACATGCGAGTGCATCCATGAAAGGATTGCATTTGAGTGGGTGCACATCCACAAGGGTCAATTGGTTATTGAAATTATTCATAGTGCACAAACATGGGATCACATTTCATGTGGTGATGTGGATGAGGGTCTATTCTAGACTTCTCGAGATGAATGAAGTGTTGACTAAAAAATATACTTAGATAAATTTTCCCTTTGTTGTAATCTTTTCACAATTTCAGATTCTCACTCAGTCTTTGGCAAAAAGATCAAGATGATGTCCTATCTCACATCTGAAATTGGTGTTGACAATTTTAAAGATAATAATTGGCTCAGGCTATTGATGTGAATTCACAAGAAGGCACAAATTAAACTTCCAAGACTTCAAAATTTTATACGCTAGTGCCTTATACATTGGGAAATGGAGTTGAGAGGAAATAGAAAGAAACAAAAAAATAAAAATAGGGAAACACACAATTGAATGGAAATGGTAAGGGATATCCTACCATTACTCTTTATACAACTTCATATACTACTCACTATATGGTAGTAGAAGGTGACTGTTATCTCTGTACACCAAATAGTACATGTTTTCATCTTATAAATTTTGAATTTTGAATAGTCCCATCCATAGGGAGTCAAATTTTCCATGACTTCTTCTTGGCTCTCTCCTTTTGTCCCAGAGCAAGACGAGGTCACCAATTTGGAAACCACATAGTCAAGCCTTATGATCAAATAATTATTTTAACTTTTCTTGATGAGCTATAATTTTATCAATTATTATGACTTGCTCTTATTATGTCTTTTTCAGGTACATGACTCTCTTCTCTAGAGCATCTTTTAACTATTCATCTTTAACCACTTGGGCTAGTTTCAAAGCTAGCAATTCTAAAGAAATAAGAATCATAGCATCTCTCCCATATAAAAGATGAAATGGAGACTATCCGGTTGCTCTTTTGGATGTGATTTGATCGGCCCATAGTGCATCATATAGCTTCTTATGTCATTTTCTCTTATTTTCATCAACCAACTTGAGGATGACGGTAGTTATGCTTTTGTTACTAGATTATTTTTGACTATTACCCTGAGGGTAATAATTGAAATAGTGTGAAACTAAGATGTTATACCCATGATAAAAATTGATCAGTTCAATAGAGGATAAGTTTTAATCATTATCCATCATAATATTATAAGGGATGCCGAATGAGGCCAAAATATTCTCTTTTATGAAGTTACACATGACTTCAGAGGTAATGGATTTTATCAAAATGGCTTCCACCCACTTCATGAAGTAGTTAGTGGTTGTCAATACATGGATGTGTCTAGCACTAGAATAAATATTTAGAGTTCTAATGAAGTATAATCCCCATTGTTTAAATGGATCCTCAATGACAACTGGTCGAAGAGGCAATATTGTGAGTTTAGGTTAGCCAACAAAGTATTTATAAATTTCAAATTTGGAAACCCATTTGTGTGCATCCTTAAATAGTGTGGGATAGTAGTAGTGAGTTTGTAATATTTTGAATGCTATCACTAAGAATGAGAAATTCCCTCCATAATATTTATCATGGAATTCTTCCAATGTATTTTTTTGTTTTTTGTTTACATATCTCAGAAAGGTGCCATCCAAAGCTTTTTTGAACAAGGTATTATCCCAAATTATGTATCTGGTTGGTTGCATCTTGAAAGTTCATTTTTTGAGGGGAATTAGATGAGCCAAACATTCTCCATATGATAGGAAGAATGTTATATCATAATACCATTATTCAAGATAATCAACGAAGACCACTAATGGTAAATATTCATTTTTTTCCCTCTAAGAATCAATGCCTTCAAAGATCAATTGGAAAAGGCATTGCTCTCTTACCAATTTTTTAGGTTTGATCTTCATATCATATTCTTGCACCTTAATGATCCAACCACCACTTTTTGATCCAAGCTCTTGTTGAGTGAGGATTGATTTCACTACTAAATCTGGGACCATTACAATGATGTGAGAATTCAAGATATGTAATTTAAAATTCTTTATAGCTTTGACCATGGCATATACATGTTTATCTACTAGTGAAAATTGTTGGAAATATTGTCATTGACATCAAAGGTCTAATATTATTAGTGACGAAGGCTCCATAGCATTTAATGTCTAAAGGTGTTTTTAAATGTTCATATTTTGGCTAAAGTGTGTTGATATTTATTTAATATTGATGAATATATTTTTGGTTGCATAAAGTCAAAAGAGGGCCCATGAAGAAGTCAAAGAGTCATAGGTAAAGATAAAAGAGGGAAAGAAGCATTTTCCCATGAAGGGTCACCTTGAGGAATTCAAAAAGTAACCTAGATAAAGACAAAAGGGGAAAGGATGCATTTGCTCATGAAGGGTCACCATGTGACTTTTCAAATGAAAGGATTCGAAGGGTCATACAAATGTGGCACCATTTTCCATGAGGAGTGAAGGGTGATAAAGGTTAAATGCCAAATGTCATTTGGATAGCTATAAAAGGAGGCTTGGGAATCCATTTGTAATATGAAAGAATGTATGGTTTGTAATTGTTTTATTTTAAGAAAATAAGAGAGAATAGAAAGAGATATATTAGAGTTCTATAATTTGTTGAGAAATCAATATTGAGAGATAGTTGTGTTTTACATAAGAGGGGTTGGTGCTCCTGTGAGTTGGTGCTCACAAATAGTTGTTGTGTTGGTGCTCAGCAAAGGGGTTGGTGATCTTACAAGTTGGTGCTTACAAACTTTGTAATTTGATTTAGTGCTCATTCATATACTTGAGATTGTTCTCCATGGTTTTTCCAACATTGGGTTTCCATGTAAAAATCTGGTATCTCTCTCTCTTGTGTGGTGTTTATTATTGTTTCAATTTTATTGCATATCTTAAATGTATGGTTAAGTGGAATTTGATTAAGTAAAATTTTATAAGATATATGATATAATGATTCACCTCCCCCTTCTCAGTATATCTTGTGCTTAACAATTGGTATCAAAGCAGGTTCTTTTGGAAAGAGCTTAACAACATAAAGGTAGATCAGGGAAAGCATGATGGTTGGATCACATGAAGGTTTTTATAAAAATAAGGAATATTTGTTTAATGGTGACAATGAAGAAGGAAATCCTACATACAATAATAACTTCAAAGGCAAATTCAAGAAAGAATTTGAGAAGAAAAGTTTATATTCTAAAGATCCTAGCTTAGTTGAAGACAGTGGAGTCAGTGACTCAGATGAAGAAGAGACCCTATTCATGACCATACATGAAGATGCCTCCGCAAGAAAAAGTAAAGATGATCAAGAAGAAGAACATGATGAATCTGAGGTGGATCTAGAAGGAGAACTCATTTGTGCCTTAGAATAATTAAAATCTCTTGAGAAGAAGAATCGAAGATTGAATCTCCAGATTGAGAAAAATGAAAAGGAGTCAAATGAAATAATTGAAGATCTACAAGTACACATTGAAGAAGCCAAAAAGACTAAAGAAGATCTAATAGATCAATTACAAAAATTAAGTGAAGAATGTGAAAGGTATGTTGTTGAAATTGCCTCTTTAAAAGAAGATATTGAGAAAGCAAATAAAATAGTCAATCATAAAGCTGTCAATGATTCAAAATTTGAGAATAGCAATAATATGTTAAATAAAATATTCAAAATTCAATATTCAATATTAGATAAGTTAGGTATCAAATTTGATAAGAAAAAGAGCTATGTTGAAGTTCTTATAAAAGAGGAAATAAAAAGGGAAGAAGTTAAGAATGCAGAGGACAGCTCAAACAAAGAAGGTTGGAAGGAACAGAGCTATAAAAGACAATCAGGTCAAAGATACACAAATCCGAACATGTTCTATTTTTATGATTTTTGTTTTTATTGTAATAGTTATGGTCATAAGAAAATAGAATGTTTAAAAAGAGCTAACAATTTTAGAAACAAGAAGGAAACTCATACAGAGTCAAGCAGAAGCCACAACTCTTTTGCTCCTCTGTCAGGGTTTGATGAAGAGGCCATAGTATGTTACAAGTGCAATAATTTAGAACATATAGTCTAGCATTGTAGAAGCGTGTTTGAATCAGTCAATAAGGACCAAATTTTCAAGGCTCCATTCATCAAGAAAAAAGTTTAGACAATTTCATGGTAGAAGAAACAATCTGAAAAGTCTATGTTAGTCCAGATAGCTTTGCATGCAAGAAATGAAGAAAAGCCATGGTTCATTGATAGCAAATGTTTGAGGCACATGACAAGAGACAAGATCAAGTTCATAACTCTAAATAAGATCAATGGTGGCACAATGAAATTTAGAAATAATACCACTGCTAAAATCATCAAAAAATGTACATTAAGTTTGGATAATGGTAGAACTAAGACCAAAAATGTTTTGTATGTAGGTCTTAGACATAATATATTGAGTGTAAATAAAATGTGTGATCAAGGACACACTAAAATTTTATGGAGAAGGTTTTGAAATTAAGATAAAATATTTAGATGTGTTGATTGTAAATGCTTAGAGGACAAGTAATAATTTATATATGTTATCAGATATCAAAGGTCAAAGATGTTGTTTGAGTCAAATTGAGGAAATTTGCCTATGGCATAAGAGGATGGGGCACCTAAATTTTAACAATATTATCAACATCAGTAAGAAGCAAAAAATTAGAGATATTTCAAATATTACAAAGCCTTCCAACATGCTTTGTGAACAATGTCAGCATGGGAAGCACGTTAGAAGATAGTTCAAGACAAAAGAATACTCGACCACTTAGATGTTAGAGATTGTACACATTGATCTGTATGGACCTAGCAGAACTCAAAGTACTCAAGGTGAGAAATAATTCATGTTGTTTATTGATGATTTTACACGTATGACTTGGATGATGTTTTTGAAGAAAAAATCAAAAGCTTTCAACCAGTTTAAAGCATTCAAGGCTTTAGTTGAGAATGAAACTAGTTTGAAGATTAAGTACCTGAGATAAGATCGAGGAGGAGAATTCATGTCAGATCAGTTTATTGAGTATTGTGAAGACCATGGGATAAAAAGACATTATTCAACAGCCAAAACTCTACAATAAAATAGAGTAGTTGAGCAAAAAATAAAACAATTCAAGAAATGGTGAGGATAATGCTAAATAAATCCAAGATACCAGATAAATATTGGAGAGAGGTAGTAGGCACAATAGTACATATCTAGAATAAAGCATTGTTGAGAGTCAACAGTGACAAGACTCCCTATGAGTTATGGAAAGACAAACCAACTACTGTTGATTATTTCAAAGTTTTCAGTAGTAGATGCTTCATAAAAAGAATCGATAAAAATTTGGGTAAGTTTGAATCTAGAAAAGATGAAGGTATATTTCTTGGATATTCTTGTAAAAGTAAATCTTATAAATATTATAACAAAAGAATCAAGAAAATAGGTGAAATTTCAAGTGTTAGGATAGATGAAGATGTAGCATAAATATCTAGTGAACTGATAGACACTCCTGAAATCATTGAAGAAATTTTTTTTGAAGAATCACATGAAGATGAGAAGAAGAAGAAAAAAAATGACATCAAAACACCATCCAAATATATCCAGATAAATCATAATGAAAGTGACATCATCAAAAACATAAATGAAGGAGTTTGCAAAATAAAAATGATGGTAAGTGAATCTGAGCAAGTTAATTTTTATTTGTTATCCAAAATTTAGCATATAAATTGTTCAAAAGCTAGACATGATGAGAATTGGGTTAAGGCAATGGATGAAGAATTAAATCAAATAGAAAAAGATGATAGTTGGGAATCAGTGCCTAGACCCAAAGATTAAAATGTGATAGAAACAAAATGGGTATACAGAAATAAGTTGAATGAAGATGGTGAAGTTACCAGGAATAAAGCGAGGTTAGTAAGTAAAGAATATGATCAGATTAAGGGTATAGATTTTGAAGGAACTTTTGCACTAGTATCAAGGCTAGAGGCCATTATAATGGTTTTTGTATATGCAGTGTTTAAGAATTTCAAAGTATTTCAGATGGATGTCAAGTCTACTTTCCTGAATAGGAATCTAGAAGAGGAGGTCTACATTGAGCAGTCTAAGGGATTTCTTCTCTCAAATGATAGTAGCCATGTATGCATATTGAAGAAAGGGTTGAATGGATTGAAACAAGATAGATCTTGGTATGCAAGGCTTGATAAGTACTTGCAAGATCAAGGTTTTAAGAGAGGTTTTGCTGACAATAATCTCTACATCAAAATAGAAGGTGAGCATCAGTTGATTGTTATGGTATATGTTGCTGACATAATATTTGGAGGTACCATTAAAAAAATGGCAAAAGAATTTTTTGATAATATGCAAAAAGAATTTGAGATTTCTATGCTTGAATAATTGTTATGTTTCTTAGGGTTTCAAATATTTCAATAAAATAAAGGAATTTTCATATCTCAAAGTAAATATGCCAAGGAGATGTTAAAAAATTTGGTTTTGAGGATTGTGCACCAGTTGGCACATCAATGGGTATAGGGAACAAGGTAAGGATGAAGATTCACCTGTTACAAATCAATCTTTGTATAGATCTATGATTGGTAGTCTTTTATATTTGACATTATCAAGGCCAAACAGCATGCATGCAGTAGGCATAGTTGTGAGATATCAGTCAGTCCTAAAAGAGAGTCATGTTCAATAGGTGAAATAATATTCAAATATGTCAAGGGGATATTAGATTATAGATTGTGGTATCCCATAGATTGATATTTCACTTTGGTTGCTTATACAGATTCAGATTGGGCAGGTTGTTTAGATGACAGAAAGAGTATGGAGGAGTTTTCTTCCTCAGTGATAACTTAGTATCATGGCTAAGTAAGAAGCAAAACTAAGTATCATTTTTTACAACTAAAGCATAACATATTTCAGTGGTGTTGTGTTTTACTGAAGTGCTTTAGATGAAGCAAACTTTAGAAGATATCAAGGTAAAATATGATGAACCTATTTCTATTTTTTGTGACAACACAAGTGTTATTAATATTTTTAAGAATCTAGTGATGCATTCAAGAACAAAACATATTCCTAGCAGATATCACTTCTTGAGAGAGTAAGTTGTAGATTAGCAAGTTAAGTTGAAATATATCAGTACTACAGAATAGATTATAGATATTTTCACAAAGGCACTACCAAAGGACAAATTTGAGTATCTCTGAGAGAAGTTGGGAGTAATTTCATTTACTTCATGCCATCGAGGATCAACATTAGTTGAGGGGGAGCTAAGTGTTAGCTCTAGGATAGGCCCTTTGCCATTGATGTCAAAGGAGGAGAAGTACAAAAATAGGTACAAGAATAATAACAAAAATAGGTACAAGAATAGGAACAAAAATAGGTATAGGATGCTACAGTAAGGGGGAGTTACTGTATGATTTTTAGTTTGGCAATATGTGCAAGTTGGCATGTGTAGTACAAGTTTTGGGATGTGGTAGTTTTAATTTGAGGTTGCCATCAATGACAAAGGGGGAGATTGTTGGAAATAGCCATTGATGTCAAATGTCTAACATTATTGGTGATAAAGGCCCCATAGCATTTAATGTCTAAAAGTGTTTTATAATGTTCATATTTTGGCTAAAGTGTATTGACATTTATTTAATATTAACGTATATGTTTTTGGTTACATAAAGTCAAAATAGGGCCCATGAAGAAGTCAAAGAGTCATGAGGTAAAGACAAAAGAGGGAAAGGATGCATTTTCCCATAAGGGTCACCTTGAGGAATTTGAAAAGTCATCAAGATAAAGACAAAAGGGGAAATGATGCATTTTCTCATGAAGGGTCACCATGTGACTTTTCAAATAAAAGGATTTGAAGGGTCATGCAAATGTGGCACTATTTTCCATGAGGAGTGAAGGGTCACAAAGGGTGAATGCCAAATTTCATTTGAAAAGCTATAAAAGGAGGCTTGGGAAGTCATTTTTAATATGCAAGAGTGCATGGTTTGTAATTGTTTTATTTTAAGAAAAGATGAGAGAATAGAAAGATATATAGTAGAGTTCTATCATTTGTTTAAAAATCAACATTTAGAGATAGTTGTGTTTTACATAAGAGGGGTTAGTACTCTTGTGAATTGGTGCTCACAAATAGTTGTTGTGTTGGTGCTCGGTAAAGGGGTTGGTGCTCGTGCAAGTTGGTACTTGCGAACTTTGTAATTTAAGTTGGTGCTCATTCATATACTTGAGATTATTCCCCGTGGTTTTTCTCACATTGGGTTTTCACGTAAAAATATGGTGTCTCTCTCACTCTTGTATGGTGTTTATTATTGTTTCAGTTTTATTGCATATCTTAAATGTATGGTTAAGTGGAATTTGATTAAGTGAAAGTTTATAAGATATATGATATACTGATTCACCCCACCCTCTCAATAAATCTCGTGCTTAACAAATATTTGAGTTCATGGTATTTCAATCCAAAACTCATGAAGGCAATAGGGGATCCAATTCCCTCTTCATTTTTTGTACCCAAATGACAGACAGAGTGTAATAGGAGGAGTAGCAATATGCAATTAAGTCCCTATAGAAATCAGGGCAAGTTAAAGCTAATGCCTTGGCATTTGCTTATTTGATCTCAATTAATTCTTCCTTCCCATCATCACTCCATTTGAAGGATTTTTTCACTCATCATTTAAATAATGTGCCTAAAAGCTCGATAAAGTCTTGAAAAAATCTTTGAAGAAAATTGAACTTGTCAAAGAATGAGTGAGTTTCAATTTTTTTGGTTGGTAAGGGTAATTTTTGGATAAATTTTACTCTTTCAAAATCGATCTTGGTACCTTATTTAAAAACCAAATGGCCTAAGAGCTTGCCTTCAATTATTAAAATGATAGACTTTTTGAGATTCAAAGAGATACCCTAAGAGCGACACCTTTCAAAAACCCTTCTCAGGTGTTCAAAATGATCTTCTCTTTTCTTTGAGAAGACCATGAGATCATCCAAATAAATTATGATGATTTTGTTCTTCATATCATTGAATTCCAAATCCATCACCCTTTAAAATGTTACCCCCACATTGATGAGGACAAAAAGCATCTTTATATAAGTGAAAGTTTTCCATTGTTTAACCCTAAAAATCTATGTTGGGGTTATCTAGGGTTAAAGGGGATATAGAAATGACAATGCACAAGGGTGATAATCAGATATACAATAGGCTACTTAGATGCTAAACTTATATATAATATACATTGAATTTATAAAACTGAGATATGTTAAATATATAAAGTATAACTATGCTAGAAATGGAAAAGACAAAGAAATAAAGTACTTAGTTTTCATGCTAACATAGTTCTAGATCTAGAATAGGGAAGAAGTAAACTAGAATATGATTCTAGAAAAGTCATCAAATTTTGGATTTTGTGTCTCTGTAGCCTTGGACACTTGCATCAACCTTGGACAGTTGTGTCAACATTAGTGTCTGGGTTTGACACAGGTGTCTTTTATGGAATACCTACTGGAAAAGAATGTGACCACCTAGATGCTTATGGGTTTATCTTTATCTTTGATTTGGTGCATTCATATTTGGGTTATAAACTGTAGCTCCTCATGAAATTATAAAACCCTAGTTCTTCATCATCATTGTATCTTGAGAAAAAATAGGTTAGTGAAAATATGGTGTTGAGTTGACCCCAAATACCCCTTTATCAATGAGTGTTTCCCACATATCTAATACTCTAAAGAGGGACTCATACTAATGTAGTTCTCTCCTATGTGTCTATTTGTGTGTGAATCATGTAATATGTGAAAATCAAGTACAATAGTGATCTAAATTGTAACTTGGAAAATATAACTCTTGGGATACTTCTCCAGTACTCCAGACCTATGTATGTGTTTCCCCTATGACTAATATGGAAAAAAGATAAAATAGGAAACCTTTGTTCATTTGAGTGATAGATTGAATGCCTTTGTAAGATGCCTGGTGAGCAGGTAAGAAGTTTCTAGGTGAGGAATGAATGAGGGTTGATCTTGTATTTCTATCAATAACTTTAGATAAATAACTTTCATTAAATCACTTAGGTCGACCATTAGGATACATTTCATTTACAAATTTTATGACTTTAGGGCATTAGACACTTACATCATAGCAAGACACCTACATCAACATAGGTGTATGTCCTATATGCTAATGTCCAAGAAGCAAGAAAGTAAGTACAGGCTTAGAACTCATAGAGGTGTAAGATAAGTAAGTTTTAAAAAATTTGGGTAAGATATAAGGCCTAGGTCATTGACATAATACTATTCTTGTTAAGAGATAGGCCAAGGGGTACAAAATGGAGTAGAGGCAAGATTTGTGGAAGCAGGAAAGGTCTAGAATGGAGAGGAATAGCCAAGTCTAAGTTTGCCAAGTGTACAATACTATAATTTTTTATAATCCAAAAATATTATCTACATTTTCCCTTCTTTAATATAATAATGAAATTATTAGTTTTAAGGAAAACAATGCATACTTGGGTGTCTATAACACACCTTATATTTGCATGAGCCCAACTTGAGTGCTTTGTTGATTACTAACCTGCAACCAAGAACATATTAAAATATATAATTAATTCATATAACTGGAATTGAAAGTACTTGAAATTGAATGAAATTAAAAAAACAAGGTTTAGGAGTACACATGTGTGTCGATGTAACCACTTTACCGATTGGCAAGTTGATTTGAAAATATGTATCATTGTAACACTGAAACTAATATTAGGACAAATATAGATAAATATAGAAAATGAATATATCTAAGGAGATAGCTATATTGGAAGGCACATACCCCCAAACTTAGAGAAAATGTGTGTTTCCACCCAACAGTTGAGATTAACTCAATCGTACAACCCAATGATATTTATAACTTGGTGAGACTGGATGATACAATCAAGTCTAACCTAAAAACTTTGAAAGATTGAGTGATTTAATCACCTCAACCATACCAAAATTACACCAACTATTTTAGTATATTGGCTCAATACATTCCATAAAAATTTGTCTTAAGTATTAGTGCATAAAAGTCCATGATATGGTAATAGTCCATAAAAGAGTTTTGAAATCTAAAACTAATTTGGATTTTGAACTATTACGTGCACATTGCATAGAATAGCACCTTATATATGTGTCATGTTAAAAATGTGTATAATAATGGTACAAATGTATAGAATTTTACCACAACTATGAATTTGAATCCTATAATTGTGTGCTTTGGCCAATTCAAAAACTATGTAAATGTGTAGAATATGCTTCCAAAACATGCCCCCGTATATATAGAAAAATCTAAAATTTAATATAAGTAACAATGTGGAAAAATATGAAAGCTGATATAAATGTCAATGTGGAGAACATGTTTCCAAAACATGCCCCCACTATAATCTGTAGAAGCTAAATATTGAATAAGTGTGGAGAACATGCTTCCAATACATGCATCCACTAAATCTGAACACTGTGAATGTGTGAAAACCATGTCTCTATAACATGCCCCCATTGAATATGTCACTATAATGTGAGTAGATCCATGCCTCTATGACATACCCACATTGATATGCCCCACTTTTGAGATGAGGGAAGAGTATAAATTGGTATTTACCTCACCTCAAATGGATAATATAACCATATAACTATGAATGAACCATGTAACATATAGGATAATATATCTAGATAGATATATAATTGAAGCACATAGAAGAATGTGATCACATTATGGCCTAATATGCATGATAAAGATCATGGCACCATCTAGATAGCAATAGTACAAGCTCAACAAGCAAATAAGCATACATATAAAAGCACTCAAAAATAAGTCAAAAGATAATGATCCAAAGAGATCACAAATAAGGGGCATGTCCAAATGTTACACAATTGAAGGGACATGACTTAGCTAAATGTCCACAAAAGCAATAATGACATATTCAAATTTCCATACAACAAACAATGATATATGCAAATGTTAAAGAAAACACACATACGCATGGGGGTTGTAGATAAAGGAGTATATTCAAATACTTGAACAAGCAAGCAATAGCAAGGAAAGACACTCAAGGAAGTCCATAAAGGAAAGCATAAGCAACTAGTATAAACATATCATAGCAGCCCATGGATCAAATATGTTAACAAAAAATTTCAAGTGCATAGTATATCAAGTGCTCTGTGCAATATATAGTCATGCATAAAGGCATGTACAAGTACATATGAGCTCAAACATGATAATGGAAAGTGACCATCGAACCATATATCTTGTGAGTATGAAGATAAAATAAGTGGATGCCCCCAATGTTTATATGACATGAGTAGAGGGAAGGCCCAACACTTTAAATATAAATATATCATGTATCTGTGTATGTTTGTATCACATTCAAGTAGAAGCGTGACATACATGCGTATGTAGAAATAAATAATATGCCATCCATTGACATAGAATTAAAACACAAATGCTAAGGAGCCAATAGAACATTAGGTGTCAAAAATAATTTTGAATTTTTGAATTTTATTTTATTTTTTTGGTAATTTTGGAATATTTGAAATAGTTTTAGTCAAAGAAGTCCTCATCATCGAAAGGTGTAGAGCCACCTGGAAAGATTTTCAAGTTATATTTATATCGATATACTACCACCACTATAATGTTTCTATTTAATGGTTTATCTGAAGGTAATGGTGTAGGAAAATAATCATACCCATTATGTTGTATGCAAATCTTTGTACCCATATGAATAAAATTAAAACACATGTTTGTAATATCTAGCATAGCATTCCACTCGGCTAGCCAGTTTTATCCAGACTTTAATTTCAAATGTGGTTCATGATCTAATATCCATATGGTCGAAGTTTCCACATGTAGGCCACAGGCTATAGGTAACCGAATGTATCCTTGAGATTATGGCATCAATGGTGAGTATATTAGTTCATATATAGTATGTCCTAATTGTGTGAAAAAATTGGTGCTACAAGTATCCCACTTGTTAGCATCAAACTGGAGATGGTAGCAATATACCCCATCAATATAAGTAATAATAGTTAAATCCTCGTGCTTTGGTCATTTTGAGGGATAGTTCTCTTTTGAAATATAAGAAGGATTTTGACTTTTCCTCATGTCTAACACAATGTGTATGCATAATTCACTCTTATATTTATGAATTAGGTTATTCAATGCCTCACATTTATTGGTATTATGGCCAATGATCCAATGATAATTAAAATATGGTACTCCTTCAGTAGGTAGAAGTATATTTCCTGATATGTGTCTAGTAGAAGGTAAATAAATCATTATATGTTCAAGTAATAGAGATGGTATGGTATCTGTAGCATCTTGTTATGTTATTCTTTGTAAATTTTGTTGTGAAGCCTTTTGAGAAGATTTCATATTATTCACATGATGCACTTGCATTTGGCCCTTATACGACTGACTCAATGTTTTTAACTAAGAGTGATGTATGGAATAACATGCATTAACATGCTCTTCTTATATTTGTATTTTTCCCTTATCTGGATTCAGTTCTATATTTTCTGTAAGTGGATTTAGTTTATATGTGTTAGGACTTGTAGGTTCAAATAGGTTATGATATAGGCGATCAAGTGAATCAAATTTTAAATTTTACATTTTTTCATCTATCATAAGTTGTATTATCGTCACTATCGTAGTAATCTAAAACATGGCCATCTTTTTCCTCATTATTGACCAATAAAGGAATCTCAAATACTAGAGACTCTTGTAATTTTATTGGTTCTTTTGGTAATGGTTCTTGCTCTTTATGTGCATTTATGTGTACCTCAAAATTTAGTGCCTTATTTGCATCTGAAGACAAAGGAGCCATTGTACTTGACTCACCTATTTAATATGTGTGTATATGCTCAAAAAATATGCATTGTTTAGGTGGTACCACTGGAGGAATGCCTTCATTTTTGAAATATATCATTTTTCAAAATTTGAAAGGTTCATCATTAATAGGTATGGATAATAAGGTCCCATCATGTTTAAATTTTACACATCGGTGAAGATTAGATGACATAGCTTCCATTGAATATATTTAAGGTCTACCCCAAATTAATTTATAATGTAATAATTAAGACATTACCTGAAAAGTAGTTGGACCTATTTTTGGTCCCAATGTCACATCCAATGTGATTTGACCAACCGAAGGGCTATGTGAATTATCAAACCCTTTTATGTGCATAACCATTTTTTAATAAGATTGATGTTAATACCCATGGTGGTTAGGAATTTAATGCTAAAAATATTTATGCCCAATCCATTATCAATGAGCACCCTTTTGATACCTTTATTTTGCATAGTCGCTTATATGAACAAAGAAATTTGTGGTCAATAATATCTTGGGATGGTGAATTTGTTGGATCAAAGGTAATGAGCTTGGTATTATTCTTGGGATCTTTCATGATATCCATAAAATAGGTGGGCTCAATATCACTTGGAACTTGTGTCTCATGCAATGCCGCATATAGGATATCCTTATAAACATTTGATTGCTTTAGGAGCTCAAGGATTGAAATATTAGCATTCATGTTAATCAATTGGTCAATAACGTTATATCCCTTAGATTTTATTACAAACTTAAGTTTAGGATGCACATGTTGTTTATTAACAGGTGGGGGAATAGGTTGAGTGATTTTACCTCTTCTAGTAATAACAACATGGACCATGGAATCTAATATAAGTCATGGGCGAATAATGGTTGTAGGATAATAGTTGTCATTTGAATAAGACTTAGGTAGAAAAAATGTTTGGAAACATGCATGTTGGCATCTAGATATCAGCTCTATAACATTACAAAAGGAATTTTGGAGAGAGATCAAATGTTATTTCTACTTAAAAACCCTCTCGTTATTGGCCTGGATTTATTTTATATATTTTACAATGAAACTAGTGTAGCAAACCATGGCAACTATGAAATATTGAAACCCAAAATGGGTGATAGATACATCCACGTTACACATATTTTACAACAATAAGGAATCATCGACATAAAAAATTAGAAAACCCTATTTTACCTAGGGTTTGATGTTCAAATATCGATTCACTAAATGTTTAACCCTAAAAATATAGATTGGGGTTTTCTAAATGTTAAAGGGGATATAGAAATTACAATGCACAAGGGTAATAATCAGATCTATAGCAATCCAATTAGATGCTAAACTCAAATATATATATATATATATATATTGAATTTATAAAACTAAGATAGGTTAAATATAGAAAGTACAACTATGTTGGATATGGAAATGACAAAGAAATAAAGTGCTTAGTCAGTTTTAATGCTAACATAGCTCTGGATTTGAAACAGATAGGAATCAGACTAGAAGATGATTCTAGAACAAAGTCCAAATTCTGGATTGTTTGCCTCTGTAGCCTTAGACACTTGCATCAGCCTTGGACAGTTGTGTCAATGCGAGTGTTTGGGTTTGATGCAAGTGTCTTGTACATAATATCTACTAGAATAAGATGTGACCACCTGGATGCTTCTGGGATTATCTTTGCCTTTTCTTTGGTGCATTGAGATCTAGGTCATGGATTGTTATTCTTCATGAAACTGCAAAACCTTAATTTCTCATCTTCTTGGTGACCTTGGAGAAAATAGGTTAGTGGACACATGGTGTCAAGCTGACCCCAAAAATCCCCCTCTATCAATAAGTGCTACCTACATAGCCAATAATACAAAGAGGGCCTCAACTGATGTATTTCTCCCCTACATGTTGGTTTGTGTGTGAGTCATGCAATATGTGGAAAGCAAGTACAATAGTAACTTAGCTTGTAACTATAAAAATATAGCTCTTGTGCTACTACTTCAGTACTTCAGACCTATGTATGTGTTGTTCCTATGACTAATATGGAAATAGGAGAAAATAGGGAAGCTTTCTTATTTGAATGTTAGATTGAATGCCTTTTTTAAGTTTCTTGGTGAATAGGCAAGAAGTTTCTAGGTGAGAAATGAATGAGGGTTGTTCTTGTATTTATAACAACCCCTTTAGAGAAATAACTCGCATTAAATTACTTAGGCCGACCATTAGGATACATTTCATTTATAAATTGTATGACTTTAGGACACTGGACACTTACATTGAAGCAGGACACCGTCAACATCGATGTTTGTCCTAGATGCTAGTGTCCAAAGAGCAAGAAAATAGGTACATACTCAAAAATCATAGAGGTGTAAGAAAGTAGGTTTTAAGCATTTTTGGTGAGATATAAGGCATGGGTCTTCAACATAAGACTATTCGGAATAAAAGATAGGCCAAGTAGCACAAGATAGAGTAAATGTGAGATTTATGAAAGTAAAAAAGGTCCAAAACTGAGAGGAACAACCAAGATCTGAGTTTGTGAAGTGTACAAGATTGAAGTGCTATATAATCCACAAATATCATCTACACCCATGGGGTAGTGAAAGTTGTTTTGAATTGATCTTTTGTAGCCAATTTGACTTGATTATATCTTGAGAAGCCATCTAACATAGACATCATTTCAAGTTCTATGATAGCTTGTAGGATTTGATCCATGATTGGCAAGGGGTAGTTATCCTTAAGTGAAACTCAGTTGAGATTGCAGAAGTCTACATAGAGCTTGACTTCCCCATTCTTCTTTCAAACAGGTACAATGTTGGCCACCCAAGTTGAATGTTGGATAGGGAAGATAATCTTGGTGTTTAACATCTCTTGATCTATTCATAAATAGTACCAATGATTTTTATATTATAGAGCCTCAATTTTTACCTGAATGATTGACATTACATTTCAACGGAATATTGTGTTGCATGTTTTTCAGTCTAAAGGACATTAGATCAGTGTAACACCAAGAAAATATATCTTTTTAGAGTTTAAAAATATTAATTAACCTTCTACACTTACTTAAAACAACATTTCTCGATGTTAACATACCTTGGCTCTTCCTCAATGTCGATATTTATCTTCTCATATTTTGGAGATCCTCTAAGATTTCCCTAAATCTTCTATTTGATATCCCTATCATGCTTGTCAAATATCTCTTCCAAAGAAATAAGACCTTTTGGAATCTTGTTCCCTTTAAATTGTATGATTTTGTCATCTAAAAAGTTATCTTTTGCATCAAGTACTTGCAAATTTTGTTCCTCCCTATTTTCCTGAGAAGAAGATTTTTTGTAGGCAGCAGACCTTCCATAAAAAAATAGATTTGTAAAAATATCATTTTGCTTCAAGAAAGTGATAATTTTGTTATCATTGTTGAATACTTGGCAATGTTCAAATTTTTCTGGCATACTAGGACGATATACCATTTCAATGACTTACCGATTGTTAACAACTTCTAGTAAAAAATCATCAAGGAAGCAGATATAGTTAAGGCATCAAGTTTGGATTCCTCTGCTCTAAGGACTGCATTTATAGAGAAAGCTTGGAAGACCTCAATATAGTCCCAAACCCTACTTATGTAATGTTTGAGTATGTCATTTTTTACTTGATATTGACCTTGTACATGTTTGATGATCAATTCTACATCACCTTATGCTTTGAGATTATGAATTCCCATCTCTTCTGCTACTTGTAATCCTAGCAACAATGCTTCATATTCTACAATATTATTTGTGTATTCAAAATAAAGTTTGTACAAGAAAGAAAATGATTATTTATGTTGAGAAATCAACAATACGTAAGCACCTAAACCAGTTGTTGAGTAAAATCTATCGAACTCTAAAGTCTAGATAGCATTGGAGTTGCCCTCCACTAGTTCAAAAAGTTCTAAATCTTTTTAAACCATCATCATGTAAGTGTTAGGACCTGTTTCCTCATATAGAATGTCTGCCCAGGGATCATTTAACTTTTGCACTAAGATCTTGGCCTTTGGTTTAGGGATTAATCTTTCATTAACTCCTTTTACAAGAATCACCCATTGTGTCCACTCTAGTTTGATTTCTCCTCCAAGATCTTGACAAAAAAAACCTACTCAAAAACATCCCATAGTTGGGAGGGATATCGACCACCAGTATGGTCAACTACATTCACTTCTAGGGAAAAGCGGCTAGAGCAACCTGTGCATCCTTTATCTATCCAACTAATGGAACTTGTTTTGACTCCATATTGAAGGAACAACCAAATGTTTTAGTGCAGGTCAATCCAAAGGCATGTGCAACTTTCACTGGCATGACATTGTCTGAGGCCCCTGAATCAATTATATAGTTGTTCAATTAATATCCACCTACAAAATGGAATACATAGAAAGGTTTGGGCCTTTCCTTGTTTGGATTAGTAATGGCTATATTATTCTTCAAATCAAAATCACCCATCCTAAAATGTGCTCCTTGAGGAGTGACATTAGAATTTCCTCCTTTGATGAACTTACCCAGTCTATCTAATTGCTCAGGGTTGTTTCTAAAATCTTCAGTTTGAGAAATATGAACCTTAGTCTTGTTCATGTGATCAATTATGTTTAAGGAAGGATTTAAAAGTTCTTGATTGAAAGTCATGTGAGGAGAATTATAATTACTAGACTTTTCTGGTGATATCTCCTTTAGGAAGTCTGGTAAAGGAGTGCCTCTATTAAGAACAAATTTGAGGGTTGTTGCAACTTTGGAAGTCTCTTTCACTTTTTCCCTGGCAAGGTCTTTATTATTCTTGAAATCTTTCATCCTCTCATTTTGAGCTCGGGTGAATACTCCATATAAATGACTATTCATAGCCTCAACACTTTGCTCATAATCATCACCTTTGGGTTCATATTTGAAATAACTCATAGTGGAGTCACCATCAGGTTCCTGAATTTCAAGGTCATTGGTGCCAAAAACACCTTCTTTGGGTTGTTCTTCAATAGTGAAAATTTGTAGCATTCTGGTCATTTAGAAATAGTTTGAACCATCATGGTCATTGATAGCATGAAAAATGCATGTGTAGTGAATGACAACATGTGTTGCTTCAATAGAAAGTGGAAGAGTTGGAAGAGGCAATCTATGATGAATGTTGCTATGATATGGAACAAAAGGCCTCCTAGGTATATACCTTTATGGAGTATTCTACAATTGAGGAATTTTTTTTTTCAAAGCGAAGATATCATTTGCCAATTTATGAATCAAAGGGTCTGCTAAATTATGCTCTTTGCTTTTAAAGACATATATTTCTTCATTTTTACAGTCATGATCATGTCATCTTCAATCTCAGTGGCTTTGGTTTGTGTGACTGTTAATGTCACAGGTCGATTCATTCATAAGAAGAAGCTTACCTCGAGTATTTGTGCCTTCAGAAAGAAACATTTATGATTTTCCATTGTAGGCATTACAACGGTAGAGATTTTATGCACTAGCTTGTTGAAAGGGGCTATGAAATATCTCATAGGTTCATGGAATTATTTCTTTATTTGAGACAATTATGCCAAAAGAGAGTGTTCGTCTTCAATAGGTTTAAACCTTTCTTCAAATTTTTCTCTCATTGTTTGCTAATCTGAAATGGAAGCAAGGGGCAGATGATGGAACCACTCTACAACTCCTTTAATCAATGTTTCTACGAACAGTCTAACAGATACATCTTCATGTTTCGACACCAAAGATACAAGTGGAGAAGAAAGTTTTCATATGTTCATCAGGGTGTTGTGTCCCATCACCAATGAACTTAGGAAAATTCTTTCTTGAGGCTTTTATCAACTCATGAATATGAGCATCCAAGGTCAACGTATAAGAGCACTCCAAGGTTAGCAACAACCATGTTATGAAGACTTGTTAATCCTGGGATAAATATTTCTCGCATTGACAATATTTTATTTATAGGTTATACATTTTTTATCCATTCTAGGGAAAGTCTAGAATTGAATTGTTCTTGCAGTTCAAAAAATGAATCAAAATTTCCTTTTTCTTTATGGATCTTGTGTACCTTCTATCAGATAGAGTGCTGAAAAGTCTCAAAGAGCTCTTATCACCATTCTTCTAGCAATGAGCACAGCGATTCTCTGAGCAAAATTACGTGTTGTTCTTCTTCATCTAGAATGGTTGTAGCTCTTTGAAAGTGAGAATTATCCACCCTATTGTCCTAGGCAAACTGCGATAAATCAAAAGAAATGTATGCTTATGCGAACTGGGTCCAATTGAGATTCGATTGTATAGTTGGACTCTGATTTCCAAGTTTAGTCATACAAATGAATATTGTTGAATATTATGGGTTACATGAAAAGTACAGAACGTGCCCCATGATGGGTGCCAAAAATTGTTGGTGAACTATTTGGTACTTCATGTCAAATTTGAGTTTCACAACAATACAAGTGATGAAAAGTCTCTCCTCTATTATGAGGGGAGGTTCCTTTTATTGAAAGCAGTAAAAATTAATTTAGAGTATGTATAGTGTTTACAAGTTGAATGGAGGGGTTGTTGTTGCAACAGTCAATTGAAAAGAAAAATGGAAAGAGAGAAGGTGAAGAGTCACGGGTGGACAAGCAAATGCAAATTTTATATACTTACGTAACAAAAAAATTGGAAGGGTTTGAGCTACTTTAAGATATCAAACACAATTGGTGCTTGGAACAAGTTATGCATCAACATAAGAAATATATATTCCCATTAAAGAAAACAAGACACAAAGTTCTAGTATTTCCTTGGTTCATGGACAAAAGAATGAGCATAAAGTTTCCTTCTTCCTCTTCAAGATTCACAAATTACGGACATCCAAAAACTATTTATCAATTGTCATTTCTTGTATTTATCACATAGGGAATGCGTTGAACCTTCACATTCTAAAAATGACTCTTTGTATTATATTTTTCATCATATTCTATCATTTACAATTTTCAATTTTACAAAAAGGAAAATGTGAATTTTCAAAAATAGATATTAGACAAAAATAGAAAAGAAAAATTGCAAACTCCATTAAGGAGCATCCTTGATGTTGTGGCTGGTGCTAAAGAACTTGGTGCCGCTGAAGCACTTCTAGCTTGTTCTTTGTTTTGAGTGGCCCTGAATTTTTTGAACTTCTTTACTGCTTATGTAGTATCATGACCTTTTAGAACTACCATGTGCTTACACCATGTAAGCCATATCTCAAAAACCAACAACAGTGTATTCAGAATCTCTCCAAGCTCAACCAATTGGTTGTTCATTTCTTCGATCGAGACATGAATCTCATTGATTACAGACATGGAAGTTGTCCTAAAAGAGCTTTCGTTGAAGAATTTTTCCTTTATAACTTTCCTAAATTGCTTTTTAACTTCATCCACGATATGCAAGGTGATTACATCTTCCGAGAATAGGGAGCAATGAATCTCATCTAAGAAAATATTATGCTTTTCTTTTGTGGTACTAATTTGATTCTTTAACTTTGTTATTTCTCGATTCAAAACCTCACTTTTCATGAGAATGCATTCATACCACTTACAAGATGTCTCATCCTCTAGTTTCTTGAAGATTCTAGTTTTAACCATCACGTCTGTATCAATCTCAATCATCTCATGAATGTCTTCTTTCACATTCTCCCATATGTTTAGCTCATTGGTGTGAGCTTTGATTTGTTTTTTTTATCAATGCCCTCTTTATCAATTGTTGCAAACAATTTCATCACCTTCTCAATATATTTCATTTCACTCATCAGCGCTTCATCCATCCAAGCCTTGAAAGTCTTAACATATGAATTGTATTTGTTGATTGTGGTGATGACTTCCTTGCTTATTCCCGATACTTGAGGAGCACCAATCTGAGGCGCCACAGATATGCCAACTAGGTTGAGGTCAATGACATATCACCCAACTGTTTGATTTGGCCTAGGAGTTATTCTTGGGTGAGCTCATCTTGCTCTGATCTTATGATGATTCTTTCAGTTGGCTCCCTCAAGTTATGGATGTCACTTTCCCTAGTTGCCTCTCCGAGTGGTATTCTCTTGAGTATAGTCACTCACGCTCATCTTCGAGACATCCTTCTCCACGTTGGATTCTGTAATTTCAACAAATTAAATGTCAAAAGGATCTAACACTAATCTAGAGGTAGTTTTAGCCTTCTAAGGATGAGTCTTAAGGAGATCAGCGACTGCGTTGAAATCAGGGACACCTATTTCCACCACCCTTCTTTTCTTGTTGAGCATAGGTTGCATCCATTAGGAGGACATAACACTTAAAGGGATCATTTGAGTTTTAGTTGGAGGGGGTGTGGGTTGCTTTAGAGTAGCACTTGGGAGAGGAGGAACACTTGGAGAGTGTTGACGCAGTGGATTGCACCCTGAACAGGAGGCCGAGCCCCTGCCTTCCACATGCAACAATGGAAACTCCCCTCTCCTCTGTGGGACCGATGAAGCTGGGGCGAGAGTCTCTAGATAAGGGCTAGCTCCCTTCGATGTATCTTTTAGGCCCTGGATTCCTACTGCTAACAAATAAATGAAAAAGGGGGGGGGATGAAAAGGGAGAAGAATGTTGAAAATAGAACCTAAACCTAAACTAAAGAGGTGATACACCAAAAAAGATGACCCACTAGCCCGAACATACACTTTTCACCAAGAAGCTGTCATACACTTCCTCTGATGTGAGAGACCCTTCTGTATCAGTGAGTTAGGTGTCTGTAGAGATACAGGGAGGAAGAACTGTCAAAGGTGTTCTGAGACACACTTTGGCAGCCTATTCACATGCACCTATATTCCTGATGTAGACACTTCTGGCAGACCTGCAGAAGAGGAAACTTCACAATGCACTAGACATGCTGGAATCGTTCTATGAAAGCTTAAAAGAAAATGACTTAACACAAAAAGAAAACATAGACATATGCGTGAGTGCAAGATCAAATGGAGGTAAAAATTTGCTAAGTCTCGATTCAAGGAAAAATCCGGCAGAGTTCTGCCTTACAAGTTAAGAGATGGATGGGCAGAGCTTTGCCTTACGGGCTAAGAGAATGGATCCTTTCTCAAATGAGAAGTTTTACAAGAAAGAGAAGAGAACTTGGCCCTTTCTGGAAAAGACTTTGGCGCTCCTTTTGCAAGTGGCCCATGTGCATTCTGAGCCTTGGGAAGAGGAATCCGTTTGATTGTCGGCTCCTGCTTTGACTTTGGCGTTCCAACATTAATGTGAAAGCATGGGCCGCGCCTCTTTTTTGCAAACAGAGTTCTCCCTTCAAGGCATTTACCCAGCTTGTCTGCTCATCAATGCGCAATGAAGAAAATGGGTCGCGTCGTTCACTGTTTGCGCCATTTGATGACCACTTGGCAAGCAATGTTCCAACTGCAGGGATAAATCCCTGAGTTGACACCTCTTCTTTGCCACCTGGACTGTTTGTCTGCTTCTGCACTGTCTTTTCCTAGTTTTGTCTCTTTCTGGTTCCTTCGGCCCTCGGGGCTATCTTCTTGGCGGGTCGCTGAGTTCCTTGGGCTCTTCTATTTTTCTTTTCAAAATCAATGGCTATTTCACGAGCCTTGAATTTGACGTCCGCGCACCCGTCACTACGTTTGAACTTCCAATGGCTAGTTTGCCATGCTTGATTTTGACGTCTTCGGGCCCGTCACCCCTTGGAATTCTTTCAGCGTTTTCCTTTGCTTCAGCGTCTCTTTTGCTCCTTTTCCTTCACGATTTTGCTTTGGACCCTCCCGAAAGGAAGGTGTCCATTCAGCTTCTGGAGAAGTGCCTTTCTTTTTGGTCGAGAGTCCCCCGCAAGGGCACCTGTCCTTCGGGGTCCTTCGGCTTTCTTGGTTTTGAAATTCTTCGGAGCTTTCCCACGGACTTTTCCCCACGGACTTTTTCCCGCGGACAAAAAGTCTGCAAGAATTGTTTTGAGCACCCTTTGACCTTCGAAATTTCTGTCAGCTTTTCCTCTCGCGGCCTTCCTCCAAATTTCTTCGAACTTTTTGTCTGAAGGAATTCCTTCGGACAAAAAGTCTGAAGAAATTATTCTAGCCTTTGCCTTAGTCTTTTTTGCGGGATTTTTTGTTTGTGGCCCTTCCGAATTCCTTCGAACTTTTTGTCCGAAGGATTTCTTCCTTTGCTTCTTCGATTGCCTTTGAAAAGTGCCCTTCGAAAAAATTGGAAACGACCCTTCCGAAGGGTACTTCCTTTGCCTTAAACAAACTTCCGAAGGAAACTTACCTTTGCGGCTTTTCTCTGTGGCCTCTTTTGAAAGTGTTCCCTGCCCTCTGCAAGGGCTCTTGAGTCCCGAACTGCCCTCCGCAAGGGCACTTGAAATGATCCATTTTGCGCCTAAGTGGGAACTTGCCTCTTCCTGCGGAGTCTGTAGTTTTCCGCCTGCTGAGTCCGTAGAAATGGACCTGCAGAGTCCGTAGAAATTCCTGCAGAGTCCGTAGAAACTTCCAAGACTTGTGCAAAACCAAAAAATGTACTGGCTCAAAATAGTAGGGAAAGAAGGGGACCGATTTTTGGCCTATTGGACCAAAAATGGTCAACAGAGAGACTGAAGGGGATGAAGGAAGTACCGCATCAATTTTGTTTGAAGGTGTATGTTGTGTGGTACTGGTGACAAGAAGAGAAGGGTCGCCAAGGGGATTAAAAGACTGCATCATTACAATTTTCTTTGATATCTTTGGCTCCAATTGCAAGACTTTCCTCACATGTTTTACCTAGTTGTCCACCTTGCTTTGGATCGTCACTATCACCATCACCAGAACTTGAAGAGCTTATTGTTTCAGTTGTCATGGTAACATTGCTCTTCTTTGGGGTCAGTGTAGGACCCAGTTTGGGAAGAGTAACACTTGGGAGAGGAGGAACACTTGGAGAGACTGAGGGGGATGAAGGAAGTACCGCATCAATTTCTTTTGAAGGTGTTTGTTATGTGGTACTGGTGACAAGAAGAGAAGGGTCACTAAGGGGAGCAAAAGAAGACTGCATCATTATAGTTTTCTTTGCTATCTTCTTCTTGCCAATTGCAGGACTTTCTTCACATGTTTTACCTAGTTGTCCACCTTGCTCAACATCATCATTATCACCGTCATCGGAACTTGAAGAGCTTATTGTTTCAGTTGTCATGGTAGCATTGCTCTTCTTTGGGGTCAATGTACGACCCTGTTTGGGAGGGGAGCTAAAGCCTTTTCTCTTCTTGAACCACTTGCTCCAATTACTTCGACTAGCTTCTAATCGAATCATTTCTTGGTCCCGGTCCATACTCTTTGAGTTCACCTATGTACATCAGCTAATTCTCTCACTGACCAATTTATTGTAGGCAAGGGAGCAATTGCAACCCTAGCTATATATTTGGGATCAATGGGTTTGGTCATGTTGTCAACCACGCCATCAGGAACCCATTCTTCAGTGAATGCCTTTATCTGCTCTACAATGATTCGGCTCCAATCTCTCCAAACTCCCTTATACTCATCTGAATAGTATGCCAGTAGTCTTCCAAGTGAGGCACATGTTCATAAGTTGCACTGATACCAAGGCATCTTTTTACTATTTTTTTGTGTCCACAAAAGCTCTATTGGCATACGATCAGAGTGTGAATTGAGAGATCGTTGATTCAATGTTGAGCATTGATCGTTGTCTTGTGAGTGAATTGTCTCAAAGAAATAGGAAAAGGGAGACCCAAGACGTGTCTATCTTGTAGCGTTTGTGTACTACACTCAATTGTCTATAGAGCTCTATCAATATTATCTTGTTGTTAGCTAATCTACAAAGTCTCAATGGATAACCGTCAAAACCACCAACCATGATGTAGGATAACCGTCAAAACCACCAACCATGATGTAGGTGAATTTATGATATTGAAGATAGAAGCAATTATATTGGTTGATCAGGGTGGCCGCTTAATCAGAAATCCTTCTACCCCAATCTTCATCTAGAATCTGCACTACCCTCATGGTGAATGCATCGTTCACACTTACAAAATGGTTATTACTTTCTTCCAATGTTAACTGGAGGAAACATTCGTAAACTTGGATGGCAGGGGTGATGCCCTCACAGTGTGAAAGTCCTAGGTTAACCATCTTAGAAGCCAAAGAGTACACAAGGTAAGAAGTCATAAAGAATTCTTTTGTCGAGTGCACATTTAGAAACTAGAGGTGTAGGAAGTCACTGAGCATTTCTCCCCAATCAATAAATTGTTTGTCATGATAGATGATATTCATCGACATGAACATCCAGGGGTAGAAACTCTTGGTGTCTTCATTGCCCACCACCTGATTGAGAGTATTCATGTTTGAAAGCTCTTCATGAAAATCTGCGCTGCAGAAATTCTTTGGCATCTTTGAGTCTTTCCCTTCTATTCCCCAGCGATGAATTACTCGTTGCAATCAAACACTTAGTTGTATCCTTATCCCAATATTTTTGTCCTTTGTTGATATTCATGCTAACGATGTTTTCAGGAACTGGGATTCTCATTGTCATCCCCACTATTGTATCATCTACTTTGGACACAAGCGCCCCACTATTGGATTTGATTTCGCAAGTTGTTGGGTTATTGTGTCTTGCGTAGGCGAATACCAAGTCAGAGCATGGAACAGAAATTGGGAAAACCGTTCCCTGAGGAAGGCCACTCTCTGCACACTGAATAAACAAGGTACTTGGGTTTTTTGAGTTTAGCCTATGGTGAAATTCTTCCAAACCCATGTGTCCAATTTGTGACTCAACGATCTTGGGGATGTCATTGTCCAACACCAGCGATGGCTCATATCCCATGTATTTATACTTCATCTTAACTGGTTCCAAGTCTGTGAAGGCAGTTTCATAGGTAAGAGCAAATGGTCTAAGTGGATCTAGGGGTAGAAAATGTTGGATTGGTTGGACTGAATGGGAAGTAGTGGTCATATGACAAGCTCTTGATGCAAGCGAAATAATCTCCAAACAAGATTCTAACAAGAGGAGAAACTCAGGGTAAACTGTGAGTAGTATGTTGTAAATTCCCTAAGGAATGTGAAAAAAAGCGACAGAGCTTCCCTAGGAGGGAGAGAATAAGGGACGGAATTATCTTTCTCAGAGTAAGATCATAAGAGAAATTAATGAAAAAGAGGCTTAACTTCTATATAAGGGCCCCCGGACAACTCAGCACACAGAGATCGACCGTTGGGGGCTACATGTGCGAGAGGATCGACGAGTCATCGTTGGCACTCTCACCAACACACTCGTTGAGGGTCGTTCAATCGATCACGTCTAGCGTGGGTACGAGATGTTCGCATCTTTGTGGACGCACATCCACAACGGCCAACTAGTCACCAGGGCCATTCGCGGCACACGAACATGGGCTCGCGGGCTCACATTTCGTGTAATAACATAGACAAGGATCTGGCCAGGTGTTCTCAAGACACGCAAAGCACCGACTGAAAAAGAATTAAAAAAATTTTGCCCTTTGTTGCAATATTTTCACAAATTCATCTTCTCACTCGATCTTCAACACGAAGATCGAGATGTTATCCCGACTCGCATTAGAAATTGGCATTGACAATTTTCAGGTCGAGTTTATGCATAGCTCCTACAGTACTCAAATTTAAGTTTTAAATAATTTTTTACGTTTACCTTTAAGAACCTCTAAAAATCAAATTATTTCAATATCTCAAAAACCATGCATAACCAAATGCCAAAAATTGTTCATATTAAATGCTTTGTAGTTCTACAACGCATAGATAAAAAATTTACTAATATGTTTATGAAAATTCAAAATTAATTATTTTTGTCATTTTGCACAGACAAAAACTATCACAACATCCAGTTACTTTTACAAGTAATGTCATCACATCGAACTACTATATCTACAACGTAAAATAACTACAACAACGATGTTTGTGGCATCGTCCCTATAATCATAAAGAAAAAATAACGTTCAAATATTTTCATTCACAATTCCCTCTGTTACTCATTCGACGTAAACTCCGAAAGTTATAAAATTCATATATATAAGAAAGTTATGCCCACATGCAAAGAATTTGTTCTAAACAAATGTCATTGATAAGATGAATCGCTTTCACATTATCTGCATACCACATATCACACTAGTCTCACATGCGTTAACATCTTTCATGTACCATTAGATGTATATAAAATACGAACTTCTTCCACGTACCAATGTGTATATCAAGAGATTTGCTATATCAAACTAATAGTATATAGAAAAGGGAATCTTTGGGAGTGATAAAGACCCAAGCAATCTCCCACATACAATTTGCACAAATTGCTGAAAATGGACCATGGTTTATGTTCTCAAACACTCAACTTCTTCGTGGTGATAACTACTCTGCATGGATAACTACTTTGTGTGGAAAACCAAAGTGAAAACTTGCCTAAAATTTGAAGATCTTTAGCTGATTGTTGATGACACATACTCTCAATATGTCTCAAGCACTAACATCAAAAGTTTGACAAAGCGAATCAGAAGACAAAATTAATTATTATGTTTGAGGTATTGGATGAAGTCCAACCTCATATCCGAGATGTCATTATAGCGAAAGATCCATGGGACAGACTCAGTATTGTCTATGAAGCCAACAATCAGAATAGAATCCTTCATTTGCAAACCCAACTTAATAGTTTTAAGTTGAAAACAGGGGAAAAGGTTGACAAATTCCTTTGTCGTGTTGCAACATTGTGGCCCTCGCTCATAGCATTGGGCGAGAAAGTGTCAGATGACTCCCTTGTGCCAATTGCATTGCAAGCACTACCACCGTCTTACAAAATCTGTGACCTCTCAATATTTTGAAGAACAAACCATCTTTTGAAAAACTATTTAAAATGTTGCAGCAGGGATAATCCATGCATGTTGCAGACAAAGATGAAGAACCAATAATATCATCTGAAAGCAAATGTAATGAAAGTAGATTTAATGGCAATTATTAACAGCATCAAGCAGAAGAGTGACCTACATTCTGTAAAAACCTTGTTTGCTACATAGTCAACTATAATTGCAGATAAGAAAATCTAAATGTACTCACATTTTTGTATGATTTCCAAAATACACAAGAATTAGAGACTACAAACTTAATTTTTTGTATGATTTCCAAAATACCCAAAAATTAGAGACTTCTAGCTTATGCAATCCATAATGTTAATTGTACCTATTTTCGATATAATTGCACAAAGAAGAGGTAAATCAAAGAATCAAGCTACAAAACATTTTCCACACATGAATCAATCATTAGCTTCCTTGCTGATAGATATCATAATTTGCATTAATTCAATCACATAAATGACAAATGCCACAGAAGTACTCACAAAACGAAACACAAAATGCTTAATATTTTCAAAGTACATACCGGAAAAGTCTGGTAAGTAAAATCAGTCTCATAGACAACATTAAAATTAGAAAGTAGACACTATTAGTCAGTGAAATTTATATAAAAAAAGAACATTAGCTTCCCGAACAACCTGTGATACTGTGCTACTGGTATACATTGGACATCATACATCAACCGAAGCTTAAGGCCATCAAAAAGGTGACTTCAAAAAATGTATAAATCGAGTACTCAGCTATACATAGCACATCAATCACCCTGCTTGGTGAAAAATGGAAGCAAGCACCCTAACTATCAGCTGCAGTCAACATCAAGGCACTAAACCTTTTTCCTGATATGATGACTGAATATATGAAGTTGGAAATAGTCAGAACACAAAATGTGTTCCCTGGCAAAATTATACGCTTGCGAAAGACCGACAATATAATGAAAATGATGAACAGATTTGAGCACTGAGTAGAGGCTGGGGCTTTATTATTCCATTTGGGAGTCGATTTGCCTCTTATCAATAACATTTGACTTGGGAACACTTCAACTGAAAACATTTCTGGATGAATCTAACTTTCTCTATGGAACTCTGATGCAGGGAAAATGAGTCCAATTATCAGCCTGGATAAGTTTGAACAAACAACGCCATCATCCAATAACAATGCTTTTACCGGCTACATTCTCAAATCTGGGTAACTTTATTGTAAGTTCTTGTGGTATTGAAGTTAATCTCATATATAATTGAGATCTTTGATTGTTACGCTTCTGAGTCAGCAGACATCAATCACGTATTTGTGGAAGACATTCCTTTTGGAAGTTGATCCCCGCGCAGTTCTGAATTGAAACGAACTGGTGGATTGTCCCTAGGGACTGCCGGTGGATGGTCAAATTTGCACATTGGTCCAAACTTGCAGATACCGTACTTACTGTAAAATGTGCAAATTGGTTTATCCTTTCATCAAAACAATAAAATAAATGTGAGCAATAAAAGCACAATTGTGTAAAAAAAAAAAAAAAATTATTAGGCTATATAACATTGTGAAAAAAAAAATGCAATTTATTAGGTTACTATAAAGGAGGGACTCAAATAAGTATAGAAGCACTAACAGGATGCAAGGGTAACCCCATCTCACTAAGTTTAGAACCAAATAATTTCTCACTGCGCTCCTTAGGGTGGTGATATCTACAAGCTGCACCAAATTTACAACTCCCTGTTTTCATGTAATGTTGACATTCTGGCTGGCCAGGTCTTTCAGGAAATGTATCTTCCTGTCTGGAGAACTCCCAAGACTGTGCTGTAGATCCTCCCGTAGTTGCAGAATACATAGGTTCATTAGAAGTATCAACAGATTGCACACCCCTCAAAGCTAGATTATTAGGTTGATTTGTAGCATTCGCAATGCTTATTGCATTGTTATGTTGCCTATCTTCTTTCAATGGGAAGAGACTCGCACGAACCTGAGTAAATGCATGCACAAGATTTTAGAAATAAAAACTATGAACCATCATAAGACTTATCAGCTAGTTCCCTAAATCAAAAATATTGCAACAAAGAACAGTTTCACTATCAGATGCCAATTTGTTGACAAAATATGCAAAGCAGGTCTCAGATATTATATAAAAGGCACTTACATAAGGCACTGGGAGGCTAGTTGGATTAAGCATATTTTCTGATGACTGTTCAAACCTCCCCTTTGGGTGGTTATATAGGCAAGTATCACCAAATCTGCAATCCCCTGATTTCAAGAAATACAGACATTCAGGCTCACCGGGCCTTTCTGGTAATCTCCGCTTCTGTATGATAGTAGCCTGCGATTGTACTGCAGGGAATGCCATGGTTGCAGAGGATACAGGTTGAGATGCTGAGTAAACAGATCCTTGAGTGCTCATAGTCAGATTGTTTAAATGTTTAATGTTATTCACAGAATCAACTCCGACGGAGAGTTGGGTTTTTTCTGAAGATGGCAAGGAATTTCTGAGGCCCTGATCAAAAGTGCTCATAGTCAGATTGTTTAATTGTTTAATGTTATTCACAGAATCAACTCCGACAGAGAGTTGTGTCTTTTCTGAAGATGGCAAGGAATTTCTGAGACCCTGATCAAAACAATTGAAAATCCATTCTTAACAGTAAATAGAAGGCTATCTTTGAACATTAAACATTTATTACCAACAACAATTCAACTGCAAAGAAAATATCTCTAAACGTGGAGATGACAAAAATGGCATCTGATGTTATTTTGGTATCTTGGACAAAATGCTTACAGATTGTTCAGTCCTCTTTGGGTGATGAAATTTGCAAGCCTCACCAAATTTACAAGTCCCTGTTTTTAAATAGTGTTGGCATTCTAGCTGTCCAGGTCTTTCAAGAAATGTCTCTCTCTCTCTCTCGGTCAATGTAGATTGCAATCCAAAAGATCCAACAGCTGAAGAAGATAAAGGCCTACAAGTGGAAATAGCTGGTGCATCATTTAAAGATGGACCATTTGTTTGCATATTCATTTGCCCCGTTCCAAACAGGTGCTGTTTTCCTTCCAAAGATGACAATGCATTTACAGGAGCCTGCTAAGAATTAAACAAGAAAATCGTAAAGAGATTGAAAATGCTTTTAATAATTGCCAAAACTTAAATTCCTGATGACAAAATTTAACAACAAAAACTACAACGCAGAAAGCTCCCAACATCAAAAGCCCAACCATACAAGTGCATTAACTTAATTAGAAACTTTTGTAAAATTTTTTGCGTTTATGCACCAAACAAAACTCATGAAATTTACTCTTAAACTAAACTCTGGTAGCAACGTTCTAAGCAAGAAAACACACTTCGATATATTCTACAGACCATGTTGGCCTAAAGGATATTAAAATTCATGAAAATCGATATCAATTATTTTCCCTCTCCACTCAGATGCTGTTTTCCTTCCAAAGATGACAAAGCATTCACAGAAGCCTGATAACAATTAAACAAGAGAATGGTGAAGAGTTTGAAAATGCTTTTATGATTGCCCAAACTAACATCCCTGTTGACAAAATTTAACAATAGAAACTCAAAGCAGAAAGCTCCCAATATAGAAAGCACCGTATAGTTGATCTGGATATGAATTTGCTTTGAGCCCACTCATACAAGTGCATTAACTTAATCAGAAACTTCTATAACATGGTTGCAATTATGCACCAAACAAAGTTCATAGAATTTATTCTTAAACTAAACAAGTAAACTCTACAGACCATGTTCGCCTAAAGGGCATTAAAGCTCATCAATATCAACATAAATTATTTGCCCTGTTCCACTCAGATGCTGTTTTCCTTGCAAAGATGACAATGCATTTACAGAAGCATGATAACAATTAAACAAGAAAATGGTAAAGAGATTGAAAATGCTTTTAATAGTCCACCAAAACTAGCATTCCTGATGACAAAATTTAACAATAAAAACTACAAAGCAGAAAGCTCCCAATATCGAAAACACCATTAAATTTATCTTGGAATTGAATTTGCTTGAATATAGTCAGAAACTTCAATAGATTTTGTTACTTTTATGCACCAAAAAAAGCACATGGAATTTATTCTTTAGACTAAACTAACATAGAAACGTTCTAAACAAGTAAACACATTTTCATATGTTCTACACACCATGTTGGCCTAAACGGTGTTAAAAGTCATCAAGATCAACATCAATTATGAGAGACAACCTATTTATGAATCATGATAAGTATTGCTCACTCATCTGCTGACAAACACAAAATTGACTTGAAAATGCTTTAAATTTTCAAAATCCCAATATACTTCCCAACCGTTCACATGTTCCACTCAGCAAATTCTTGTACATTCTGTATTTAGCAACCAAGCCCTTGAAATCCTCAAATTTGGGCAAACCACAGGTTGCTTCTATTTAAGCTAACTGTGTAAAATACTAAAAACATATCCATTCTATAAAAAATCTATTTGTCAACTAAATTCCATGCTTTCAGTAATATGAAAATAAACTTCTAAACAATGTTCTATAAAAAAAAATCGTAACGAGTTTCATTATCATCACTTACTAACAAAGAATTGCATTACAATGAAATAAATTGCAATATAATAGTGCAGCTAGCCTGGATCATTGATAGCATCTAAAAAAGAATAAATCTTCAATTATATTCCCATCATCAGAAGTTTCGTTATCATAATGGGCAAAAGATCAGCTGCTAACATTTCATGTAAAAGTTCTAAAATCCTTAAATAATGATAGAAGGCACTCTCAGCTAAGGCACTTCCTGATACCACACAAGCAAGAAGGCACTTTCAGGGAACGCAATTATTGATACCACAGATACCACATAAGCAAACAAATATTTGTCTAAAATCCCACAATGTAGCCCACATTCTCCTGTACATGTCCCAAGCGTAAAGATGGGACATCTTGTCAAGTTCTCTATATAATCATAGGGTTCTTTCTTCAGGTTTTTAAAGTGATCGAAGCCCCAAGGTGAATATTAATTTACCTCCCAATACTCTATAACTACATGCTGAGACTGGCTCAACACTAGATAATACGACGACGAATGACAATAATTGGCAACGCCAAAGATATCATGGTCATAGACAAGGGATCAAGCATATAAATGAGGTTAGCAGTTGATGTACAGTATCTTCTTCCTTAGTGCCAGTTCACAAGAACCAAATTTGACGATGCAAAGATCTGCTTTTACTTTATTTGATGATTATTTTCGTACTATTAGTTATTTTATTTGACCTTCCTTAACGGTGTTACATTATTTTATAATTCATGTTGATGATGTGCTTCCTACTCCCGTATTGCAATATTAACTATGCAGGGGAACTGTGAATCGTGTTGATCATTGTTGGTTAGTATTGTCAAGGTATATTCTTTCTTTGTTGTCATGGGATATTATTTAATAAACAGTGACTCATGGTCTTCAAACAATAATGATTCAAGCAACTTAAATAATACAACAAAATTTTATAATCTTCAATGCCACAAGATAGTCATGTACATCGTCAGCTTCTACCATCTGTCCTAACACTAATGAAAGTATGGAGTTAGTATTCTAGCCTTTTCTCTTCAACCTTTAAAATAATAATTTACCTTTTATCCCAGTGAGAAACCTAACAATATTTAAAGATGATGGATACTAGATAAAATAATATTTAAAGATAACGGAAACTGTTTTAGTTTTTATTTTTATTTTGCATATATTGTGCATGCTTCTATCGATGGAAATTCAAAGATGCAATTCACAGAACAAAATATATTTCTAACAACTATAACTGCCAGCTATCAATGAATTGGTTTTGGGCATTAAAAAAATCTGCATGTTAACACTTTGTTGAGAAACCACAACAAAGAAGCACAAAATACAAAAATCAATAGTTATTAACGTAAGTGATAAGAGCTATCCCAACTAGTGATGTATATATATATATATACACACACACACACACAGAGGAGAGAGCGGGAGGCAGGGGGGAAGGGCGAGGGAATAGGTGGTTGTTTCCCAAGGCTCAAACAGGAGCCCGTGCTCATTAACTGCCCAAGTTTTATACTCAGCTGTTGAAAAATATCTCCAATGAGGAATACGCACTGGTCGCTTGGCAAAGAAATCTCTTTTTCCGACTTTTTGGATTTAAAAGAGTCATGGAATGGAAACAAGCATCATGAGGAAGACGTGTTTGTGAATCATAGTTATGGCAGTGCTGAATATGAAGAGAAATTCAATTTTCAAGAGGTCCCAGAAGAAAGGAAGATGACAAATTCCAAGACTGACTTCCCTATCCAAGAGCAAACGAATGAGGCATCCAACTTTGAACTAAGGGAATGCCCAAACATACTTATCCAAGAAGAAGTTGATATTTATGGAGACTCGTCTATTGGCAAGAATGACATAAAACCTCTAGATATTAGAGATGAACACGAGTTATCTATCCAAAACAATAATGATGATGTTGATATGTGTTGTCTGCGCCAGAGTGATGATAAACTTCAATGTGTGCAAGAGAGAGGTCTTAAGGATTGTTCCCCGAACACAAGTTCTAAGTTTAATAAACCAATTGATTGTCTGATTAATGCACACTATCAAAAAGATATCATGGGCTACGGTTATGATGGAGAGCCAACCAAAATAATTGATAGAATATGGGAAAATCAGGAGTCAAAACCATAGAATACTGGAGCAGAAAAGTTTATGGAGGAGGTTAATAAAAAGCTTAACTTTAGCCATGATTCCCAACTATCCACAACAAAAGATGAATTGGAGGAGCTTAACTTATCTTTTAATAAATTCAAGACTATACCCGACAATGTTGTTGACTTAATGCCATTGAAACCCTTGAAAGTGGCAAGCAATAAACTAGTGGGGTTGTCTCTTAGTATATCAAGTGTATCAAGCCTGACAATCGTTGATGTATCAAATAATCTACCCCCAGTCACTTTACAAAATTTGGATCAATCAGAACAGTTGGATCCAACCCCTTTGAGCTTGGTTAGTAATAATAGAACATTGCAGGTCAATTACCTTGTTCAAATGCACCATCAGAGCTATGTTTTCATAGAACAACAACTCATTGTTTATAGGGTTCAAATATTGGCTTCCAAACAATTAAAACGTGGACAAACCATACTGCCAGATATATTCCGATGCATTGGACCACTGCCATCTACCCAACATCAAGATCAAGTTGTTTCAGCAATAGTATCAATTAATAAATTTACTCTACATATCAAACTAACAAATGGTTTAAAAAATGAAATTAGAAGCCAAACTTTGGTGGCAGCCAAAAGAGATCTCGACACTCTATTTTTGAATGAAGAGACAAGGCATATAATTGCTAACAAAGATGGAAATGCACAACTATGCATGTATTCAAGTAGAAGCCAAATCATGCTTCATAAAAAATATGCAAAAAAATTCTTGGTGAATTATGGTGAGAAGAAGCAAGTATCAAATTCACTTTTGGGAATGGCATTAGTTGGAAAGCAGATTAGATTCGAATTTGTTCAAACACTCCAAATTGAAGAACGCAAGCTCCGTCTATTATATGTTCAGAAGCGGTTACGGGAAGAAATTGAACAACAAATTATGTCGATCTTTGACATGCCATATCATAAATTTGTGTCTTTGTGAACACCCAAGAACTGATCTTGCCAGGCATGTCATAGTCTTTTAAAAGGAAATTTGTGAAAAATGATTGAAGGAAGAATTTCAAGATCGCAAAAAAGTTTTTAGAAGCTAGTTGGACAAATAGGGATGTTAGGGCCATTTGTAACAGAGGAGTTGCCAAATACCATGAGAGAATGTTGAAAGAATATTAAAAAACAAAGGACAAGTTTGGATGGCATGGTTACAGGGACAGAGATCCATCTGCGGTACATCTTGATGTCATTCAAGCTGAGATATCAAGCATCAATATGGTTGTTCAGATTGATGGGAAATTGGGTAACTCTATGATACAAGAGCTTCTAGATTACATATTAAAGTATGTCGCTCTTTGCAAGATGTTTTCAGAAAGGTTCTAGAAGTGACCATTAACATACAGGTTGACTTATGGCGTGGAGTAATGTCTGATAAGAAGTGCATAGTTATCATAGACTATGCTTCTTCGAATCTATCTAAAGAGGCAAATTTTCCTTCGAATGTAAGATAAATTCAAAAAGGGAAGACACATATACAAGTGAGAATTGGTTCCGACTACATGACCAAAGTAATGAACAACATAGTGCAAATCTTTGAACAAAACAAGTGCACTAAGCTTAATAACATAAGGCAAGGTGGTGAGCAGCTACAACAAAAATCACAACTTTGTGTGCAAAGATTAGCTGAAGATGCTAGGGTAGAATGTGAGAATGCCTTGTTCACATGTGATTATGATAGTACACTTGTAGAAGGAATATTACTTTGGTGCGCTGTGAATCTGACTCCAAACTTGGAGATTGTTGCATTGATAATGGAAACTAGGGTTAAAAATGACTCCAGCTCATAGCCCAATTCTAGCTCAGAAGCTAGGAGATAATAGATTCAGATTTGAAGAGATGGATGTACCAAAAACATAAATAATAGATTCATGTTCCTCGCTTCTAGAAATGCAATTGTATTCCAACAAGATTAAATTAATGGTGAAGTTGGGTATATCATGGCTACAAAGGGATTGCAAATCTAATAGTATTAATGAAGCATGCCTTTATGACTTTGTAATTTTCTATGACTTTGAAAGAGAGACAAATTTGGATCAACACAGAAAGGACCACTATGGAATTCATGTTTGCATTCTATGAAAGTTCTACATGTATTTGGTACTCTATCATAAGGAATGGCTTAAAGGGTTTGAGTAAGACAAAATACATGTCTACTGAAAATATACATGGCAATGGCATCTACCTTTCGATTGATATAAGTTATTCATATTTTTATTGTTACTCTTCGCTATTGAGTAAAAATGAGAAAACTACAGATTACAGTGTTGGTTATTTGTAAGATCTCATGGAAAAAGTAGACAAAACCACTTGACATTTTGATGGTTCCCACTACGAATGTTGTTGTCTTACGGTATTTGATCATATTTGTGAGATAGCCAATAACAAATGCAACATTGAAAGGAACATTAACTCTTAAACTCCTCAATTTACTATTGCTCGAGGACAAGCAACTTGAGGAAGGGAGGTCTGTAATGTCCTTAAAATCCACCAACAGTCAGAATCGCAGCAATCAAGGATCCTCCCCTAACACTTACGCAACAGTCAAGGAAGGCCTAAACACAGCCAGCCACAATGAAGGCAAGCACGCAGTAGTTAAGGATCAAGTGCAGCCAGTCATCAAGGAAGTTAAATTGCTGCCATTTTTATTAAACAATTTGCCATGGAAGGTGCGCTGCCAATTATGAATCAAATCACCCTTGATAGGATGCATACAATAACAATTATTATTTATCAATTAATTAACTAGTCATTAAACATTCATTTGATGAAAGGTCACGATCCTTGGTAAAGACGTCATTTGGATGGGAAGCAATGAAGGTATTTATATTCAACGAATTGATGAGAAAGAGATCATCGAATTATGAATTCAAATATTTAATCATGTATTAGCAACCGCTTACAAGTGCATTTAAGAACGAAACCCCTTAAACTATGTAATCCAGATACAAGGACGAAAACCCTTGTTATCGAACCCAAGGACAAAACCCCTTGTGGTGTAACTTTGTAATATTCAAAATCTATATTCATAAATAAACAATTAATCCAATTTGACTTTATTGTTATTTAAATTATTATTTTATAAAATAATATTTAAAGGAATT
Organism: Torreya grandis; assembly: GCA_037957365.1. NCBI lineage: Eukaryota > Viridiplantae > Streptophyta > Pinopsida > Cupressales > Taxaceae > Torreya > Torreya grandis. Next base: position 7,328,927 of record JARHVA010000044.1, read on the forward strand.
CCAGAAAATCCAAATTAATGTAAAATATTTCAATTAGCACAGTAAATTATTCTAAATTATGTGGACTCAGGGCTTACAAGTTTAAGAGAGATTAGCACAATAAAATATTCATAATTTTATTCGTCATATGGAGATATGTTTATATAAATTCATTATCCTATATAATTGGAGTTCTCACATATCTCTTGAAACCATTCACATTATATTAGGTAAGTTGTTCAAACAACTCAAGTAACCACTTTCATACATAGCCACTAGCTAATTATATATGTCATGTAATAACCTATAATATTCCTAACATTCCCCCCTTAGTACGGACATAGGGAAAGAAACCACACCACACGTACTAAAAACAGAAATGTACATCAACAAATACACATATGTTCAGAAATAGACTAGATATGCACTCTACTTCTAGTGTTAACCTACATACATAAACACAACTGTTTATGCTTTCACTTCTAGTGAGTGTTGGGCTTCTCACTGGCATATCACTTACATTTCTACTTCTAGTGATAACCTACATACATAAACAATACTGTTCACGCTTTCACTTCTAGTGGGTGTTCAGCTTCTAACTAGCATATCACTTATTAAGTACTTAAACAACAAAGTACACACATTTCTGTTTACAGTTTTAATCACACCATACATAAAAGCAAAAAAAAACGATTGAGGACTCTGTCCTCACTGTTTATAGTTCATGTTTATGAACAATATAAGACGGTCAAAATCACGTTTTTGCAGCCACCATTCATAATCACTGCCACCTAAATATGAACAGTATAAGATGATCACTGCTGCCACTTAAAAACCAATCTCGGCATTAGTCTATTTCACGTAGATGTTTTTCCCTACTGCAATGCACAACCCCCGAGTTAGTGGCGAACTTGAGGTTGTTGAAAGGCCTTCTTCCTTCGTTGCCTCCGACCTCTAGTGGAATGCTGCTCACTCAACAATATGAATCTTGAAAATCATTGGTTTCAACAATGTTTTCATAGTCTTGCCTCCCTGCCACCCTCCCCCAACACAATGTAAACTAGATTTTATGGATGTCAGTTTCAACCAAAAATGTATCCACTTACAGACATACAATGACTTACAAAGACACACAATGACACACTACCTATAAACTATAGGTTATAAATTTACTACCAAACACTAAGAAAAATAAGCATTGCCTTTGACAAAGGCTTTATTGAATAAAAAGCATCACCACATTATGAGCTTATATACCTAAATAGATTAATTTAACTATAAAACGAAAATATATAAAAACCAACAAACTAAATTATAACAAAACTAATACAAAAAAGCTAGTCTAATAATAAAAAAACTAAAAATAAGATATTAAACAACACAAAAATATATAAAACAATGATGCTTCATTTCTCTAAAAACATAAACTTCTTAAAATTAAAATATTAAAATTATAAACTCAACCTAAAAACAAAACTATGATAAAATCTAATATTAATAAACTTTGGCATGTGAATCAAAAGTTTAAGATGTAAAACAACTAAATATCAATAAACAGTTGGTATGTTGTATGCAGTAATAGATCTGGCATCAGCAGATTGATATGCACGGAAATAGGAGCGAGTGCACAAAGAGATCACACGAGACATTAGCATAAATTGCACGTGATTTTAGACATCAGAATATGGCCAATCTGGAAGAAATGCGTGGAAAATACATTTGGTCAGGACCGTGCATAGGTGAAGCACATTGGTGGACTGCTGCACATGGAAAATTTGACAATAGCACAAGGGATATAAGAATGACAAGGCTACATCTGCCAGGTCTATCAGAGCCAGAAATGATGAACACTGAAGGTGGTGAGAACCTGAAAATCACACTCGTTATCTTTGCTGGTCACACAACTCACAAGAATGATGTGGATCAATCTGCACAAATAAATCTTGAACCACAGATCTGTTAGGGTAGAATCACTCAAATGTTGTCTTCTGTCTACCACTCTTTTAGCTGCAAATAACTTTCTATCTGCTTTCTACACTGCTAATTAAACAACTGTGCTATAGTAGCACCTCACCCCTGACATATGAATCTCAGACGCCTCTTGCTCAACGTCTTAATGCATACTCACATCTATATGTTAAATCAGCAATAGTATGAAAGCTGCACTTTCCAGGCACACACTACTATACAATACCCTTAGTTATAAACAATCATAAACTAATGGCTTACAAAAAACAATTTACAATTACTTGGGGCATTAGAACATTTCGCTGCCCCTACACAAACTAACATGCCATATCAGAGAAACAAGCCGCTCTGATACCAATGACAGGTTTAGAGAGAGATTAGCATAATAAAATTTTCATACTTTTATTCATCATATGGAGATATACAAATTCATTCTTCTATATAATAGGAGTCCTTATATATCTCCTGAAATTACTCACTATATTAGGTGAGTTGTTCAAACAACTCATGTAACCACTTCCATACATGGCTAACACTAACTAATTAAATATGTAATGTACTAACCAATTATATTCTTAACAAGGGCTATGTAATACTAAGGCTGAAATTTATTCCCTTTTCCTTTCACTTGAGAGACTGGGTTACCTGGCATCTGCTCGTGTAATGGATTTTAAAGCATGATTAGCCATGACTCACACCATTGTACCATCATGTGACACCTTCATCACATCCCATACATCCTCAATGCTTGTGCTGCTTTCCTTTTAAGTAATTGCCTTTATGTACTTATTCTTCTTTAAATGGTTCAAAATGTAAAGAAAGTTCCAGCTGAACAGATAAAAGTCGTCATGTTTGTATGTTTTGAACTGCTTTCAAATTGTTGACTGTGTTTCAGTGCTACAGACCATTGGCAAGGGCTCTACGGTCGCTACAATTTAATCCAAACTTCAAAAGTCTTCACAGATTTCTAAAGCAGTAAATGGGCACAACAATGAGGCTTTGTTCAAGATGCATGCAATAGACATTTTCAAACATCTAGGCAACTAGAAACATCATATTGAATCCCTTATTCCCATAAAACTACTCCAATTGTTAGATATCAGCATTCTCATTTCTCATATCCATATTATTATATATGGACTTCATTTTGGCATTAACAACTCTTGCTCTACACCAGTTTATGAATTCATGTAATATGCCTGCATGGACTTCATTTGATGTGTTACTAATGCATACAAAGACAAATAATCAAAACGAGTGGAGATTCAATATAGAAAGAAAGGAGAATATTGATACAAACATGAAGAGCATCTCTTGCATTTCCACTCCAATCAATCAAATCTATATTATATTTTCAATGCCTCAAATATGGATCTACTTGCGTGAGTTCCAACTGTTAAAGATATAAAATGCAACTAAAACATAGAACTCTCACACAGAGACTTCTAATACTATGCATGTGATAGGTGTCTCTCAATTATTTATTCCTAGAGATCTTACATCTATCATTTCTCCTTGCCAAATTTTTATACCATTCTCTTGTTTTCATTTCCTCCATGTTGGCCGTAGGTGACCTACCAACTCGTGAAGAAAATATGCAGGTAATGCATAAATTGTTTTTCTAATCATAGACTTGAGGTTATGGTCCGCCAAGTTCATAATTGGAAAATGGTTTCGGATCACTTTAGATGCCTTTTGTACAATCAAATCAATGATGACAAGCTACCAACGCCCTCTTTTAAGTATCCCAAGCCTTGAGTTGATACTTAGTCACAATTAACATATTTGCAAATAAGACAATAATTAACAGCTGAAGGTAAGAAAGTAAAATCTAGGAATAAACATAGAAATACACAACATGAAGTGAAGGCACAAGTCTGTTCTGGTCCTGTCTTCAAATTCAATGCCAATAAACACATTTCACTGAAAGCAACAGAATAGAAAATAAAAACCAGAAACTCACTTGGTAGTTGTTGTTCCATGATGGCATTGGTGACATGTCTTGCTGAAATGGATACGTGGTATGCATGTAAGCTGCAGGTTCCTGCAGACGGATACTTGGAGCATAGGATGCTCTTGGTAAAGGCAGTGATGGATTTACAGGATCATATGAGGTTTCTGATGAAGTTACTAAAGAATCTCTTGTAGAGACATGTACTGGAGAATTTGATACAGATGCAGCTGATGATTCTGATCCTGGCTCTGGATGATGGTATTTGCAGGTAACACCATACTTGCAAGATCCTGTGCGCATGTAAAATGGACATTCTCTTTCTCCCTGTCCAAAACAAGATCCGCATTTATGACTTTCTTTTTTGTATATTCCAACCAAATAAACAAATCATGCTGTGCATATGCAGATATTGCATAAATTACAAAGTGAACTTCTGCAACACAAACTGATAGTATAACCCTGAACTATGTTATGGGTTAGGGAAAATATCAGATCTCACGAATACACAATATAAACCAAAACTAATGAAATATTTTGACCATGTTTAAGTAACAAACCTGACGAATAGGAAGCCCCAAGAAGTTAAATTGTGACTGTCCTCCAGATCCTTCCTTCTGATTTGAATGACCGTATTTGCACATTGCACCAAACTTACAAGTTCCCTTTAAGTAAAACTGTGAAAATAATTCTTGAAATCAAACTGGAAAGCCAATCAGATGAGACAATAAAATAAGGAGAATTCCACAGAAAATTATGCATAACTTGAGCACGATGGATATATTAGAACATCAGATAGTACATAGCCAGACCACCTAAATCATGCATGAACATTCTGAAAAAAAAAGGCTTACAATTGTGAGGCAAGGCAGGCTTCTAAGGCATACAGTCACCAAACTCTGTCAATTAAGAAAGTGGCTAGAGGGTGAAAATCCCAAATCAGTGGATTATAATCACCATTCCTTCCCCATATCAACAAATGCTTAGAGGTGCTTCTGTGCTTTAGTGGGTCCCCTTGTCTTGTGATTATCAGCAAGATACATGAGTGAAAGGTCATTAAAGTAAATGACTACTCGAGGAAAATAGTCACCATGGTGATGACTTGAGTATGAAAATACTCAACAAAGTGAATTCCGTAAAATAAAAAATCCAACTAAGAAATCATTCTGCTTGAAATTCTTACCATGGCAAAGGTAAAAGAGAATATTGAAATCACCTGCAGTGGAAGGCTCTCTGACTTCATGGTGAAACAAGCTAAGAGTCTCCCTTCACTTCGGGTGCTGATGATTTCAAGAAGTCTCTGATTAATATTGAGATCTTCCTAATGAACAGAGTAATGAACAAAGATTAAATGGTAAACGGTTAAAGGGAGCCCCAACCTAATGAGAAGTTGACAAAAGATGAACAAACACAGTTTTGGAGGCTAAACAAATCCAGTCAAATGAGCATTCAATGGCTTCTAGTCCTACCATAAAAGTTGCAAGATCGGATCTCCAAGCAATAGAGAACAAGATGCTAAGTAGAACTTCATCTGTCACACTGTGCTAAAGGTATGGTTCAGAGTCTCTTTCTCTTCAAAAGAAGAGAATTTTCCAGAGGTTATCATGGTTCCCGTGTTATGTAGACCTGCTTCTGTCCTAGTAGACCATAAGTTTAGATCCTCAATCTGAAACTTCAACCCGCATCCCAGTGAGAGCAAGATTCATGTTACTAACATTGGAATTCCGAGGTCTTTGACAGAATATGGAACCACACTAGAAAATTTGTCATGATCTGACCAAAACAGAAAAAAAATAATATCCACCATTCTTGCAGAGACGAACTTGAAAGAGGGTTTAACAGAGTCCACTGACTTCTATCGTGAATATGGCTGCTTCCCTCAATTTTCTGCAGTATTAGAGAAATGTGGAGGCTTCTGTTGGGAAGAGCATGTAAACAATGAAACTTCCAGAAGAAACAGAATATTATAATTCTTTCAACTAGCCCAAAAATGAAGCAGAATACATCAAAGACAAGGCAAGGAGAAGAAAAGGGATAGAAGAAAGCTGTCTTCCCAGGACCAGGAAGGAGAATTCAATGGCAACAATGTTCCAATTCTAAACCACGAATAAGTCGTGCTATAATGGAACTTCTTCAACAAAAAGACCAAAGTGCAAGTACTTACATTTGTAAAAATAGATTGATCTCCTGCCAAAATCAGCATAGTGCAACATGCTTTATATAAAATGAAATCCCCTAGTAGATTATCAAACCAAAGAGAAAGATGACAGTGAAGACCGGGCCTTGTACTTTCTACCTTAAAGAGAATAACAATAACAATATCCTACAAAGGACACATGAACTGTTTTCAGCCAAGACAAAAGGAAGTAATACTAAAGCAACAACTCTCCAATCATACTTATAACCAGATATGTACTTGGGAAAACAATACTTTTTGGAAGACAGTGTCTTGAACTCATAAGCTAAACCTAAGTTTCCAGGTACTTGTATTTTGGCCTTCATACCCATACCACTACGGTTTGAGTACAAGTACCAGGTCAGAAACATCCCAAATTCACCCCTGGTGCAGGACCCTGCCCAAGTGACGAACCTTCAGAGTATCCACGGTGTTTCTTTCCCCCAAACACTGTTTTACAAACAGAAAAATAAAAATTAATATTTTTTTAAAACTATAATTTAATTCATAAAAAATTAAAAATTAAAAATTAAAAATAAAAAGCATTAAAAAAATTAAACAAAAACTCGAACATTTAAAAGACACTAGGTAACTAAACAAAATGCAAAAAGCCTAACTCACTTCTCATTTTACACTCACCTTTCATGAATCCTCAGGCTGAAACCTCACCAAGCCAGTATTCCAGATTCATTGTTAAGCTAGTCCTACACCATTGAAAAGCTTGCAACAAGGAGAAATTTTTCATTCCAGGTAATTTTTTGTGTTTTTTTAATTTTTCCAATCTTCACATAGGTATTCTTTTCTTTTTTTAATGTTTTTAACAATTTTTACAACAAACAATAGCAGCCTAGAATTTGTGATTTTTCCTAATAATGTGTATTTCAAAACTTGCAGCGAAGGGGATTTTCAGTTTGCCACAATGGCAGCAAGCTCCAATTTTGTGGGCCAAGGGGGGCACACGCACCTTAAAAACCAACCCGTTTCGCCTTTTTGGAGACGTGACGATGCTAGAGCTGATTCCAGGTGGAGGATATTATATTTGGCAATGTACCCAGTGCAATGTCAAATGCAAGATCCCATACAGTTGGTTAAAAGCTCATTTGTTGGCAAATCTTGGATTTTGTCATGTCCCGCTTTTGATCATGACACTATTGAAGACACTTAGGCTTGTTGGTTTCCCAAGGGCTACGGAAAAAGAAGGGAAACATTTGGGTTTTTAAAAACAATTGTGAAAAAAACACTTTATTGTTATAAATTCACTTAAGTTGGGACCCTTCAGGGTCATGGGCACCCAATCCACTAAGTGGATTATAAGAAATGTTATTTTTATATTTTGAAAAAGGTACTTTATGATTTTCACTTAAGAAGGGGACATTTGAGGGTCATGGGCACTCAAGTGAATTAAATAAAAGTTTATAAGAAAAGGTCCTTTTAATATTTGAATAATTTTCCCTCCCTTTTGGACGCACCCCTTTGGGAAAAGGCTATAAAGGTAAAGGAGGGATCTTGCAGAGAGGTTCATGCTATTTTTGATAATTGATTTCTTCAAGTCTTAAGCACGAAAAGCTGGACTTTGCCTTGAGGACGGAATCCCTTCAAAGTTGTTTGGAACAACGATGAAAACCCTTGATTTCAGACCTAGGGCAACTTCAAAAAGAGGTTGTATTGGACTACATTGGAAGCAAAAGGGTGTTATCAACACCATTTCTCTATTTGCAGGTGAGGCGACCAGGTTGGTGGACTACAAGCGCTGATTAGGAGCTGGTTGTAGGGAAAATAGCTGCTAAAAAGTGCAGCGATCTACTTTGGGGGGGTAGAGAACCCATCTTGGGGTGGAGCGAAGGTCTTGGAGGGCCTATTGAGACCTTTTGGTGGGTGTGGAATAGCCAAACAATATTCTTCTATTTTTGTAATCATTTTCCAGCAAATAATACTTTGGAAATTTCAATTTGTGAATCCTATTGTTACTAGAAATTATCGTGTATTTTTTCCATAATTTTCAAAATTATTAAATAATATTTTGTGGTGCTTTTGGCCTCTTTACAACATTCTGAATTTTATTACAGCAGCTAGGGTTTTCATAAAAAACAGAAAATAGATTAATTGCTAGGGTTTCTAAAGAAACCCTTGTTTTTTGTTGGCAGCCCCAAAAGGGATATTTTAGTGGTATCAGAGTCAATTTCTTGGCCAATTGTACGGTGTTAGTGACTACAATGAATTGGCAACCTAGGTTTTTGCCAGAAGGGGAACACAAAAATCTCATTCAAAAGGTGGAGATGAAGAAGAGAACAATCGATGACGTCATGGATGATCTGTTGCAAACTATGTAGAATTATCAGAAATAACCAAGGGAAATAGGTCCCAAGGCTTTGACAAAGGCTATAGGACCAAGCCCTAGGCATCAGGAGACCCCCTTAGAAGAGGAAAAAAGACCAGCAGAAGTGATGAGTGTTTCATCATCACAAAATGATTTCCTCTTGACAATGAGAGAAGAGGGAGAGATCATGGAGCACAAGCCCAAAGGATAAGGAAAGTCCAATTTGCAAGATGGGGCAGAGAATTGCGTGGTTGAAGCCCAATCATAGAAAGGATAAAGTTGACAAACAGCTTACTGATTTCCAAAACAACAATGTGGAGAGACGTGTATTTGAAGAAAAAATGGGGAATCACAAGGATAGAAAGGTTTCCATAGACCCTACTTCACCAAAGGAGGACAAGCTTGTTTGTAGCTCAAGATATGAAAAGCTTGGTAACATATCAAATTTATTGTGTCACACTATGTCATCTCAGATTTGTTGTCCTCATAAGAAGCATGCTAAAAGGGGTGATAAAAAGAGGCATACAATTTATAACATGGGGCATGGGGACCCCTTGATTCAAGTTGATAATTGTTGTTGCCAAAAGGTGTGGCATCCCGATAATATTCTAAAATCTACAAAGGGTAGCAATTCTGATTTTAATATATTTGCAGTTGTTCCTGTCATTGGAGTAAGGAAAAAATCAGAGTTGGTTTCAAATAAGTATGAGGAAGCTTTAAGGTATGTAAAGAATCATTTAAATTCTTATTTTAAGAACACTGCGAATTCTGAAAATGTAGGTTCAAAGCAAGTTTGTAAAAGAATCGAATTTCAGTTTGTGATAAGGAAAGAGAAATCAGATTTGAATCGAAAAATTGGTACCTTGAAAACTTTTCAGCAACAGAAGGGCAACACCTTGGAACAACCAAGTATTGAAATCTATGAGCTTCAAAAAACATAATTTGTAGGGCAGCCAAAGAAGATTTTTCAGCCTGAAAAGGGACAAATAAACTCAGAAAATTCTGAGTTGCATGATAAAAATTGAGTTGCCAAAACCAGAATTTTTGGAATAGCCAAGTGAGAATTTCCAGCATGATGATAGGCAGCTAATAGAGTAGTAGCAAAGTGAGGGCTTCCAACAAGGGTATGAACAACAAGGAGAGTTGCTAGTAGAAGGGAAAAATAATCTAAATCAAGGGGAAAATTTTGCCCTTACAACAAGGACCCAAGAAAGGTGTGAGTGGCGGCTAAGGAGAGCAAAGGAGGCAAAATTGTTAGCCTTTCAAGCTAGACAACACATACAGTAGTTTAAAAGTGAAGGTGAGTTCTTAAGACACCACTATGATAGTCTTAAAAATGACGAAAAATCAAATTTACATTAGATTTGTAAGGACCTTCAGGGAGACCTTGTTGGGAGGTATGCACATGAGGGAAGTGTCTCATTAACTCCTCATGACAGTCTCCAACTTGCTAAAGTTTCTAGATCCACATTTGAGGGTGAAACATTCAGACCATGGGAAAAGGCTGCAATGTTTGAGTTGGACAGCCACCACCATCAATAGGAATTTGCCCTACTTCGTGTTTGCTAAGTAAATTGAATTCTGAAAATTGATGTTTGTTGAATGGGGTTAAAAAGATGACAAATTCTAAGAGGGGACAGCCACTAAGGTATGTTTGACGCCATCCAATCCCATGCTTCAAAAACATGAAAAAGTTTTTTTTTTTCCGAAAGGAATAAGCCCATAAAACACTCAGAAAATTCTGAGTTTTGTGTGCAGACTCAGCTTGTTATATACACAGAAAATTCTAAATTTTTTGATATAATATAGCCCCGAGTGAAATCTGGAAATGATGAAGAATTTCAACCCTTCACTAGTGACAAAAAGTTGGGGTTTGCAAAGAAGGAACAGCCCTTCCAAGGTATGGAGTTTTGGCTCTTTTCAAGTTTGATATATGCCCCAAACATCATTAACTTTGTATTAGGGCAGCAAGGATTGAATTTAAATATTCAATTAATTTTGGTAAAGCATGCAATGAAAAAGAAAATCCAGAAATATGAAATGAAGAGTAAGATAACTGCAAATGTTCTTCAATTCAAGGGAGAAGGAAGACTTGATAGGGTCAGCACTATGGAGGAAGAAAGCCTTCAAATATTATGCACTCATGATACATGTTGGAATTATATTTGGAAGGACCAGCATGAGGATATGCAATGGGTCTTCATGTGGGCATCATGGCAAAGTTGTTCACTTCACCATGTTATCTACACAAGAGGTATATAACCAAGATTGTTTATAGTTGTTCTCTTTTCGAAAATTAGTGAGCCATACCGTTGATTTGGTGGAGTTGTTGTGAACCTAGAGTTGCACCCTGAATCGAAGACGTGCTGAAATGGCTAATCCTCTCTCCAGTTGAAACAATGGGATCTTCTCACGAAAGTGGATGCCTCAATGGTGAGAAGAACCTCCAGAGAAGGCTGGTTCCTGTAAACTGTATCAATGAGGATCTCTACTTTGTGTTGCGGACTACAATGGAAAAGGGAGAAAGAAACTTGAAGGAGAAATCCTACCTAATGACGGTGATACATAAGAATGTTGATCCACTCTACTTGGAACTTTGAACACTGAATCAAACAAAGGAAAAAGAAGACCTTTGATTTCAATTGATCACTATGCATAAGTATTTCATGAGAAGGTTCAATCCAATGACAAAAACGTGAGGGAAAACGATGGAGAGAGGTTTGATACAAGACACTTTCTAGCCACCTAACATCCACTTACAGCTTTAGCAAAAAATATATAAAACACTGAACATGACCTGCATAACATGATAAGCTAGCAAATAGGTACGAATCAGAATTTGGGAAGGGAAAGAAATCTACCACGTATGCAAATTGTTGAATGAATGTACAATTTGTCAGCACTTGAGATCTGAAAGTACAGTCATATTGATTAAAGAGGTTACACAACTCACCGATGGTAGAGTCTGGTTTTACCAAGAGAGGGATGAATTTTACAAGACTGAAAAGCCATTAATATAAAAAATTACAAAAAATCAAGAGATTGGCACTGAAAAATAAGGAGGGAGTAAACTCAAACCAACTCAGTCTTTACAAAAATCTATTTTGTCTTGCATGAAAATTCTTTATGTTGAAAAAGAAGATGACAAGCTTTAGATGCATGAAATCTACGAATGGATGTCCTGACTTGAAAACCAGTCAACTCTAAAACAAGAGTAGTCAAATCCACTCGAACTGCTGGAACGTTTGAAAGTCTCCCCTTTGCATGAAATCAATGCAAATGCCAAATTAAGAATTATGTTTGAACCATTGGAACGTTTCAAGCTTTGAGACAAACGAGAGTCCGTGCATGGAATTTATGGCTGTTTGAAACATTCAACACTTTGCCCATTCATCATGCAAGACAACTCTATTTCCAGAACTGAAGCATGCTTGTTTTCTTAAATGGGTTCACTTCGTTGGAGTCACGTTAGTCTGTGCATGATCTTTGTTCATCCTACCTTTGTCTTTATTTTGCATTTGTTTTATTCACTATTCATGCTTATGTCCATGTTCAGTTTTGTTTCAGTCTTTGCTCATGCCTTTATTTCTGTGTTTGTCTTGTTCAATTCTGGTTTAATCATGTTTGTGCTTACGTCTCTATTCATGCTATTGATCATGCTCAGTTCACTTCGTGTTTTCTATGGCTTTTTCGTGTTCTGCTTTAATTCGGGATTCCAGCGTTATTTTGGTTTTTGTCCTTCGGACAAATTGTCCGAAGGACTCTCTGTCTCTTCTCTTTCCCAGGCCTAGCATTTCCTTTTCTCTTTTTTGGCCTTTGTTTACGCCTTTACTTTCAGGGTTTTGGTTCTTTGCTTGTGGCCTTGTCTTTTCTATCGGGTTTTTTGTCACTCCCGAATTCTTTCAGACATTTTGTCCAAAGAAATTCTTTCGGAATAAACGTCCAAAGGAATTCTTCCTTGTGTCTTTGTTTTATCTTTATCGGGCTTTTTCCCAGGTATATCCTCTGTCGGATCTTTTTTTGAATTCCTTCGGACTTTTTGTTTGAAGCAATTCCTTCGAACAAAAAGACTGAAGGAATTTTTCTCCTTTGACCATCTTTCCCCAAAGGGCATGTGCCCTTCGAGAACTTTGTTCTTGTCCTTCGCTTTATGAAGGTGCCCTCCGCAAGGGTAAGGTTCTTCCAAAAGTGCCCTTCGAAAGAATGGAAAAGGTCCATTGTGCTACATAGTGCCCTCCGCAAGGGCTATTCGTCCTCAAAAGTGTGTTTCGGAACTTTTGAAAGGGTCATGCCACCGACCAAGTGCCCTCCGCAATGGCAAGTGTCCTTCAAAAAAATTGATTGTCTTTAGAAACATAAAATGAACCGACCCGAAGGGTACATACCCGTCAGGACTTTTGAATTGGACCTTCCCGAATTCCTTCGGACAAAAGTCCGAAGAAAATAACTTTGAGCGACTGCCACTTAGTCATTTTTTCAGACTTTTACACAGTCCTTTGAGAGCTCTTTCTCTCGGACAAAATGTCCAAAGAAATAGTCCACCTCTTATAGCCCAAAAAATCCTTGGAGAAGACAAAATAAATAAACTTACAACTTGAATGTCCTGGCTTTTGGCTGTACATAATGCTTATAAGAGGAGGAAAACCCTTTCAAACTGTTGTAGATGGCCACTTGGGTGGCTGCAAATGCACATTTAAGAACCCCAAAACTGATTCACAAGACAAACTTGGCACCATAGCAAAGTTCTGAATAGTAGGGGTGACAATTTGCCCTGTGGGAGCAAAATTGTCAATATTTTTGGCGACTCAACTGGGAAATATCCCTGCTATGCTAGAGAACTCAGACCATATAGATGTTATTCGAACTCCCAAATGGTGACCCTGATTTTTGACTGAAAATCTCCTCTTGACCTTGACTGAAGTAACCTTTCTCCCTCAAAATAGAAAGGGAAAAACACGAAAGTGGGAAAACTAAGAAGCAAATGTGCAAATAAGAACTTATTGGACAAAACTAAAGCAAACTACTGTGCTTGAATAGCACTTGGAGGAAAGCAAAAAACAACTATGTACATAGAGCTTTGCTCTTCAATAGCAATGTTTTAGATGTATCCCATTGACTGAGATTGGAAGCTCATGGCCGTCCATCTTGGCAAGTTGGAAGGCATTGTGGGATTTGCAGCTGGAGATCGTGTATGGGCCACTCTAAAGGGAATCAAACTTCGTGTGCCTTCCTGGTTTGGCTCGATCCTCATCCCACTTGAGGACCAAATCTCATTTATTGAAGCTTCGTGAGAAAGCTCCTTTGTCAAACGTTCTTTTGACCTATGCCTGATGACTTTCCATGACTATCATGGATTGATTTCTTGTCTCATCCAACTCCATAAGCTCTGTATACTTGATTTCTATAGGCTCCTTCTCCAACAACTCAAGTTGATGCATTAGTTCTAAATCTGAAAACTCGAGAAATAAGTAACCTTGCTTCCTTACCATATACTAGCTTGTATGGAGAGTTAGCTATTGACCTCTTGTAGGTGATCCTATCAACCCATAGAGTTGACTTCAACTTGAGATGCCATGACCTCTGATTGTCTTCAATAGTCCTTCGTATGATCCTTAAAAGGTTCTTGTTTGTAGATTCAGCAAGGCCATTTTCTTGTGGATAATAGTTCGATGAAGTGTTGAGATAAACTCCATGTTGGACAGCCCATTGGCTGATCTTAGATCCCACAAAAGCCATTGCATTGTCAAAAATAATAGTTGAAGGACTCCAAACCTAGTAAGTAAACCTTCATAGAAATCATGAACATTAGTTTCGTTTGCTTCTTTCAATGCAATTGCTTTCATCCAACGTGTGAAGTAATCCGTAGCTGTTAGAATCCACTTATGCCTTGAACTCAAAGGAGGATTAATGAGACCAATAAAGTCCAATCCCCACTAGACAAAATGTTGATCCACTATAATTGGCTGAAGGGGCAGGGCTGCAAGTTTAACTTTTCCTACAAAAATAGCACATTGTTTGCACTTCTTAACCCATGTATGACAATCGCCAAATATAGTAGGCCAATAACACCCACCTCTCATGATTTTAAGTGCTATAATTCTTGCGAAAAAGTGTCCTCCACCATGTCCATCATGGAATTCTTCAAGTAATCTTTGAGTTTGGCTTGGTTCCACACACCTTAGTAACATTCCATTAATATCATTTTTGAACAAAACACCATCAACGAGCAAGAATGGAATTGATTGCAATTTGAAACACCTTCTTTTTGAAGCACTTAAGTGAGAAGGATAAAAACCATCTTGCAGATAGATTACCATATCACGAAACCAGCTGGAAGGTGAGGTGTGAACAATAGCAATCTCTTCATCATTTGACACCAAAATAGTTTCATTAGTTTCTTGCAAGTCCTGAGCTAGATGCTCACAAAGTCCTTTGCCTCTAACCAGCTTTGTAACCTCAAATTTCACATCATATTCCATTACCTTGATTATCCAACCAACGCACTTCTCATTTATGTCTTTGTTCAGAAAAAATTCTTTGATGCTTGGATGAACAACCATTAGATGTATTTTATTATTAGACAACTACCTAAATTTCTTCAGAAATCTTATAACTGAAAGGACATGCTTTTCAACAAAAGAATTCCTTGTTTCATACTCCTCCAAGCCTTGGCTATAGAAAGCTATTGGCTACTCGAAATCTTCATGATTTCGCTGCATAAGAATGCCAAAAATAGTGTCCATATTAGCATACATATACAAAATGAAATCGTTCATAAAATCTGGATTTAAAAGTGTAGGAGCACTTGCTATAGCTTTCTTAACATCTTCAAACTCTTTTACTCTCTCCCTGGACCAGCTGAAGTTCTGATTTTTCTTTAGCATGGCTGTAAGTGGTTTAGCTACAGTAACGAAATCTGAAATGTATCTCCTTATAAAGTTGATTTTTCTAAATACACTTTGCAAAGCCTTTTTGCTCTTAGACAAGGAGAGTGCAAGAATGGATTGAATCCTTTCAGATTCTATGTTTAAACCATGCTTTGAAGCATGTCCAAGAAGCTTACCTTTATGAACTGAAAATACACACTTTTTGGGATTTAGAGATATCCCAAATTGCCTACACCTCTCAAAAACTTGCTTGAGATGAACCATGTGATCTTCTACATATTTTGAAAACACTGTTATATCATCCAAATAAACAAGCACAAACCTGTTAAAAAGGCCTTGGAAGGCCATATCCATGGCTCTTTGAAAGGTTGCTCCAGCATTATACAAATCGAATGGCATCTTTCTGTATGCAAATGTCCTCCACTTAGTCATGAAGGTTGTCTTGAATTGGTCCTCTTTTTTGACCAAAATCTTATTGTAACCACTATATACATCCAACAAGGAAAACCTCTCTAAACCTACAACATACTGTAAAATTTGTTCCATTGATGGCAATGGTTAGTGGTCTTTAAGCGAAGCCTTGTTTAAATCACAAAAATCAACACACAAACGAATCTCACCATTATTTTTCTGTACAGGAACGAGGTTGCCACCCAAGTTGAGTGCTTGATTAAAAATATAATCGCTGATTCTATGAGCTTCTGAAGCTCAACTCTCATCAAAGGCTCAAGCTTTGAATTGATTGGCCTTTGTCTTTGTCTCCCTCGTTTAGTTTCCTCTTCTAACTCAATGGTGTGTTAAGCCAAACTTGGATCAAAACCTTTGAGATCACTATACTACCATGCGAATATAACAAAACTTGTGCATAAATCAATAAAAGCTTTCTTTTGTGGAGTGCATACCTTGCCCAATTTCAAAATTTTACCAGCTGCAATCTCTACATTGGCATAGTGCTCTTCCTTTGTTGACAAGGATGATTTCTCTTTCTTTAGCTCATCATCTTCACTGAAAATATTTTCAAGAGTGACCAATGCCTTTGGTAGCTTATTCGTTTTCAATTGTACAATTTGATCACCATACTGCTGTAAGTTTTTTGACTAATTTCTTGAAGAAAACTCAACCTCTTCCTACAAAAGTCTCACGATTTGATTATCATTTTCAAACCCCTGCCAATTCTCTTGGTTATCCAGAACAAAAGGCCTTACAACTACCTTTATATGTGACTGAAAATTGTCACTTTTTACATCAACTGAAATATTAAATTGTGCCCCAACAACAGCCAACCTATCAGCATGTTTATTTCTATCTCTTGGTATTACCTGAATATTAAAATCCTGAAAATGTTCAAATCCCAAACTCTGTGTCTATAAGATTTAAGCAACAAATTCATGCATACATTCAAACCTCTTATTTGATGGACTACAAGTTTACTATCTCCAAACACTTGCAAACAATTGACTTTCATCTTCCTAGCCCACTGCAAACCGTGAACTAGTGTTTCATATTCAGCAACATTATTTGAATAGCCAAACTAAAATTTAATAGAGGAGAAATACCTTTGTTCTGTAAGAAAAATTAACATCATTCCAACTATGGTTCTATGCTTATTTCTCGATCCATCAAAGTACAATTGCCAAAAGCCTTCATTAGATTCGTCTTCTTTGACCATCGCTGGAATTGGTGCATCGTTCTCATGAAGACAATACACACCAAGACCTTCAATCAATTTGTAGGGATCATGCTCATGCAAGGTAGAAGCCCACTCATCAAAAAACAAATCTAGAACTCCATCCAAAGGCGAGTCCTTTTCTACATCACTAGTTTGTAATATTTCATCTGAAATGATACAATTTGCATTGACCACACTTTGCGTATAAAGCTCTATATGAAAACGTGCAATAGGCTCTAAATGAATTGTTACCTTTGTACCATACCTGTTTTTGAATAGCAAACAGGTCCAATCAGCTGATAAATATCCCCCAATCTTTGAAGTGAAGCCCTTTGAAAGGCACATGGCGAAATACAGAGGCAAGTCCACCACTACAACATCCTACTGAATAGTAACGTTAGGACAAGCATGTAATGTCAATTTCAAATCTTTGATAATGCCTATCATCTTTGCTGGTGAACCATCTAACTGCAATACCCCTTTAGTATTTGGCTCATAAACAAGGCCGAACTTGTCTGCAATTTGTTTGGGTATTACTGTATTGCTAGCTCCACTATCCACCATACAATTATGAACCAGAGTATCACCCACTATAAAAAAAAGATAGGAGTTTTCTTTGATTTTACCTTAGTTTTGTCCACCTTTGACATCTTATCTCCTTGCTGCACCTGTTGCTTAGTTGGTTGATCCGAATTTGTCAAGGCAACACCTTTGTCAACCGATTTTGGAGCCAATTCAAGAGCTGAAAGTTCTTTAATGAGTTTATCTTTTTGTCCTG
The DNA here is from genome assembly GCA_037957365.1 of Torreya grandis. Lineage (NCBI taxonomy): Eukaryota > Viridiplantae > Streptophyta > Pinopsida > Cupressales > Taxaceae > Torreya > Torreya grandis. The sequence continues at coordinate 7,346,652 of JARHVA010000044.1, forward strand.
AAATTGAAAGAGAATCTCATATGCTAATGCTGAGGTTAGACTTTTTCATTTGATCTATAATACTGAACTGAGATGTACTACCCTTTGATTGCACTCTCTGAAGCACTTGTTGCTCACAAATTAGAGGTATTTGTTGCACTTTACTAACCTCTATATTCTAATTTTTCTGGACTATGGGGGCAGTAAGCTACTCTTTTGTACTTTTAGCAACAATACTAAAAGTACTTGAAGTATTTACTACCGCTTGGGCTTCATCAACAGCGCTTCTTTTAGTTATTTGATAGGTTATAGCTGCAACTTGACCACTTGAATTGTTAGTGTAAACATCTTGAGTAAAAACAACACAATCGACCTGCGAATTTACATTAATAGCATCAAGCTTCCCTTGAACTTGATGAGTCTCTCATTGTGATGTCAAACCTATATCTTGATATTGACCTTCTTGAAAAGAGAATTCTTCTTGTGTCAAATGTGGCATGGCAATGTTCTGTGATACCAAGGCTTGGTTTTGAGCATCATTGAGATTTGAGCGCTGTCAATCTGAATCCTGCACCAAATTATTTTGAAGTGGGGTTGGAACAATGGCTTTTGAAATGGAAGCAGCATATGGCTTAGCTAGAGTTATGGCTCTTTGTGCTTGATAGGGTGGTCTATTTTCACTAAAACTCTGATAAGAACACCTTTGATCTTTGAATGACTGATAGTTGTTCTGATTTTGTTGTTGATAGAATCTATTTGACTGAAATTGTTGTCTTTTGAGCTGTACTATTTCATTTTCAAAAAATTGTAGCAAATCTTTCAACTCTCTTGTCTCACTAGCTTGACTAGTAGAGGTTGCAATAGGAACTTGAGGTGCTGAAATTGAAGCCAAGGATGGAATTTGAGGAACTTAAGAAACTAGTATAGAACTTATTTTTGAAAATATGGACATTGGAGGTCTTGAAAAAAGCTTACTTGCTTGTATCAAACTATTTTCTGCCCTTATTGCAACTTCATAAACATCTGAGAAAGTAGTACCACCCATTGACTGTATCACCACACTAATGTCAGAATTAAGAGCTTTCAAAAAATACATAAATGCATATTCAAGGGATGGCCTAATCAGAATCGGTATCCTGGTCCATGTCTTCTGAAATCTGAGATTAAAATCGAACATGAACTCATGAGGAGCTCTCTGTATGGCAGTTAATTGCTCAACTAAAGATAAATGATCAGATTTGTCTTCAAATTGCTTGACTAAGGCTACACCCAACTCATCCCAGGTGAAATGGATCTAAGTGGAAGAGTTATATACCACTGTAATGCTTTTCCTTTGAAAAAAACAGCAAGCAATCTAATAACAACATTATGAACTGAACAAAGATTAGCCACATCCTGGATATGCTCAATAGGGGTTATTTGATTTTCCCCCGAGAAGAATGGAATATTTTTGAAGGCAAACACAGGGATGTCATCAAACTGTGCTAAATTCAGTGGACTTCCCCTATTGAATGGAACAAACACTTGATTTCTAATGGCCATCTGGATAGTGGGGATTGCCATGTTTAGAACGATAGAATGAAGGGAAGGTAAATATTCTCTTTGAGGATATGGATTTGCCCTCCTAAACTTAGTGGGGATTGCAGTGTTTAGAACGATCGAATGAAGGGAAGGTAAATATTCTCTTTGAGGATATGGATTTGCCCTCCTAAACCTTTCTTTTTTATAAGTTACAAATTCAAAAAGAATACCTTTACTTGATCTTGTGGTAACATTTGGCATGAACGGATTGCCAGAATGATGCTATGAACTCTACAACTAGATGTAGATGAATATCCTCTTCTGCTGCAAAAACTACCCAGTTATGCAAAAAACTTTTTTGTGGTTCCATCGGATGTGCCAAAAATTATTGTCAACCTGGAGTTGCACCCTAAATCAAAGACGCGCTGAAATGGCTAATCCTCTCTCCAGTTGAAACAATGAGATCTTCTCACGAGGGTGGGTGCTTCAATGGTGAGAACCTCCAGAGAACGCTAGTTCCTGTAAGATGTATCAATGAAAATATCTACTCTATGTTGCGGACTACCATGGGAAAGGGAGAAAGAAACTTGAAAGGAAAATCCTACCTAATGACGGTGATACTCCAGAATGTTGATCCACTCTACTTGGAACTTTGAACACTAAATCAAACAAAGAAAAAGAAAGCCCTTTGATTTCAATTGATCATTATGCATAAGTATTTCATGAGAAGGTTCAATCCAATGACAAAAACGTGAGGAAAAACGATAGAGAGAGGTCTAATACAAGACACTTTGCAACCACCTAACATCCACTTACAACTTCAACAAGACATAAAACACTGAACATGACCTGCATAACATGATAAACTAGCAACTAGGTACGAATCAAAATTTGGGAAAAGAGAGAAATATACCACGTATACAAATTAGTGAATGAATGTACACTATGTCAGCACTTGAAATTTGAAAGTACAGTCCTTTTATTGATTAAAGAGGTTACACAACTCACCGATGGCAGAGTCTAGTCTTACCAAGAGGGATGGATTTCACAAGGCTAAAAACCCATTAATATAAAAAATTACAAAAAACCAAGAGATTGGCGTTGGAAAATAAAGGGGGAGTAAACTCAAACCAACTCAACTTTTACAAAAGTCTATTTTGCCTTGCATGAAAATTCTTTGCGTTGAAAATAAAGAAGACAACAAGCTTTGGATGCATGAAATCTACGAATGGATGTTTTGACTTAAAAACCAGTCAACTCCAAAACAAGAATAGTCAAATCCACTCGAACTACTGAAACGTTTGAAAGTCTCCCATATGCATGAAATCAATGCAAATGCCAAATAAAAAATTACGTTTGAATTGCAGGGATGTTTCAAGCTTTGAGACAAACGAGAGTGCATGCATGGAATTTCTCGCTGTTTGAAACGTTCAACACTTTGCCCGTTTATTATGCAAGACAACTCTATTTTTAAAACTGAAGCATGCTTGTTTTCTTAAATGTGTTCACTTCGTTGGAGTCACTCATGTTAGTCTGTGCATGATCTTTGTTCATCCTGCCTTTGTCTTTATTTTGCGTTTGTTTTATTCATTGTTCATGCTTATGTCTATGTTCAGTTCTACTTCAGTCTTTGCTCATGCCTCTATTTCTGCATTTGTCTTACTTCTTGTTCAGTTCTGGGTCAATCCTGTTTGTGCTTACATCTTTGTTCATGCTACTGATCATGCTCAGTTCACTTCGTGTTTTCTCTGGTTTTTTCGTTTCTGCTTTAATTCGGGATTCGGGCTTTATTTTGGTTTTCGTCCTTTGAACAAATTGTCTGAAGGACTCTCTGTCTCTTCTCTTTCCCGGGCCTAGCATTTCTTTCTCTTTTTTGGACTTTGCTTATGCCCTTACCTTCAGGGTTTTGGTTCTTTGCTTGTGGCCTTGTCTTTTCTATCGGGCTTTTTGTCCCTCTTGAATTCCTTTGGACTTTTTGTCTGAAGGAATTCGTTTCCTTGTGCCTTTGTTTTATCTTTATCGGGCTTTTCCTCGAGAATATCCTCCGTCGGGTCTTTTTTTTGAATTTATATCCGAAGGAAATCTTTCCCCAAAGGGCATGTGCCCTTCGGGAACTTTGTTTTTGTCTTTCGCTTTATGAAGGTGCCCTTCGCAAGGGTAAGGTTCTTCCAGAAGTGCCCTTCGGAAGAATGGAAAAGGTCCACTTCGTTGCATAGTGCCCTCCGCAAGGGCTATTCGTACTCAAAAGTGCCTTTCGGAACTTTTGAAAGGGTCCTACCACCAACCAAGTGCCCTCCGCAAGGGCAAGTGTCCTTCGGAAAAATTGATTGTCTTTAGAAACATAAAATGAACCAACCCAAAGGATACATACCCTTTGGGACTTTTGAATTGGACCTACCCGAATTCCTTCGGACAAAAGTCCGAAGAAAATAACTTTGAACGACTGCCACTTAGTCATTAAGGCATTAGAAAGAGAACTAAACTTGAACATTGAAAACAAGTTAGATAGCAACGATACCAATACACTCTGTTATAACCTTAAGAAGAGGATGCAGAAAGAATTGGATGACTCAAAAAGGAGAAAGGGATGTAAAGTGCACCAAGTGTCAAAAAGAGGATTGCACATAGGAGAATTGTTCAAGGGTTATATTTTTGAAAATTTGGAAATTTGGCAGTTATGGAATGGATGAATGTCGTTGAAACTTGAAAAAACAAAAATGATAAATAGACATTCCTTGCATAATGATGTTTAACAACAAATAATTTGGTTCAATGGTTGTTCTCTATTAACCACAACAATATAGGGAATCTCTATTTAATCTTCGAAGTCGTTGAAAGAAGTTATATGGAGTTAGCAAACCCAGGTTGATGAGGACATCTAATATTGTTAGTAATTTAACTATAATTATTTATCAATCATATCCATATCCAAGCAGCTAGATACATACAAATTAAAAAGTAGGTGGACAGCTCAAAAGGGTGGGTAGAAATAAATTAAAAGTAGGTGGACAGCTAGAAACATTATATACTCAGCAAGTACTCGACGTGTATGTGAGAATTCGACATTTTTTTCAACCAACAAGTATTCTTCACTTGTACTCGTGAGTCTTGGAGGACTCCAAACATAGCAAAAATATTGAATCAAACAGTAAATCTATAAAATAAACATTAAGTGTAATTTTACTTATACTTCAAGTTATATACACACACACTTTCAGGATGTTTGAGAGTGGTTTCGAACCTCTAAGAGCTATAATTCAAATTCTCGATTTTGGAGGATCCTCTCATATATATATATATATACACTTTCAGAATGTTTGAGAGTGGTTTCGGACCTCTAGGAGCTATAATTCAAATTCTAAATTTTGGAGAATCCTATCATATTTCAAACTTGTAAGATTTCAGGGTTTTAGGATTTCAGACTTAGCTATATTTTAGGATTTCAAGATTTCAGAGAGACATCATAGGAAGTATGAAGACTGCATGAAGGGATGTAGGTATAATAGAATAGTATGAGAACATCTCTCGCAAAAGGACATGAGCCAATCCCCCCATTCTTGGTGCACCCATTAAGGCATGCATTCAGTGAGATTTGATGTGTCGCCGAGCCCCTACAAGAGAGAGTAACAATAAATGATAAAGCTGAAAAATATTGATATACACATATGCCCCACCCAAAGCTCATCACCTATCACAATAGTGTAACGCAGGGTTGTGCCTTGGGAAAGATACATATCAACACAAAAGCATAAAGGAAATGCCGATAGAAATGATGATGCAATTTCATACTCTATTTGTATTCAATTATAATAGAAAACAATTACCCAACATTTTACAGACTTATTTGATAGATTTTGTCACTGTAATTTGTAAAAAAATTATGTTTTATAAGAAATTTAAGTATTTTTTAAGTTGCCGAGTATTGCTAAGTATTTTTCAAATTGAAATTTTTTCAATTTACTGAGTCCGAGTCTAATCCAAGTATGTGAACTATGTGTTAGCCTATTTACTAAGTCACAATGTTCGAATTCGAATTCAACGCAGATAAAAATCGGTTCGAATTCCAGTTTGGATTTAAAAACGAAAAAAGATCGCCATTAAATTCAAAATATAAAAATAAGTCAAAATAAGAATATGAAAGATACTTTTTGAAAAACTAAGTGCCTCAAAATCTAAAACATATAATACTAAGTTCTTAGCTTCGTACAAATTCGATATTATTTATCAAAAAAGTTCTACATCATAAAAAACCAATACACTTTATGGCTTTATAGGCTACTAGCTACATCAAAAAGCTCCATATCATGAAGAACACTTGGCTCATCAACATCATTGTTATCACTAGATTCATCACAAAAGAATTTGGGATCATTTGCATTCTTTAAATCTGCTGCAAGTGGTCAGGGCTGTGAAGAAGGTTATAAACAAAAATAATTAAAAATAAATAAACATTATAAAAGAAAATGAAAAAAATAAAATACATTATAATTTTGATTTTAAAATTATTAAAAATAAATAAATATTAAAAAATGAAATAAAAAAATTCAAACACATAAATAAAAAAATAATAAATTATAAAAAATAAAAAGAAAATTAATACAAAATTAAAAATAAAACATAAAAAAAATTGAAAACTAAAAAATATATAATATATAATCGAAATAAAATAAAAATATATTAAAAACAACTTTAAAAAGCATAAATTAAAACAAAATTTAAAAAAATAAAATATAAAAACAAAACCTAAAATAAATAAAACAAATTGTAATATAAAAAAACAAAACCACTATAAAACTTCAATTTTAAACAAAATGAAATTTTAAAAAAAAAAACCTACCTCTACGGATTGCGGCCTGCGGACAGCTCCTCGGCCTTTTCGAAGCTCCTCCTCTATAGTTGCAGCTGCCTTAGTACCAGCTGCTTCTCACACATCGAACCAGCAGCCAGCCACCTACATACTTGTAAGCTGTTGAACCAGCCGCCTAGTCACCGCTAATCACTACTTGTAACCACTAAGTCGTGGCCCAGTCACCAATGGTAGTCACGACTCTTCCCTCCTTGGCTTGCAGCACAATGACCACTTACAGGTTATTGTGAACCTTATATTGCATATCCCTACCTCCGATCTATTTCACTAAGTTTTTCTTGCCCATCCCTACCTGAATCCACGGCTTTGTAAAACGTTTTGCCCTATTTTTTGACGCCTCAATTTCCCATCGTTTTTCACCTCGAACCTGACGATTTTATGACATTTTTTATGATGCGGTGAAAAATATGATGAATTTCAAATTTTGAGCCGAAAAATCAGCGTACCTTATGACTTAGCCTATATATACAAGCTTCCCTTATGTAAATAGCCATTCAAAAATAGAAATCATTATCAATTGGTATCAGAGCCTAACGATCAGGCCCTTCTCATTTCTGAAATTTTCTGTTCACTTCCAAATTTCAGATTTCTGCATACTGATTTTATTGTGTTTTTGGCAACCCAATTTTCTCCCTGTTTAGATCTCCAATTTTAGATTTCTAGTGTCAAATTTCCGATTTCAATTTTCTGATTTCTAATTCAGGATTCACCTGCTGCACATTAGGATTTTGACTGTCTTTCCTCATTTTGGGTATCAGCTCCAACCTCCAAACTTTTAAACACATTGTGTGTATTTGGCACCCCATATTTCTTGCTGGCCAATCTTTGTTGTCAAATTGTTGATCCAATTTCTGCTGTAGAACTTTTGCTGTCAATTTCTGCTGGAAAAAAATTGCTTTCAATTTCTGCTGGACAAAAATTGCTTTCAATTTCTGAATCCATTTCTGATTGCAACTCATTTCAATACTATATCTAGTTCCTGAACTTAGCTTTATGTTCAACAATAGCAGCCTGATAAGTTCTATTTGTTTTTTATCCTTTTGTTTATATTTGATGGATGGTTCAACAGGTTCCCCAAGCACCACCCAGAGCTTTAATTTGGTCTAGTTGCTCACCCAAGAGCTCCATGACCAATGCCAACTACAACTTATACAAAGATGACGAGCACATTCCAGTTATTGATCAAACACCATGCAAAACCATACAACATCTCTACAATGGTTCCCCATTCCACCTAACAACTTGGCTCTGACTACACATCCAAGCTTGTTGTCTTCACTTCCTACAGTTGTTAAGGAAATTGATGATTCTCCTTTGCTACCATCTGTACAGACCCCTTACCATCCTAAACACGATAAGTAACACAACCCACAATGAAGATATTTTTTTGGAGACAACTACTCTTCTATAGTAGGTTCCACTTGTGAGGGAATCTTTTGACAATCACCTTACCACCCTGCTACCTCCTCCAATGGTTGCATTCAACAGATAACGCAGTCAACATGTCGTCAAGCATGTTCCTATCTCTCCAACTACTATCCACTCTTGTTCCTTAGGCCGGTTCAAAATTTAGCAAACTAATTAACTCTATCTTGCTCAATGCCTTAATTAAAAACACAACCCACAACGAAGCTATTATTTTGGAGACTACAACTCTTCCTCCATAGGTTCCACTTGTGAGCGAGTCTTTTGACCACCAAGTCTTTTGACCACCACCTTACCACCTTGCTACCTCCTCTAGTGGTTGTATTCAAGGGACAAGACTGCTCCTATTTCTCCAACTACAGTCCGCTCCTCTTCCTTGGGCCAATTTGAAATCCAGCAAATTGATGATGATTTCTATACTGCTCATCATGTTCCTCAATTGACCACTGGTCCTGATCCTCAGCAAGTTCCATCACAGTTCCAATATGGACACTTCACAACTTCAGTGTCAGCATCTTCCCCTCCCACTTCATTGCCTCCCATACATTCCGTTCTTAAGCAAGGAGGACACTTGGTGGTTTCACTTTCAGTAACTTCTATAATTGTATTCCATGCCTAGGAGGACACAACCCTTTCCACACTACAGTACTATCTCCTCAATACAAAGATATTCCATGCAAAACATTAATTTATCAAGCATGGATTTCCATATAAGGATCCTTTTGGCATTGACAAAGCATCTCAATCTCCAAGATATCACACTCAAGTGTTCCAAGTCCTCTCATTTAACAAGTAGATGAAATCTAAATGGGGACTTCAACATCTCTATTTGTGATGTGAATGGAATCCATGCCCTATCAACCTCTTGTCATGTTTTTGAATAAAACCAATGATTTCATATCATAAAATCACCGAGACCTTATTCTTAGTCCACGAATATTAGTTCTTGAATTTTCACCATGCACAATTTCCCCTTTGGATTTGTCTGTGAACAAAACTCTGAATGGGTTTGCCAACCTCGTCTATTGGGCTATAGAGTCAACATCCTTGTTCTGGAAATTTTGATTGTCCCTATCTTCTACTTACCTCCAATTGCCTATCAAAAACGCGATTGGGGATGTTATCGTAAAGTGTGAAAAATCACAATAACAATTAGCTCTGATTGTGGGACCGCCTTCCCTAAAGGAATGCAGGCGAACTACATATTCTTTGGTGACCGGTGCCTCATCCCTTCTATAGATCTTTGCAGATAGTGTGTAGCGCACACTCACATTTCTTGATTCGACGAACTAGTAGCCAATTCGCTTATCTCAATCATATGAGAAATGAACAAGCGATTACAAGCCAGATCACTTGCTTTGATAATCCTATATCACTGCTTGCTCACTTGTCCGCTTGAAAAAGCACGCTGAAAGAATTTACTGTCAATATTGACCTTTGAGGAGCAAACATTGTTTACCACGTGGTGGCTCATTCAATGAGCTTTCCAACACTTCAAACAGAAGCCAAAACAAACTCTAGACTCAATAGATGTAGCCAAAATAGTGTTTACCACTTTAACAATACTTGCACAGAAATTGTGACATAGTCCATCACTATTTTTTCTCTGCGATTATCGATGTCTTATAAACTAGTTTAGGGTCATAACGAGCCATGGGAGGACACTCACGTATCTTATGGCCAAGGGATTGACAACAAAAACAAGTATTAGGCAGGTTGATATAAATGAATTTATGAGAAAAAAATGGTAGGAATCCTATTGAATATCTATAGATTCTTTCAAGTATTTTGCGAGGTCCACCTCAACAAAACCCTGTTTGTGGGGTCAAGCGTAGAGTAAAACTTATCAAGCTCATGACAAATAAAACGAACTAAAGCCAAGACTATCTAGTCTATAAATTCCCATAGCTAAATCAGCATACCTAGGGTAGCTCAATCCACATGGTATCTTTGAGAGTGGCTTGCTCATATACTTTAAAATCTAATGAATCCGTCATGATAACACCATCAAAGATGTTATGCATGAACCAATAACTAGACTTGTTTAAGGGTGTCGGGAATCATTAAAACAAAAGATATCTATAATAAGGTCAAGAACTCTAAACAACTTTTCCCATAGCTAAATCAGCATACCTGGGGTAGCTCAACCCACATGGTATCTTTGAGAGTGGCTTGCTCATATACTTTAAAATCTAATGAATCCGTCATGATAACACCATCAAAGATGTTATGCATGAACCACTAACTAGACTTGTTTAAGGGTGTCGGGAATCATTAAAACAAAAGATATCTATAATAAGGTCAAGAACTCTAAACAACTTAATACGATACAAATCCCAAGCATACTTAACTTAAGAGGTAAGGGATTGCTTAGAGGGAATGCAATCAACATAATACACAACAAGGCTATTATTCTCATACGACAACTTTCAAATAGAAAAAATAACATCTACAACTAAGAGCACATATACAGACTAAGAGGGTTGTTAACAATGCCATTATAGATATGTATAAATAGATTACATGCCGTGAAGGCTAAGAACCCATTGTAGAAGTTAAACTGTTTGGCCTTCCACATGTGACTCTTCATCTTCCAACGATTACATCTCTGACCTCCAAATGCGCAATGTGTTGACAGGTGTCCTATCATGTAAATGGCCCTAAGGGAGTTTCAAAGCGTTGTGCACAAATTTGGGCATCATGTGCAAGTTTGGATGGTGCACACTGCGCAGTTAGCCGATGTCACATGTGGTGAGTGTTGCACATAATGTTATGTTATGCGAAGCCTCAACAAACAAAAGTCGACGCTGAATCTCTGCATTAGCTCATGCCCTCCCCGCCTTTTGGATGGAGTGCGTATTGTTGCCCTTGGGTCTCTGCGGCATGAATCCAGGGATTGTGCAAAATACGCATGAATCTTGGAGTTGCTCGATGATGCAGAGTTGTGTGAGGTTGTTTTCTGAGTTACGTGGCATATATCCTTGCGCTGTGCGAGGTGCACATGATGCAAGTGCACATCTTTGCATGGAGTTGTGCAAGTGACGAAGGCACTCAAAAATATGGAGCGGGTCTACACAAATGCACACAGATCAATACTAACGGGAAATGCTAAAGGGCAACCCTTAAAAGGCAAACAAAGCTTGGTTATGAAAAGGTATGCACCACATTATTGGTAAAGGAAAAAGCATGTGGATAATTCCTTGCAGCCCCATTAAGGATTATTGGAACAAAATAGGGGTATACATTGTTTCAAATGGATGGAAATTTTGGAAAAATAGGCCCTTAAATAAAGTGAATGCAGCATGCCCTAAAGGGGCAATGCTTTTGAAAGCAACTGATTGTGAGGGTCAGGTTAAGGATACACAATTCATTTTTGGAAGCCTCATAGAGACCATGGAGTCAACGAGGCCTCAAAATCTTGTCCAAGTCATAATGGACAATTCCAAAATTTACAGAGCAATGGGATTGTTAAGAAAAAATGTGGCCATGTATTTTGGACACCTTGTGCCACTCGTTCCCTCAAGTTGATGCTAAAAATGTTGGGCAACAAAATCGAATGGATTAAACAAATTTATATCGAAGACAATGAGATCCAAATGTTTGTGACCAATCATCGCATGTCACAAGGAATCTTCAAGTCATTCTCAATTTTTGAGTCTTTGAAGGTAAGTGAAATGAACCTTTTTTTTTAATTTACTTTAGTGATGTTAATTTACATTATCTACTTTATTTTTTAAAGCTAAATTTTTTTATTTATTTTTTAATTATGTAAAGTTTTAACCATATCTACAATTTCACATTTTTATTCCTGTAAAATTAAAATTTATTTTATTTGTTTGAACTTTATTTAGTTTCTTATTAGGTTTTTTAGACTAAATTCGCCTCACACACAATCATCTTGTGAAGGCGAGAGAGGCATTGTGCGCATGGTAATCAGCAACCTTTAGGCTATATAAAGCAGCCAAGCACACAGAAAGCACAAAAAATGAAAGGGTTGATCCTAAATGACAAATGGTGGGCTTGTGTGGCTTGCTTAAAATTTTATTGGGTCCATGAGTATGATCAAATTTGTTGATACCGATCAATCATGTTTGGGTGAAATTTATAATGGCATCAACTCCATGACTGAAACATGAAGGCCATTACAAATGTGAAAGACCGACTACAAGCACGGGGCAACAATGTGTTGGAATGTAGAGCTAAGGAATCAGGAGTTGGATGCTTCCATTGACAAAATATTATTAGTTGATGTCGATGAAGAGGGGCAAAAGACTTCTGCCATGTAGTTTCAACATTGACTACTATCCTATTTTGAAAAAAAACTATAAATCATTTTCATTTATCATTTGACATTCAATAGTGTTTTTTGATTTGTTTTGTTTATTTAATGTATATTATTGTTATTCTTTTATTTTGTATATATATTTTTATTATTTTTTGCATAGACATACACAACCTGTGTCAATCTTGGGGTCCCAAAAAAAGAGTCGAACCCTTATATTGGTAACTTGGACCTAAACATTTGTCTCATCACTGATTGTCAATTGATGCAAGAGCATCCGAGTCAACAAGCAATCTTGCATGAACCAAAAAAATTGATCGGGGTTTGTGCGCATGCAAGTGTTTATGCAATTTGTCGACAACGTCATGCGCGTTAAAGAGGATCAACAACAATCCAATAAACATCATCAAGACTCCAGCATATCAGAAATGTCAAGTTGAGTTGGTTTCAGCCATCTTAATGCAAGAAGCATTTTGACACCACTAGTCTACATTAACCAATGGTTTCGTAACTGTTGGTCTATACTAACTGGAGGTTTTTCCCACTAAGGCAAAAAAATAAAAGTAACCACCCAAAATCAAAAACATGACATGTGGACCATTTCCAAGACGAGGAACTTGAAGAGAACCTGCAGGATGTTAATGATATTCAAGGGAGATTCAGATGAGTCGTGCAAAGGGAAAGGAGTCAATTAGAAAGGGAGAATTGAATTAGTTCATGTAATGTCCCGTTTTCAATGCTAGCTCACTAAGGAGACCTTTGGCCCAGTTTGACTTTCTATGGGCTAAAAGGGAATTACAAGGGAAACTTGGTTCTTTGTTCAGATTGCTAAAAAGTAACATGTCAACAACTTCTTTATAAATTGAGTTATAAAAAAGAAAGGGGACTTCTCTAATTTGATATAAGTCAGTCCTTAATTTAGAAAGTATATTGGAGGGAAAGGATATAAAAAGGGGAAGGAAGTTCATCTTGAAGGATAATGTTATTCTTATCAATTGAAATCATAAACTTATGCACGTTTTGTTTAACTTGCATCTGTTGGAGACGAAAGCCTTCATTGGAAGGCTGAAGTAAGGACAAAAACCCTCAACATTCAACAGGGTAACTCTATTTCAAGGATTACATCGAGCAGAAATTGACAGTTTCAGACTTCTAGGCCAGTTTTTGTGGGAAGCACCACAATTGGCAGGGTTTGTAAGTGGGACGTCGCTATTGGAGGCCCTTTTCTAGGGCAGCAAACCACCTTGCAAGCGTTTTTAGGGCAGCAAACCACCTTGCAGACTTTTTTTAGGGCAGCTGTAATATCCCCTTCTCAAACCTGATCTTTCCAGTGACCGTTGGCCTTTTTCTGGAGACCCGAAGGCTAGTCGGAAGGTAAAATTAGGGTTTCCTATTTTTAAGGATGTCTTTGCTCAGAGTTGGTGGACTCAATGGCGGATTCTTTCTGGATTTTCAGAGAGCTTCACAGTGGTATGTTCATTTCGACATTCGGAGCACTTTCAGGAATTTACTATTTTTAGTAAGTTCGGGATTGGCACCAGAACGGGATTTTGAGAATGGGGTTGGATTCGTCTTGTCAAGACCTTTCCAACGAGCTATAGATCATTGGTTTCCGACATCATCTTGGCCTCCGTTTTAAAGTCCGTAAATTAAACATTATTATTTAATTTTGGACCTTGGTGCCTAGGCTCAATGACTTAATGTTGAGGTTGAAAAAAAATTAAAGAGGATTATATTATTTTCCCTTTCATGTTTTATCCCATATACAAGAAGATTTTAGAGACTCCCAGTTGGAAAAGTATAAAATGAGTGCTCTCATTTCATCATCTTTGTCTACAGGAATGTTTTGCTGCCAGATTGGCTTTGGGATCGCTTCGAGGAATGAAGGCCTCCTAGCTCGGGCATCGCTTCTTGTTTGAGAGACAACAACTAGTGGTGATTTAGTTTAGTTTTATGAGTTCATTGGGTTTTGTGCATTGTAATCTGCATTGTGTCTAATTAGTATTCTGATTTTGCATATTAGAGGTTTCCAGATCTTACATTTTAGCTACCGCAGATTCGAATTTTAATTTGTAAATCCAAAAATACCAAAAAGATTGTTCTGGGTATTGTGTCATTGCATCTTATTGGTAAGGGCGCCCCTTCATGAATATTTGCAGATTTTAATACGAAGCTTATGATTTTATAATGCAAATCCGTCATTCCTTGAAGGTTGTACTTTCTAGAGTGCATTGGGATTCGTGTCAGTAATTAATAACCATATTTAGATGCCATTTCTTATTACTAAGTTAGGCGCCATCATTTTGAGGGTCTATTGCATCAAATTTGAGATCATTAGGGTGAGAAATGAGAGAGTTATGAGCATATGAGTAAATTCATAGGTTGTTGGGCCATCATGTTTCAGATCTGCATTGGGTTGCGTGCATCAAATAAATAATATCTTTTGAGTGAGTTTCAGTGTTCTGATTTGGTCGCCATCATACTAGAGTCATTGTGCAATTCATTTCATGAAAATTGATGAAGTTTTGAGCAAGTTGTGAGTGAAATTGTGAAGTACAGGGCTGCTGTTCGTGCACACGAAAATCTGGACTGTCATAATCAGAATGTGAGGTTGGTCTGCTTGTTGTACTTTCAGATCTAATCCTTGTTATTCAGTGAAGGAAGTTCAATACATATTATTGCAGCTTGATTTATATGTTGATCCACATTCAAAGCAAGATCTTATCATTCATATTGTAAACTGGCAGTAGTACTGACAGTATAGTTATTCTTGCTCATCATAGTTTGTAATGTTCAGCTTCTCGTTCAGTAATTGTTTGTAATAGATAAATCTCCGACCTATGGTAGCTACTCTCCCACTCTGGGTTAGCAAACACATTATGGGTGTTGAGTATTTCCAGCTTTCAGCATTTTCTTTCTAACACTGTTATTTGTAATCACTCCGTCATATGGTCGCCCCTCACTCCGCATTGGATTGGGTAGCACATACTTGACGTTGAGTTCCCTTTCAGCGTTTCCCTTTCAAGCAATTTTATTGTAATCACTCCGTCATATGGCCGCCCCTCACTCCGCATTGGATTGGGTAGCACATACTTGACGTCGAGTTCCTTTTTCGGCTTTTAGAATAGCAGATCCTCTGACCAATGCTCGCCATCATCGGCGCCATTCTGGTTAGAGTTATAGCATAAGCAGTTTGTTTTAGATCCTCTGACCAATGCTCGCCATCATCGGCGCCATTCTGGTTATTGTTGTTTCAGTACGTTTGGGTTTATCTTCTAACCTTAACGGGTACTTGCTTGTAATGTTGAAATCTGTTAATTAAAAAAATCAAAAAATTTGGCTCGGGATATTTCAGCAGCGAACACATTGGAGACCTTCCCTAGGTCAGCGAACCTATTAGGAAGAATTAATTTGGCTGTTGGGACAGATTTGATGAGGGTTTGTGGAATTTGATCATTCATATCTTCAGCGGGTATTTTATTGTAATTTTCAGTCATATATAATATTCAGAAGGTACTATATGCAGCTGAATATTTATAATTTTTGACAAGTATTTTAGGAATGAAATATTGCATTTGTGCCTTAAAATTGGTATATATAGAATTCTGATTTTTATTTGCTTCGGGTTTGAATCAGAAGTTGCATGTGTTTATGTCAGGGTTTGTTGGAAAACCCAAATTGTTCTAATTCTGCACTAAAAGGGACATTATAGTTCAGTTCCCAAGAGCAGAGAGAGTGAGAGAGAAGAGACAAGACTTGCAGAGCTTCCTAGTGTGATGTTTGTCCAGAATATAGTGTAACCAATCCGCGAGAGACTAAGAATGTTTGTCTTCTTCATAGTTCAATAGGAAAGTGTGTGTGATGAAAGCTCTATAATATTTATCATTCATCAATAGCAAAGGTGTGTCTGGGTTCAACTCTCAATCTATGTGTCCATTTGAGAGTGAAGTGTGTCTAGGTTACGGACTAAAGCAGTCATTAAATTGGCCCTCTCATTCTTGTCTACATCAATTGGTATCATTGTTGGGTTGAGTGTGTGAGGCTCTAGTTGAGTCAAGTTGCAGGTTGTGAAAGAGAAACCTGCATAGTTATTGTTGAGAGTTATGAAGGAAAGAAATGGAACATAGAGGAGCACCCCATGCAAGAGGAGGAAGAGCACCTAGAATTGTAAATTTGGTAGAGATATTGAGGGGAATCCAAGAAAGGTTAGATGTTATGAGGACTACACAAAGGAGAGGAACTATTATTGTAGATGTAAGTGATGATGATGGAGCACAAAAGATTTAAGTTGAAGAGATAGTAAATGAGCCTAAAGGCAAATTTCTAAAGGTTATTACTAAGATGGGTAGCAAGCCTAAGTTGGACACCCGTAGTTATGGAGGAAGTTTATGCCCTGAGGATCTCATTGACTGGATCACAAAATTGAATAAGTATTTTGAGTATGAGTCAATCATGGGTCCCAAGAGAGTGAAGTTTGAATACACCAAGCTGAATGGGCATGCATCCTTGTGGTGGGATCATGTGCCACTGGAAAGGGAGAGAAGAGGCAAAGGCAAAATCAAGACCAAATGGTAAGTTTTTACATTCTGATTATCAGTTGAGTTTGTTCAAAAGTTGCATAATTTGAGACAGAGAGATGAGTCTAGAGAAGATCTCAAGGTATGTGAATGGTCTTCATATTTCCATACAAAATGATTTGTAATGTTTAAGTTGAAGTCGGTAGAAAAAGCCTATCAATGTGCATTGAAGGCAGATGTAGACACCTAAATTCTGCCACATTTAGTGTCGTAATTAACTTAGCTTAATATCGACACATAACCCAACCACCACCACCACAAATTCGAATTTTATCCTAAGGTCCATTAATATCATTTCTCTCCCTTTTTCGAATAATTAATTAATCATGCACACATACTTCCACAATATCCAAGTGATTGCTCAATGTGCAGTAGTGTATAAATAGGGCAAATGTTTGAGTAATTTGAAATTTAGTAAGAATAGGGCAAATTTGCAATGTGCAGTAGTGTATAAATGTTTGATAGATAAGTGCCAAGTGGTTAACAAGTAAGGGTTTGATTTGTATTTAAATGAATTCATTTGGGTAATTTCGCATGCCACTAACACGCTAGGCGAATGGGCTGACCCATTGAAATAATTTGATTTTAAAAAATAGCTATTGTTGGGCACGGGTCAGTAACTTTATCCTCAAATCAGTTTTGTTGAAAAAATTGTTTGAGCCAAATGTTAGTTTCTAGGAAACATGAATGCAGATCTAACGACGAGATGTGTAAGTAATATATTTAGCTGATTTGACATAGACTAAAATGTTCTTGTAAGTGGTTGACATAAAAATGGGAGGGTCAGATTCATAGCAAGCATGTAGATGTGAGAGAATGGCAAATAAGTGACATATATGTGTGCACAAGTCATCTATGGTGAAGGTAGGTCAAAAATTACATTGTCAAGTGTCTAATACCATATTTTAGTATCTAAACCTAGATCTAGTGCTCGCGATTAGGGAGTCCAATGAACAACAAACTTAGACCATGTAGCCTCTCAACTCACTATGCACAAAAGTTAAAATAAACCTACTTTTTATTAATAAAATGGTAGGCTACATATTTTTTAGCGCAACCCTTCTATCCTATGGCTTGGTGCTACTACCCTATTACAATGGAGCTGTTGGCTCTTACCATGCTAAAGTTACTCAACTTGACTTCTGCCAAACCTATGGCTATGCCTCTTCTTTTCAGGAGGATGTCCTTCTCTAAGGATCATTTTGAATTGAATACCTTCATCTTCCCCAGCACGTTGTTATATAGGCTTGCCTTATGAGGGATGCGTTGCCTTCGGATCATACAAGCACCTTGATTAGTCGACACGTGTCCCTGAAGGTTGTGCGCTTTCCACTCAAGTTGGATGATCAACTTGTGTCTTGTAAACTCATCTTCAAGAAGATCAGAATCAATTAGTCAAAAGACTTACTAGATCTTGGTGTGCATTATAGCCTACGCACATAGTGAAGAGAACATTTCCTTCCAACCTCGCAATGTGTTGTGTCTCAGCCATTCCTATGTGCATCAAACATGTTCCACTCATTGCATGTCATAACCTTCGCACACTGATGCCTTGGGGCACTTGTTGCAAGTCTTGGGATCCATTGCACATGACTATGCAAGCCTCAGCTTCTTCGTTCTACTCCTACATCTTTCCGCACAAATCTTCCTTTCGCACATCTACACCAATATGTGCTCTTGCCTTAGCCAAAACTATACAACATCTGCTAAGTACGATAATTAGTTGTCTTTATGACAACATTTCCCTAGCTAAAGCTTTTTCTTCATCCTTCTTCCCTTAGACATTAGACACATGCCTTAGAACTTGAGCATCTTCTCCACTCTATGCCTCTCGAACGGCATACTTTGTCCATATCATAGCTGCTATCACTCTCTTTTGCAGCACTCCTAGATCTTCCTTCTCGAAAGCTAAGATAACATCATATTCACCCTCATACAAAACCTCTTGTGCGAGGATTTCTTCCTCTCTGCTCTCTATCTGACTTGGATCAAACTCAGTCCTCTCAAGGCTACTTATAACATTTTCCCTGTTGCACACAACAACCTTTGGTTGCGCATAAGGAAACCCTCCCTTTGCATCTTTCTCTAAGGAAAGATCTGCTCCACTCCATAATTGCTTTGCGGATGTCTACTCTGGGAAGAAGTTCTCTTAAGCACTTCCTCTGCTTCCATCTCTTCTAAAGGGTGCTACCCTTGATCTAGTCACCCTCTTAAACACCTCCATCTCTTCTAAAGGGTGCTCCCCTTGATCTAGTGACCACACACAATCCTTTTACCCTTCGCCGCTCCACATAATAGTCTCACGTTGTTTCTTTGATAGTTATCTACACGTTGCCTTTCAAGGCAACCTTTCTTCCCAATCCCTTGCACCACCGAGTTTTTAATCACTTCAACCAATCAAGTTGGTCTCTCGAGTGCACCACTTGTAGAAATATTTGCTTGTTTAACTTTTGTGCTTAGTCATGTGTTTAGCAGTCAAGCCATATCAATTCCATACTTGGTATAGCTAGGCGTGAGCATAGTAGGGTCTGTGGCACACAACATTTAACACAATACTGCACTGGCATCAATTTCACACAAGGCACAAGCCTTGTGCGCTCCCCTGAAGCGCAATAGCAAAGGAACTGGGCCCGCGTTGGGCTAGTTAAAACATGGCACAACCTTGGTGTCTATGGGACCTAGTCATTTGTGAAACGGCTTAGGTGGTCTATCGGTGCAAGGCCATTCCAAGTAAGGTCAATAGGCACGAGCCTATTCAAGGGCACAAGTCTTTTTGAGTAAGTTCATGTTTGGCTAGACAGAGCTCTTAATGGCACAAGTTGTGGGAATAGCGAGTTAAGGGTCATTCAGGCACTTAGCCAAGTCATGGGAATGGCTTATGTTCAAGTGCTCATTCTTCAAGTTAGCGCTCTAGGCCCAGGTATAAGGAACTCAGCGTATACCAGTTCCAACACTTAGTGGATTTCCTAGGCATCCCAAAGTCGCTATATGGCATAGTGATGCCATTGGCGACTTGGAACAAACCTTCACATCGCAATGCATTACCCCAATGAAAACTATAGCATTATTCACACGAACTTAGGTCGCAAACATATAACAATGCTAAACTATGTGGAAAGAATTAGCAATCAAGAAGGTATGCAACACCATTTCTATTAACCCAAAGTTTGTCAATACAAAGTATAGTTTATATAAACAAAGCATACGCTCATCTAAGTTCTACTACAAGCCCCGTGACTCACAGGCGAGCTTGGGCAATACATGGTGATTCTTCGAAGTATTCCTTCTGGTTTTTAAGCCAAAAATCATGTATAATCCTAGAACTAATCCTGCAAAGCTTCACTACCATTAGTCGCCTTTTTTAGTCTTAATATTCAAGCTCGTTTAAATTGGCGAAGGGGCATCTTCTTGCCAGGTTGGATGGGTGCATGTCGGATGTTGAGCTGTCGCTAGGGGTTGTTATGTCATCAGCTCCACCACTCTGACACCCGTGCTCTCCAACCGCCACATGCAAGCACTCAACGAGATTCTCCTTCAAACCTAGGCACTAAACAATTCCCTGCCAGCTGACATAAGATCGTCAAAAATTCTTCCAACTGGCACTAACGGTTTCAAAAGGGCAATCATTTTCACGACTACCACACGTCAAGATGCATCGATTTGGCACGGTCCACTATGTGAGTTACAAAAAAGAGGGCCCAACATTACCCCATACAAAATTGCTAATCCACCCCGGACTAGTCTTTTAGTGCCTTTGGTGCGCAAAATTCGGGCACACCCTGCTCTTGTTCCGCCTTGAAGTTTTTGAAGCCCTGGATCATAAGCTTGATCTCTTCAACAATGCCTTCTACTTTAGTCGATGCAGCCTCGAGGGCGAGCATGTCCGTGCTTTCCAATCTTTTATGAAGGCTTCAAGCCTTTCCCTGCTCGCCTTACCCCGCCATCCAGAATATCCCCTTGCTCACTCGCCTTTGTTTGAAAGGCACGGAAGAGGGCTTCCAGTTCTTGTTTTTGGGTGTTCAGCTTGGCGCTTAAGTTATTGACATGCGCCATCACTTGCACGTGCTCGGTCCGGCTCACTGTGAAAGAGTGTTTAATCAAGGCGTCTTTCTCCACCTTTTTAAGACACACGTCAATGACCGTTGTTTGAGTGGCGAAGTTGCAAAAGATTGCATCTGCTTCTTCCATGCCCTCTTCCAGTTTGGCAAAGAGGTCTTCTACCACATCGAGCTTTTTGTTTAGCTCTCTTTTGATGGCCTCACAGGGGTCTTCTTGCTCCTCTAGCACCGGCTTCATTTGGGGCAGCATTTGCTCAATTAGTGCGCATACCTTATCTACTTCATTCATCTCTGAAGTATCAACACCATCCAACAGGGATGGCTCCGCTTCTTTGACACGCTCGACTAGCTATTTGAGCTTGAGCTTTGTTGCTTTTAGCTCTTCTTCTCCCTCTTGCGCTATCTTCTTCCAACCATTGGCGTGAACATCCTTGATGATGTTCTTGCATTCTACTGATGGGGCCATCTTAATAAGGGCGTTGGTTGATGTTATGGGGTTCATCTCTCAAGGATTTATAAGATGGTAGTCATGCCCCTCTTTTGGCTTCTTGGCAAGCCGAAGTGCTTTTTCCAGAACCTCAAACTGAGGCTCGTCCATGTAGCAATCTAGTGCCCAAGAAAATTGATGGCACGACAAGGTTGTGGCAGTCTTTGAGGGCATGTACTCCATATAAAAGTCGTCATCCTCTTTGAACCCCTACTGCGCTTTTTCTCAATTGCTCAATTCATACTCTTCTTCCTCACTCAGCTCTTTTTCTTCTTTGTTGGCGCTGGTGCTTTCGCCATTGCCTTCTCCTTTTTCTCCATTCTAGGGGTTCTTCACCGGACTTCTCCCCTTGGTCCGCTTCTTTTTCTTCGGCACTAGACTCACCATCATGATCTCCTTCTCGTAGGGATTCTTTCGCGGACTTTTCCCCCTTGTCCGTTTCCTCCTCTTGTCACGGCTCTCTAGCGCGAGCTTCCTCGGTGCCAGCATTTCTCTCCTCTTGCCCCAACAGGGTCTATGCTTCCTTCTCTATTTGTTTTTCTAAGGTGCCAGCATCGCCTTCTTTGTCTCTAGGGGCCCCTCGAAGCTAGGGCACGCTTGCTATGCAGCTTCTTCTGTCATTCTGGTGGAGTCGCTAGGCACCTTTTCTGGTACTTTTTCCTTTCTAGGTTCCGCACTAGCGACAATCTTCTTCACTCTTTCCTTCACCATCTTGGCCCTTTCTGCTTGGGCCTCTTTTTCCTCTCTCCTTCCTCCTAACCTTCTCCTCGGCCTTTCTCTCTACTTCCTCTTTCCTAGATTTTTCCTTCTCAGCGTTCCTTCGTGCAGTTTGCGCCTTGCATTTCTTTTCTCTTGCCTTTATCTCCTCGGCCTCTATTCGATCAATTTCCACTTGGGACATGCCCTTGGCCCTCATGACCTCTCGCTTTACAGTTCAATTCTAGTGCCGCATCGATGTGTTCTTGGGGTAGGCCCATGTCCTCCCATTTGCACTTCAATTTTTCCTCAGTTGATGCGCCTGAGGGTATTTGCTTCTTCATGCGCTTCCGCCTCTCCGGGCTCTTCATGCGCTTCCGCCTCTTCAGGCTCTTCACTTGTTTCTCCTTCCTTCCTCCCTTCTTTTCTCTGCTCCTCGGCCTCAACCATCTCAATAACTTCCTTTCATATTTCGGCTTTTGTCATTTCTTCTCTTTGCTCCCTAGCTCCTGCGCCCTCTATATCTCGGCTTCACTGAAGCCGAGTTTCTTCCATCTCTGCATCTTCTTCTCCAGCTCAGTTTGAGGTGGTGGGGAGGGGGTCCTTTCACTCAACGAGGAGTCGTCTTCCTCAGGCACGATATATACACCCCTCCCGACTATTTCTTCCTCCATCTCCTCTTCCTCCCCTTCCTCCTCTATGTCGGAAAGAATTATCTTGGGTACCGGAATATGCACCTTCCCCTTCTTTGCGTCAGGATAAGTCTTCGACACAAATTTCATGCGCTTCCTGGACAGGGCCGAAGAAGAGGCTTCTTCACCTGATGCGATTTTCAGCTTTAAGCGCTCCTCTGTTTCTTCCAAAGTCTCCCCCCTCTTCCTCTCGAGAGACTTCTTTTATGGTGGCGCTGAGGTCCCGTCATCACTGATCCGGATAGGAGGATCGATGCTCTATGCTACGCTTTCTTCCAGGGCTGCCTTCTTCCTTGGCTTCATTTCATAGTAAAGCCTATGGATGAAGCCAGCTATGGTTGCCTTTAGGAGGGGATCTATGTCGGCGCAAACCGACTCATCTTCTTCATCTTCGATGGACTTTCCATTGGCATGGACAAACTAGCGCCATAATCTACACCTCTCCATATCCAGTTCCTTGACTGGAATGTCTAGTTGTTGCACATTGGGGATCTGCCATAGCGCGGCCTTGAAGTATCTCGCTGAGAAGGCATAGGGGAGCTTCAACCACCCCAACATGTTGCCATCAACCAGCAACAAGTGCACTACATAGCAGTGTTGCATCACGGCAAAGGCCGTCGTTCCATATAGGCTCTTGGGGAGCTCTTGAGGAATGCGCCACTCCAGTCCGAAGGCTTCTATGTATTTCTCACATAATCTCATCACACGCATTTTGTATTTAGCACTGAAGGAGGTGGGGCAAGTGAAGTCTCTATATTTTTGCGCTAGGGAATCATTGTGTTCTGGGAAAACCCAGAGGTCATCCTCATTCCCATTAGGGATCCCAATTTCCTCCATGACAATTAATATAAGGATGGTCCCCCACCTAAAGGTCCCTTTCACGCTATGGCACTCCAGCACATTTTTCACCACCTCTTCGGCGATGAACTTTGCAATGTTGAATTGCACACCTTGCGCCATGTGATATGCAATGCATAGGTATGCCTTTGACACATCGGTCCATTGACTGCATGGGCAAAGCTTGGAACTTACAAGGCGCACCGCCGCCCTCATGATGGGGTCCTCGCACTTGTTGATGGGGAACGCGAAACCCCCCTTGAAATACTTAAGGAGCTGAGCTATGTGCTCCACCTCTTCATCATCATCCATCATTTGATGGATGTCTTTACCGGCATCTGGGAGCCCGGTTATTCTCTTCATCAACTGCGCTGAAATATTCATGCGCCTGCCTGCAAAGTACATGCGGTCCTCGTGGACGCGCGAGAGTAGGAACTGTACAAGTTCCTTTGGCTTCCCAAAGTAGGGCAACTCATAGAGTTGACTTGTACCCACAGCTGTCAACTTGTCTCAAATTGAGACATCGAACAAGGCATCGCCTTGTGTCGTCTTGCGCCTTGTGTCCACCATCCAATCTTGCGCCAAGTCTTGCAAGTGACTTGACGTCCGATGGTTATATTCCTCAGGTTGGCAGATGTGTGAAAACGAATGCCAACTCTCCCCTACTACAACCTCTAGAGGAAATTGCATGAACTGATAGGACATCTTAGTTATCGCCTCGGTGTCAACTTCCATGATGCTAACTGCTTCGACCGGCTGCACCTTGGTTTTGGCAGCCGTCGTTTCTTCCACAATCCTAACCCACTTGGGTTCCTATTGCACCGTTTCGGAGCTCGATGCCTTGCGTTTCTTCACCATCCTGAATCTACTTGTGCTGAACCTTGGTAGGTGCAAGTTGTCAAAGCCTCGAATGGTGGTCGGTGCTTCTACAATCACGGGATCTGCGACTGCACCCTCAACTCCCGAGCTTCGTTGGCCGTTAATGGCAGCCTAGGTGACACCTCGTTTAAATTGTCTGTTTCCTGCACAATTCACTCTCAACCCCCGTCTAGACTAATGTCAATGCAAACACAATTCCCCTATTGCTTAATTGTTCACTTTTGGTGCTTCGGGGTGTTCGAATTCTTGCTATGATGGGGTTCTTCCACTTCGGCTCACTGGTTTTTTTGCTTAGGTTCGCTTTAAGTCTCGAATTAGCTTAAACTTTGTAACCTAAGCAAGTCTACCACTTGTTATTTTATACATTTCTCTCTCAACTACCGTTATTAATACAGGCTTTATGTCATAGGTGCCTCGATTTCTTGGAAAACGCAAAGATCTGCAAAATCCTCGAGAATCCCTTATTAACGCATTAATTGTGTATCTTTGTGTCGCCACCACCTCATTGAACGCTCCTAACGGCTTTTTCGACAAAGTGACGTGTGCTTCAAACGGTCACTTTCCTCTCATTTCTAGGTGGACGTTAGTTGTCTTAGTAGACTTTCCTTTGTGCTTGTTCACTTGGCACAACCTTCACCTTCCTTGTGGCAACTTGGGTGCAACGCCTCACATGCACGCGATTTAGCCTCCTCGGTTCCACTTTCTCTTCTAGTTGCACTTCCATTTCAAGCGTGCTTCTCTGTTTTGGTCGGTTTCTTGCACTTCGTCTTGCCTTGGTCTGTCCTACCCCATACAAATCCCTTGCGCTGACCCTCCAACGCTTTGTTTTCTATTATTGTTTTCTTGCGCACAGTTAAATTGTTCGTCTTCACTTTCGATCATGCACCCAACCGTGTTGAGCATCTTTACCTTGTTCCTTAGTCTCTGGCACATGAGCAATTGATGCGCCTCTTTCTAATTGTGGCGCAATGGTTATCCTTGCACTTATGTACGTTGTACTTTTGTCCTGAAATCTTCAAAGTCTGGTAACTTCCTTGTGCCCAAAAACTTAGGTGTCTGGCCCTAGGTGCTTAGAAATCAAATGGGCTCGACTCACCCAACTGGTATTATGCGTGGAAGCGCCAAAGTAGTTCATTCGTAGGCCTCTAAGAGCCTTGCAATGCTCACCTTGCACACATGGATCTTGTGCATTTTTAGCTTGTGTTTGGTGAGTCTCACGCACCCATGATTTAGATCTCTGGGCTCATGCACTTAGACGGTGCAAGTGCTCAACTCACCCAGTTGGAATTATGCATAAGAGGCCACACAAATTCACTGGAGTTAGATTAGATTCACGCGCCCATAACTTAGGTGTCGTGGCCTCATGTCCTCAGAAAGCACAAGTGCTCAATCCACTCGGCTGGAATTATGCGTGAAGTGCCAGCAAATAAGTTCTTGCGGCCGTCGTGCACCACTTATTGCCTCTTTACACTATACAAGGAATAGAAACAAAATTAAAGAGAACGGTTCAGCTTGCGCCAAACTGTCTTCTAGTCAACTCAACTCCAATCGACTTGTGACCAAAAAGTCGGTGTCCTTATGGCGCAAGCGCCATCTTGCTGCCGATACGACTTCAATCGGTTGCCATTGAAATGCCTGGGAGCATTTCACTGGACAACATGCGAACTTGCATGTGCCTGTCTCCAATATGTGGTGGATGATGTAGGGGCACATCCACCTTATTTGCAATTTGTCTGGGTGCTTAAGGTACTTCGAGTCATAGAGTAGCACTAATGCTCCTTCAATCAGCTCCTTGTGCTTGATGTGTTTGTCATGGCAGAGCTTCTAGAGTGCCTTTTCGATTTGTTGACTCCATCTTGCTTGGGCACACTTTTCATCTAAGCGCTCCAAGTCTTCCAACCTCTTGCTCAAAGATTCTTGGTCGTTTAAGCGACCAATCTGTGCAATGCGTAAGGATGGCACCATCAATTCCATGGGGAGAATTGCTTCAGCGCCAAACACTAGTTGAAAGGGTGTAGCCTTGTTTAGGCGTTTATATGTCATGCGGTACGCCCATAGTATTGTTGAGACACGATCATCCCAATCCTTGAGACCAATGTCGCATATCTTTGTTAGGCACGTTCCCAGGGTCTTGTTGAATGCTTCAGCTGTGTCGTTTGCTTGTGGATGATACGAGGTGGTCTTGTCGTGCGCCACCATGTATTCAGTTAAGAGGATGTGCACCGTCTCGTTGATGAAATGAGTGCCCCTGTCGCTAGTTAGACTTAATGGGCACCCATATCGACTTATTATGTTCTCCCAGATGAAGCGTGCAGCTGTGCAGTCTCTTGTCGACGCAACCTCAACCCACTTAGTGAAGTAGTCAGTTGCCGCCAAGATATACCTTGCACCTGTGCACTGTGTTGCGGGAGTTATTGGTCCAACAAAATCAATGGCCCATTTCTCGAATGGCACCTGGGCAAGAATGGGGATGAGAAGCATCTCATCCCGGTGGTTGGGCTTCCCAGTGCATTGGCATGTGTCGCATGCCTTGGCACACTCCTTTGCGTCTTGGAACAGGCTTGGCCACCACAACCCTGACTGCAATATCTTGCGTGTCGTTGCGCTTCCAATGCAATGGCCTCCTACGATTCCTTCATGCGCTTCTTGTAAGATGGGATCCCTTTCATGTTCCAAAACGCACTGACACAAGACTTCATCTCTACCTAGGTTGTACAGCGCCCCCTCTATGAGCTAGAAGGGGGCAGTGTGAACCGCAAGTTGTTTCTTCTCCTTTTTCGACATGGTCTGGGGTCCAAACATAGACGTTAGGAAAGCATCAATCTCTGCCAAGTCTTCAAGGATGCACTGGACTCTATACAGTTGCGCGTCCAACATGTCCTCAATCGACGTTGTCGCATCGCCAAAATTTATGAGGGGTAAATGGTCTGGCCCCAAGTTCTGCTTTCCAGGTTTAACAATGGAGAACTGGAATTCCTAGAATAGGACCATCCATCTGCATATGTGCCCGTGTAAAACAGGTTGTTCACGAGGTACTTGAGCACCTCATGATCAGTGAAAAAGATGAATGGGGTCGCCAATAGGTATTGCCTAAATTTTTGTTAAAACATAGACCATTGTCAGTGCCTCGCACTCGATGGTGGTGTAATTTTGTTCCACTTGTGTCAATTTCCTGCTTGCGAAGGAGATGGGGTAGTCCATCTTGCCCTTGCCTGGTTGCGCCAATATGGCGCCAATTACAAAACCTGAAGCATCAACATGGACGTGGAAAGGACTAGTCTAGTCTGGGAATTGCAGAATTGGCGCGCTAGCCAACTTCAGCTTCAGTGTTTCAAAAACCTCTTGCGTCCCACCCCAATAGAAAGGGGCCATCTTTGCGCAAGAGCTCCTCTAGAGGCGCTACGATCTTCGCATGGCTCCATATAAACTTCCTGTAGTAGCCACAATGGCCTAGAAAGGTGCAGACGTCTTTCTACATGGAAGGAGTCTAGAGCTGAATTATGATGGCTATCTTTGCAAGGTCAACACGCAAACCGTCCTTGCAGACGATGTGATCGAGCAATGTCCCAAAGGGGGTTTCAAAGACGCACTTCTTCAGATTTAATGATATTTGGAGCTGCCTGCACCTCTCGAACATGAGGTGCAGATTGTCATAGTGGTCCTTTACAAGGTCGTACACAGTCCAATCATCGAGATAGACTTGGAGGAATGTATGGATGAAGTCCTTGAAACCAGTGATCACCACCCTAGAGACTACAGTTGGCACATTCTTGAGTCCAAAGGGCATCACATTATAAGCAAAAAAAACCCCATTCAGTCGCAAAGGTTGTTTTGGGCTTATCCTCCTCAATCTGCACCTGGTGGTAGCCTAAGAATCCATCTGTGAAAGTATAAATTTTGCAACTTGCGACATCATCCAGGACCTCGTCAGTGAACGGTGTTGGGAATGGGTCAGTGACGTAGGCAACGTTCAATAGTCTATAGTCGATGCAAATCCATATGCACCCATCCTTCTTGATGCTTATGACCATTGGGCTCACCCATTCCGACTCTTGTATAGGATAGATAACGCTCGTGGCCAGCATTCCATCAATCTCTGTTTTCACTTTGGCGTAGAGGTTGGGGTTCATTCTATACGAGCGCTTCTTGACAAGTCTTGCACCATCTACCAACTTGATACCCATTTTGCCAAGGGAAAGGTGGGTGCCCTTCATGTCCTGGTGGTTGTGCGAGAACAAGTCCTAAAATTCCTTCAAGAGGTCTATGATTTGTGCCATCTCAGCCTCAGATCAATAAGCGCCTATAGTGGCAATCTTTGGCTCGCCTTCTACACTGATGTCTACTTTCGTGGTCTTGAGTGGCGCGTGGTAGGGTTCATTCCTCTCCTGATGAGAGTCTTCAACTTGCCTTGTCCCCTCAGTTATGTCAATTTAAAGATGAGTTGGATCTTCTTCGCTGGGTCACTATCGTCCACAAGGCGCACAAGTTTTTGTCTTCCTGTTAGAGCCTTCCTATTGTGCTCTTTCCAAGTCTCGTCATCCTCTTCTTTGGAGTCACTATTGAGCGTTTTTCTTCAAAAAACGTCAGGAGCGCTAGTCCTTTCTCCCTGAACATGTCTATAAGGCACTCTTCCAAGATGGCAGTGTCCTCAAATACTACCCTGCAAATGACTTGCAGTGGCTCTAGTAGCTCTAAGTTCTATGAAGAGAAGGAGAAGGTGTGTACGAACCTCTCCTTGAGCACCTCCCAGTCTCCAGTCTCTCGACACGTTTCATTCAAAACGTACCACGCTCGCGCCCATGTTTTCAAAGTTCTGTAGAAGGCATGCACACACAGGGTTTTGGGCGTGTTCTCGCCGCAGATAGTCCAGGTTTCTTCACACAAATGCACATGCGCAATTGGGTCAAAATCCCCTTAGTAAACAGGTATGTCTAAGTCCTCATTACTCCTTCCAAACCTAGTACATATCGCTGCCTTCACATCTTGCCACGTTGGCAAGCTAGGCCTCTGCACTGCCCACCAATGAGTAGCGGTGCTCTTTAGGGAATGCACTAGTGCACCCATCCTGTCTATTTCCTTGGGCTCCCTCCATATTTTGGAAGCACAACAAGCTTCCCTTTACTCAGCAGAAACACCCGTTTCCCTTCCTTTTTGGCGTGGGGAACCCATTTCTTCGGAGTGCGCTCAATCCTAATCAATCTTATTCTGGTTGGTCTTGGCACAATTGTCCACACTAGACGGCACCTTTGGCCAGTCACTTCATAAGCCTCTTCGACCCATCGATCGCAAGCTAAATCAATTGTGTCGAATGCCGATTGTCCATCCTCCCATTCGAGCACTCCTTGGTCACTTGGTTTAAGCTTCTTGGTGCCCCACGCCGTGATGTTATAAACGTGGTTGATCTCGTCTTCAAGATCAACACTCTCCACATATGGAGGCCCTTGATCACTTGATAGGGGAATCACCACCCTCTCTATGTCGTTCTCAAAAGTCATGTAGTGCTTCTTGAAGCACATGTTCGCGTTGTTGGCGTAGCACCATGGCCTACCTAAGAGCGCTGGATAGTTATCTTGTTCTGCCAATTTGATTACCTCGAAATCGGCTCGGAACTCGACGCCCATGATGTCTACAATGGCACCCTTCAAGATCCCAATAGGTTGATAAACAACATATGAGGGGAGGGCTTCAAGGGTGGTCATCCCATCTTTTCCCAGGTGGTTTTTGTGAGAATGTTAACCTCTGTGCCTGTGTCCATAAGGACTTCACAAACAGACCATCCATCGATGGTGGCGTTTATTAGTAGTTCTTGGTCATACTGTGCGTTTTGAGTATGCCTTCATGTGCCTGCTCCATATGCAACGCAGCAACTTCAAGCATCTGAGGCTCAGCCTCCTCTAGTCTCTTCCCTGCATGCTCTAAAAGCTTTTTCAACAAGGGCAACATCCCTTCAGATTGCAGGAGGCGCAAGATCTCGGTCAACTCCTGGACTTCAGCCCCCTGGCTATCTTGCTTCCTACGTGAGGCACTTGCTTGCGCCTCTAGATCCCTAGCCAGTTGGAGCTCTCCCTACAGATTTTGTATTACGCTCATGGCTTGTTGCAGGACGTCCTTCTGTCATGTCGAGTCAGGGTAGGGCGCAACCCTTGGCTTAGGTCACGCTATGTGCTCAGTGCGGCTTGGCTCGCCATACTCTAAGCACAGTTCTTTTGTCGGCGCTATAGGCGACTGAGTGGTGAACCCACTCTAAGGTGTGGTCTGCACCTTAGATGGCTCCTTGCGAGTCTATTGAGGCTTGGGAGCCCATTTTTATTCTTTTTGCTCGCACCTAACCATGGCAGCACCCTTATTTGCGCCAGGCCGACCTTGAGTAAGCTTTTTATACAAGTTCGAACAATCCTCAACCACATGTGGTCCTCAACAATACCCACACGTTGGGTATGTGGGGCAGTCACGCTGGTAATGCTCGATCAACCCGCACTTATAACATTATTGCGGTGGGAATCTTCCTCCACCGCGTCCTCCACCTCGCCCGCACATGCCTCGTTGATTTCCATAGCCAGCATTTTGCTGGCCATAGCCTTTGTTTCCTTGGCCCGCCTGCCCACTGGCTGTGGTCGTTGCCTACCTCATGCCTCCTTCCATATTTTGGCACATCTCATCAATGACTCAGCAATCCATTGTTGAATGAGTATAGGCATCGCACATCTTGCAATATATGGTAGTGTTTACTTGACTGGCATATTGCAACAGGGAACAGTTTTGTGAGTCATGCAGCCCATGACAAACTTCACAACTGAGAAGTAAGGTGCAGACATTTCTACGTGAGCAATTGTTCGTGTTATGCCCCTCCATCTCACAGTCATTACACCACAATCCACTGCGAGTGTTATGCGTCGAACCAGCAGTCAGCTTCTGCAACTGGGAGGCCATTGATGCAATTTGCGCCTCCATAAATGGGCTGATCCTGGTGTCGATGTTGTTGCCTACTGCCTCGACACGGAGTGCGGCTTCATGCACTTCGCGGGGGTCTATGAAGGTCTTCATAGACAACACTCTTCTGAAAGGTACTAGCAGGTTCGCAACAAACCATTGTGCATGTTGGGAGGGGTGGATATCATATGGAAGCTGAGAAAGGAGGGTCTTAAACCGCACGTCATATAGGGGCGCACCTCGAATAGCCCTTGGCTGATTTCCTTGAGTGTCACGATGCTCTGTTGCTCAAACTCAGGAATATCAAATCCCTTCAAGAAGGCCTCCATTATATCGTAATCAACCATAGCCTAGTTCGGATCAAATTTTTGATACCAGTTATGGGCATGATCCAGCAAGGTGGTCACAAACTGAGTTGCCTTGCGATCTAATTGGGTAATACCCCGAGTGCGCCATTGAAGTTCACACTTAGGCACATGCTCTGCGACATTCTCTGCATCGCAATACTCGAGCAAGTGCATCGCCATTTCATAATAAATCCGTTGAGGAGGTGGTGCTAGAGTCTGAGGCGTTTGCCCCCAGCATCTGTGTTGGAGGTGGTCCTCCAATGCCTCCGGGTGTAGGGTTGAGCATTGACCCTGTTGGTGTAGGTTGTGCCGTCAAGCTTGACGGCATGGTGTTGTTCACTTGTGGCGTCGAGCCAGTCCCTGCGGGCTGTTGCCCAGTCAACGCAGCTGACATCCTCTGAATGGGAATGCTTGTGCTTATGTTCTGGATCCCTGGGTTGGCGATCACTGGTCTCGTGGTATTCTAGTTCAATTCCTCATAAGGTATCACTTGTTCAATTACAAAGTTTTGGTTCAAAGTTTGAAGTCTATCAAAGTCAATGTCAATAATAGAGTCAGTTATCATTCTTCTATCTTTTGGTGGAGAATCCAGTGCATGAACTTGCACTTCAGGATCAAAGGGGGTAGGTGCTTCTGGCACATCCTCATTTGCCACATCTTGTAAGAACCCAAGGCATTCTGCACCCAACTGTCGAGCTCGGTCTCTTGCTTCCTCCTCTCTCTCATCGTGCTACTGCAATTCAAGGGATCCTTCCCCATGCCCTTCCCGCTCGCTACGAATCCTCTCGGCACTTCTAGGTTCCAAGTCCTCTATCAGCGTGCACCTTTGCTTGTTATAGATTTGCGTTCGAAGCTCTTGGGTGTCAGGTTGCTCGTCCTTTTCCATCGCATCTCACCTACACTACCCCTTCTCACCTCCTGTGCTTGCTCATACGCACAAGGATTTTAGCCTTCCATTCTTCGGTTTCAATACCGTAATCCACTAGCAATTTCTTCAGTTCGGTGTCGAGCCCTCTTATGAACGCGCCCCTTGGTTCAGGAAAGAACTCATACCCTACTTCTTCAAGGCAAGAAAAGGTCGACACTGTGAATTACAACACGTAGTTGTTCAACACACCGCTCCACCACTTGTCTACAACATGCATCCAAACGTCATCTAGGCTCTCAAGCTTCTCTATGTGCTCCTTAGTCCACTTGAGGCACTGGCCGTAGCTTCATCTTCTAGAGGTGGTATAGGCAACCAACCATCGGTACACATGCTCAGGTAGTTCGCAAAAGAACACCTCATACAAACCATCATATAGGTTGGCTTGCACCCATTATCTTGGCTTTTGTCCTTGGCATGTTGGATGCCTTTACGTGAAACTATCTTCCACTTGTTCTAGCCAGCACTCGATGTTCTCGAGCGACAGTCAGAGCATCGTCCTATTGCACCATTGCAGCAACAAAATTCAACACGTGTCCCGACAACAGAACCAAAATGTTGTAGAAAATTTTGCTTGTTTAGCTTTTGTGCTTAGTCATGTTCTTAGCAGTCAAGCCAAGTCAATTCCATACTTGGTACAGCTAGGCACGAGCATAGTAGGGTCTGTGGTGCACAACATTTAACACACTACTGCGTTGGCATCAATTTCACACAAGGCGCAAGCCTTGTGCGCTCACCCAAAACGCAACAACAAAGGAACCAGGCCCGCATTGGGCTAGTTAAAACATGGCACAACCTTGGTGTCAATAGGACCTAGTCATTTGTGAAATGGCTTAGGTGGTCTATCCGCGCAAGGCCATTCCGGGTAAGGTCGATAGGCACGAGCCTATTCAAGGGCACAAGTCTTTTGGAGTAAGTTTGTGTCTCGCTAGACAAAGCTCTTAATGGCGCAAGTTGTGGGGATAGCAAGTTAAGGGTCATTTAGGTGCTTAGCCGAGTCATGGGAATGGCTTATGCTCAAGTGCTCATTCTTCAGGTTAGCGCTCTAAATGCGGGTATAAGGAACTTGACGAATACCAGTTCCAACACTTGGTGGATTTCCTAGGCATCTCGAAGTCACTATATGGCAGTCTTTCAAATCCAACACCCACTCCATCAACAGACAAGGGCCTTCTCTCCCTAAGAACATGGGCGCTCCAACTTCAATTTGTTATGATTATCTCCTCCTCATAGGGTTCTTCTACTCTTCTTCATGGGATTCCCTATCCCAATAACCCTCTTCTATTTTGTTGCCAGTCTCCTTTGCAGTGCATCCAACTTGCCAGCAATCTCCTATATCTTAATGGAGAGACGTGACTTCAGGCCACTCTTCTCATGCATGACTCTTTTCTAAGCCATTTCCTTCCCATTTTGTCCTCTACCCATCAACACACAATGGGAAACAACTTTGACTAGTTGCCTGACAGTTTGGTGTTTGCTAGCCTTTCTCCTTCGCTTTCTCTCTTCCCTATCCTTTACCCACATTTATCACAATGGAGGACAACTTCTCCTTTGCACACCTTCTACCCAACACACTGAGGCAAACACAAAAGAGGAGAACCACTTAAGGTCTACATGTATCTTTGTATTGCTAGGGCCGAACATTCACTCATGGTCACACATTAGCACCTACTCAGACTTGACACACTTAACAGATTTTCATTGCATTAATTTCAAAACATTATAGCGGAAACAAAATCACACTTTAAAACACATTCACACATGCCTCTACAAACTTATTACATCACATAAAAAAGTTGTAGACTCTCATACAATTCCTTCTGAACTGATACAACTCTTTGTTCTACTCCTGGAGAGTTTTGCTCCACAGCGCGTCTCTCCCCAAAACTTTTCAATCCTATACTCCTCTTCTTGACATCCCAAGCTTCATGGGGTGTCTCTTCAACTTCCCTGACCTCCACATAACGTACCATAGTCAAGCACCCTTCAGTTTTCAATATCAACACTTAACTGTCAGGGGATGTTTCATGTTGAACGACAATTAGAAAAACCACCATAACTTCACTGCCGTTAATTCAATTGATATGAAATTTAAAATAAATCTTGTAGAATACATGTTCCATCACCACTTCAAATTTCACCATCTAACTCTAACCGCAGGTAAAGAACAAACTTGTCAAGTGTCGCAAACTACACAAATGACGTTTTCAGGTTGAACGATGGTTACCAAAATTACTACAACTTTACCTCAACTTATCCAATTGATCTGAAATTTGAAACATAACATAATGATTACATTTTTTGTCAACCCACAAAATTTGGTAACCTTATTCTTACCACAACTCTTCCACAAGGTAATAAACCATCAAACTAGATAGATGTCTTTTTTCATTAAATGACAGTTACAAAAATTATCATAACTTTATTGCCACTTATCCAATTGATCTGAAATTTGGAACACACCTTGTAAGCTACATTTTCTTTCACCCCTTCAAGTTTGGTAACCCAACTCTTAACAAAACTCTTCCACAAGGCAATAAACCATCTGCAGACTAGACATGCATTTTTTGGTTGAACAACAATTACAAAAATTGTCATAACTTTGTTGCCACTTATCCAATCGAGCTAAAATTTGGAACACACCTTGTAGACTACAATTTCTATCACCTCTCCAAATTTGGTAGCATAATGCTTATCGCAGCTCTTCCACAAGGTCAAGAACCATCTGCCAAGTCTTCTGACAAATCAACCGGTAGGCCTCTACGGTAACTCCAAATGATCAAAAAATTTGTGCAAAGACTGTAAGTGTTAGTATGATCCCACCAAGTTTCATCATCCAATTCTTTCCACAGTATTTCCATAAGTAAAGAAACCTACTGCTAAGTGTAACAGTCGGTACATTTCTACGATAACTCCAAATGATCTGAAACTTGGTATAGATGTTGTGTCATATGCTATGACCTCACAAAATTTCATCATCTAATTCTTACCGCAGTTGAAAAAATATTTTCGAAAAATGTCCATGTCTTAACAGTCCATGCTAACTGATAAACACAGACAAGATCTCCACACTTTCCCACGACAAAGGAAAACTTTTGCAACAACATTTTAAAGGGTTAGCAAGCTCACACAAACAAAACCACAAACCAAAAACCCAAACAGACACACTGCGCTCTATTTTTGGTTGATGCAAGATTGCACGAACCCTTAGATGCTCCTGCTTCAAACACCTGAGGTTTATAAAATGTGAGCTCCTGCTCACATAGATGGAATAAGTGGCAAAACCACTCTTTTGACTATGAAATATAGTGATCATGGTGTTTCCTTCCAACACACCAAGTACTTCAATTGTTTTTCATTTTTCCTCTTCCTTTTCAAGCTCCTTGCTAGTTTCAATTCCTTTCTTCTATTCTTAACTTGGCTCTTTTTTCCATTTTTTTCTTATCTCTTATCATTCCTTTTGTGGGGTTAGACCAACTATAGTCTCTTTCCTTTGTGGGATTAGACCCATCATAGTTTGTCCTCCTCCGCCAAAGGCTCATCTTTTCCGCTCTCCATCTTGTGGGCTAAAACCCACCTTCATTTGACCACATCCACCAAGATGCTTGTTCTTGCATCTTACTGTCCCATGTGGGCTCAAACCCATCGCAGACCGACCACCTCCTCCTAAAGCCTTCTTGGCTTTGGCTACTCAATATCCAACCTGGTGTTGGATCGCTCTTCTCTGTTTGCAACTATTTTCTCACGGCTTCCATCTCCTCTTCCATTCTCAATATCTTCACAACAGAATCAACACATTTGGGCATCTAAATGATAATCCATAGCCTCTAGTACCACCTCAAGAATAGTCTTCATTGCTTCATTTTTCGTTGTCCTTACTGCTATGTTAAGCAACCTCTCTATCTCTATTGCAACATCATATTTTTCTCCACATTTTTGGCTGACATGCAAATTAGTTGCTCCTCACTTTCTTGAGTGCATAATTTAGCACTTCTAGCTTCAACTCTTTCCCTTGAAAGGCCTTTTTAAATGCCTCCTCTCTCTCTATTTTTGCACCTGCACACTAACTATAGTCACAAATCAGTTTATAAACATGAGACCTAACAATCCTCATCAATGCTTCCTCCATATTCACACTATTATCTTGATTGTCATCAAGCTTAAGCTTCTCAAAGCCTTTATCGTCTTGCCTACTCCTCAGAACAATGCTCAATTGCCCTTTTGACAACTCCTCTTTAGTTATCGAACTCTTAATATCAGCTCTGGGTTGATTCCTTTCGCCTTATTTCATCTCCTCCATGTGATGTGCAAAGGATTTTGCACTCTCCTTGTCCATATGAGGACAATTCACACCTTGACTCATATGAGTCTCTCCTCCAACATATATGTGGTTTGCTTCCACAAATGCAACACCGCTTTCATCTTTCAGTCCTCTTGGTAGAACCATGTTCACCATCTCTATCTCCATCTCCTTTGTTGTACTTGTCCATTGAACATACATATTAAGGGAATCAAGAGTTCCCATAATCACTTCTTCACACCACAAGGACATGTTGTCTGAGTCTTCTATGTTCATAGTCTTCTCATAGATTTCTCCCTTGTGATGGACTCCCAAAAGCCCATTTTGAACAACCATCCTAGTTGTCCTCTCCTCATTCTTCTTTATGTGCTTTTTTCCTACAAATGGATGTTCTGCAACCATACTCTCCTTGTGTTCATCAACGTGCACAACAACCACCTCTATTGTTTCCTTCATGGTAATCTGCAACTTCTCAATGTTGCCTTCTTCATTCACCTCTGTTGTTTCATTTACAGAAACATGTAGCTTTCCTTAATTGTCCTCAACCCTTATACCCTCCAAAATAGAAAATAAAAATGCATTGCCTTCATTAACCAAAGATGGTTTTGATTCTTCCCACTCATAGGATATCGCAAACTCATTCCCATCATCAAACAATGGGTCTCCTTCTGCTTCAACTACTATCACCTCCATATCCTCTCGCATGAGGATTTCTTCCTCGATAGGTTGTTCATAGCTCTCTTTCACCTTATTGTTTTCCAAAACAGGTTTGGATTTCTCACATGGAAACCTCACCTTCTTGTTGTCTTCCAAGACAACCTTCTTCTCTACATATACATCTTTCTCCTTGACATTTATCAAAGTAGACTTTAGTTACATGGCAACTTCCCATTCTTATTGCCTCTCTTGGCAATCTTCTTCTTTTCTTCTCTCTCAACCCTCAACATATGAAGCTTCTTCAACCACTCTTGTTGCAACTTTGGGTGCACAAAATGACCCAACAACTTGGAAACCATATTGTTCCCATCTACTCACCTTCTTCTTTCCCTTGTCTCCTTGCTTGGAGATCTTTCCAATACATAGCTGCAACTCCACATAATCTCTTGCATGCAATTTTTACCCTCATGAGATCTACAACATTCTCATGTTCAAAATAAACTTCTAGCTCCGCTATCCATTTTAATAGATTATCAAGGCTCTCCTTACCATAAAACAAAGCAAAATCACAAATAAACTTACCTCTTAACTTCACCATGACCTTTGTTGGTTTTTTTTTCTACTGGAATCTTTTCCTCCACTTGCTTGGCCTCTTTCAAAAGCATCCAATCTCTTTTGTAGGGACAGCAACCCCACCATTCTCTCTTCTTCTTCATCTTCACTCACAGCTGCACCATCTCCACTTTGTACAATCATCTCCATCATATCCAGTCCTACCTAAAATCTTTTCATCATCTCTGTCAAGTCTTCTACCTTTGGTGCTCTTTTTCCTTCGTGTGCCATATCTCACCCCAATCAATAGGCTTCTCTTTCACAACCTACAACAAACTCAAAATAGAGCCTCTCAAACTCCCTCTCAACTTGTAGGACTTTTCTTACACCTGCAACAACTTATGCAAGCTTCTCTTTCACAACTTGCAGGTCACTCAGCAAACTTCCCTTTCACAGCCTACAACTCATACAAGAGTTTCATACACACAACCCGCAAAGAAGAAACCTTACTCTGATACCACTTGGTGCAATGCACACAAAAGAGGGGAACCAATTAAGGTCTACATTTATCTCTATGTTGCTAGGGCCGAACATTCACTCATGGTCGCACATTAGCACCTACTCAGACTCGACACACTTAATAGATTTTCATTGCATTAATCTTAAAACATTAAAGCAGAGACAAAATCACACTTTCAAAAACACACACTCATACATGCCTCTACAGGCTTATTACATCACATGAAAGAGTTCTAGACTTTCATATAGTTCCTTCTGAAGTAATACAACTCTTTGTTTTGTTCCTTCACAGCTCGTCTCCCCAAAACTTTTCAATCCTGCACTCATCTTCTTGACATCCCATGCTCCATGGAGTCTCTTTAAATTCCCTGACCTCCGCATACATACAATAGTTAGGGGGCCTTCAACTTTCAACATCAACACCTAACTATCAGTAACCATCAGGTGATGTTTCAAGTCGAACGACAGTTAGAAAAACCACCATAACTTTACTATTGTTAATCCAGTTGATATGAAATTTCAAACACATCTTGTAGAATACGTTTTCTATCACTACTCCAAATTTCACCATCTAACTCTTAACACAAGGTTCCGCAGGTAAAGAACAATCTTGCCAAATGTCGCAGACTAAACAGAGGACGTTTTTTAGGTTGAACAACGATTACCAAAATTACCACAACTTTACCTCAAGTTATCCAATTGATCTGAAATTTGAAACATAGCATGATGACTACATTTTCTATCAATCCACAACATTTGGTAACACCGCAGCTCTTCCGCAAGGTAATGAACCATCAAACTAGACGGATGCCTTTTTTCGCTGAACAATAGTTATAAAAATTGTCATAACCTTGCCACCACTTATCCAATTGAGCTGAAATTTGGAACGCAACTTGTAGGCTACATTTTCTTTCACCTCTCCAAATTTAGTAACCCAACTCTTAACAAAACTCTTTCGCAAGGCAATGAACCATCTGCAAACTAGACGTATGCATTTTTTCACTAAACGACAGTTGCAAAAACTATAATAAATTTGCCACCACTTATCCAATTGAGCTGAAATTTGGAACACACCTTGTGGACTACAATTTATATCACCTCTCCAAATTTGGTAGCATAATGTTTATTGCAGCTCTTCCACAAGGTCAAGAACCATCTGTCAAGTGTTCTGACAAATCAAGAAGTACACCTCCGTGGTGACTCCAAATGCTCTGAAATTTTGTGCAAA
Source organism: Torreya grandis (assembly GCA_037957365.1). Classification (NCBI taxonomy): domain Eukaryota; kingdom Viridiplantae; phylum Streptophyta; class Pinopsida; order Cupressales; family Taxaceae; genus Torreya; species Torreya grandis. The sequence continues at coordinate 7,386,410 of JARHVA010000044.1, forward strand.
GGTTGTAAGTGTTAGGTTCTATTATCCCACCAAGTTTCATCATTAAATTCTATCAGCACAAGGAAAAAAACCATTCCAAGTGTTCAAACAAAATCAGGCGGTACACCTCCATGGTGACTCTAAATGATCTAAAATTTTGTGCATAGGTTGTGAGTGTCAGGTTCTATAATCCCACCAAGTTTCATCATCCAATTCTTTTCGCAGTATTTTCACAAGTAAAGAAACCTACTACCAAGTGTAATAGTCAGTACATTTCTGTGGTAACTCCAAATCATCTGAAACTTGGTATAGATGTTTTAAGTGTCATATTCTATGACCTCACAAAATTTCACCATCTAATTCTTACCACAGTTGAAATACCATTTCCGACAAATGTTCATGTCTTAATAGTCCATGCAGACTGATAAAAACAGACAAAAGATCTCCACACTTTCCCACGGCAAAGGAATGCTTTTGCAACATCATTATAAGAGGTTAACAAGCTCACACAAACAAAGCCACAAACCAAAAACTCAAACAAACACACCACACTTTGTTTTTTATTGATACAAGATTGCACAAACTCTTGGATGCTCTTGCATCAGATGCACTAGTTGGAAGATTTGTCCTCCTAATGCACGAATTGCCTTTGTTTGGTGTTCTGTCAATGCTTCCTTCTTTCCTTCCTTTAGATCTAGCATTAGTTCTAGATTTGGCTCCTCATATCTCCTCTGATCTATAAATGCTTCCTCATACCTTTGTGTGTTGCTTTCATCAACTAGGGTTCCTCTCCTCACAACTCACTTGCTACACAGAACTTACAATGACCTATTGCTGCAATCTTATGTTGCAATCCTACGCAGGAGCTATCCTCTCACTATGAAACTACTATTGCAATCTCTCTATTATAAACCTACGTAGCTCATCTACCCATAATTGTGTCCACCTTATTCTCTCCTAGAATTGTAACATAAGCTCTGATACCACAGTGCAATCACAGTTAGAGAGTCAATGAAGGACATCCTTAGACCACATAGCTTCTGAACTCACTATGCACAACAATTATTATAAACCTACTTTTCATTAATAAATGACAGGATACAGATTTCAGAGCGCAACCCTTCCATCCTATGGCTTGGCGCTACGACCCCATTTAAATGGATCTATTGGATCTTACCATGCCAGAGTTACTCAACTACACCTCTTCTTTTTAAGTGGATATCCTTCTCGAAGGATCAATCTGAATTGAATGCCTTAAAAACATAATTTGTAATATGATGATAAACTACTAATCACTACCTCATATATATACCCTAATTATTCTATGTAAACAACCTAGGGCAACCCTACTACTAATATGAAATCATAGAAATGATCATATAAATTAATTAAGAGTTATAACAGCGACAAGTCGGCTACACATATATCCCAATACATACTATAGGTTAAGGGCATAGCATGTCCATCCCCTTCCAACCAACGTTGTCCTCAATGTTGACAATTGTTGAATTCTTCTACAAGAATCCTTCATCCTCCCATGTTGCATCTTCACTTGATAGATTCTTCCACTTGATTAGATACTTTGTAATCACCCTCATCCGCAACCTCTTTGTGTGTGTCTAGATTATTCCCTCAAGTTCCAAAATTATTCTTCCCTCATCAAGCTCTAGTAACTCTGTTTGGGTCGAAACTATTTCTCCAATGACTTTCTTCTAGCAGAATACATGGAGACTGGATGTAATTTTGTTGAGTGAGGTAACTCTAGTTTGTATACTACACGGTCAATTTTTTGCAAGACTTGATAAGCGCTGGAATACTGAGGTAAAAGTATTTTATCCTCCTATTTTTTCAAGGACATTTGCTTATATGGTTGGAAACACACAAAACCCCAATCTCCAAGTTCAAAATGCCTTTCAATGCAATGTTGGTCAGCTTATTGCTTCATGCAGTTCTACACCATTGCCAAGTTCTCTTTGAGACTAAAGAGTACTCTTGCTGGTGATGAATGTGTTCTTTGACTGCTTGAACCTTTGGCTGGACCCTCAAAGATGAGGTGATGGATGGTGGATGGTACTTATACAGTGCCAAAAATGGAGATTTTTTGGATAAGGTATGCAAAGAAGTGTTATGCCACCATTCTCCTAATGTCAACCATTAAACCCATCTCTCGTTAATCCGAAGCAAAACAATGAAGATAACCCTCCAGGCACTTGTTGACCACCTCGGTTTGCCTATCACATTGGGGATGATAAGACGAGCTAAGAACCAGCTGGGTACCAAAACATGAGAATACCTCGATCCAAAAATCATTGGTAAGGATAGGATCACAATCGCTTACTATGATCTTTGAGGTCCCATGGAGTTTTTGAACTGTATCCATAAATGTTGTTGCTACTATAGTTGCTACAAATGGATGTGATAATGCACAAAAATTGGCATATTTGATGAGTCTATCCACTACAACCATGATGACATTTTTTCCTTCAGATTTTGGCAACCCCATGATGAAATCCATGGAAACCTCTTCCCACCCACGGATAGGAATAGATAGAAGCTGCAACAAACCTAAGATCTTGATTATCTCCCCTTTGTTTTGCTGACACAATTCGTTCTACCACGAATATTTGGACTTCCCAAAAGAAATCCTATTTGACTTTATGATGATTTTTCAAAAAGCTTAAGTGTCCACCTTCTAGAGAAGCATGAAGTTTCATAAGTACTTTATGCTTAAGGGTTGAATTTTTACAAAGGTACAACCTATCTTTGAACCATTAAACATCCCCTTTCCACACAAATTTATCTGACACACTTGAATCTTGTTGGAGATTTTGAAAAAAATCATGTGTAACAACGTCATTCTCCCACTTTAATCTTGCAAATTCCACCCAGTCAGTTTGTAATATGGACATGACGCACAATATTGATTATATGGACTCATCCTTCTTGGATAGTGCATCAGCAACAACATTCTCCTTTCCTTTATTGTTTACAATTTCAAAGCCATATCCCAACATCTTAGTGACCCATTTTTGTTGTTCTACTGATGACAACCTCTGTTCCAAAAATTATTTTAAACTATCATGACTTGTCTTCACTTTAAAGTGCCTTCCCATTAGATATGATTGCCATTGTTTTACATGAAGGATGGACATCATTTCCTTCTCATAAATAGGGAAAATTCTTACCCTTCTGTTTGCGACCCAAAAAAATAATGGGTAGTCCTTGCATGAGTGGTTCCCATACCATACCTTGAAGCATCACATTCCACAATGAATGTTTTGTAGAAGTCTAAAGTAGCTAGAACTAGGGTGGTGCACATGGCCTCCTTGAGATTTTCAAATAATTAGGTGGCTGCCTCATTCCAATGGAAGAAGTCCTTTTTCAAGAAGGTTGTGAGTGGTGTTACTATGCTGCCATAATTTTTTACAAAATGACATTATTACCCTGTGAGCCCCAAGAATCCATAGAGGTTTTGGAGGGTTTCAGGCACTTTCCATTCTACCATAGCCTTGATCTTATGCTGATCCACCTTGACGCACTCATGGGAAACAATATGGCCCAAATACTCAACTTCCTTGACTCCAAAAATGCATTTGGAAGACTTGCCACTAAGTTGGTGTTTTTTTGAAATATCCAAGATTTGATTCACATGATATAATTGTTCCATTTTTTGTTGTATATTAAAATATCATCAAAGAACACTAAGACAAATTTCCATACAAATAGCCAAAAAACAGAGTTTGTCAAACTCTGAAATGTAGATGGTGCATTAGTGAGGCCAAAATGCATCACCAAAAATTCATAATGGCTCTCATGGGTTCTAAAAGTTGTATTATGAATATCTTCATCTCTAGTTTTGATTTGATGATACCTAGAGCAAAGATCAAATTTTGTGAATAAACAACATTGTGAAATTCATCTAGCAAATCATCAATTATAAGAATAGGGAACTTATCTTTAATGGCGTACTTGTTGAGTTCCATATAGTCAAGAACATGCGCCAAGTATCATCCTTCTTATGCACCATCACCACTGTAGAGGAATAAAGACCTTGACTATGACAGATTATACCTGCTTCTAGCATTTGTTGCACGATCTTCTCAATCTCACTCTTTTGGACATATGGATACCTATACAGTTTGATGTTGGGTGGTTGACACCCTTCCACTAATTGAATGGCATGATCATGATCCCTTTTTGGAGGAAATCCCTTTGGCATATCATCAAAAACTATTGAATGCTCCTCCAAAATAGCCTTTAGATCTAGTGGTGTAGACCCCTTTGGTGGTTGTGCCTCTATGGAAAACAATTGAGCCACAAACCCATTTGCTCTCTTTTTTAGAATCTTCTGCATCTAATGAGAATTTACCAACTATGGGGCCTTTGCACATAACCCACACAATTCAACTTTCCTACCCTCATAATGGAAACACATGAATAACTCTTGGAAATTCACCTCAATCATTTCCAAGGTAATTAGCCATTGGACTCCCAACACAATGTCTACTCCACCCATAGGAATGCAAAACATAGGGCTATCTAGTTGATATTCTCCTATGGAGAGTTTAATACCATGGCATTTCCCAAAACAATTGATTGTGCCACCGTCTACAATCATGACTTGAGACTCTAGAGCAAGATAGACAAAACACTTAATGCGCATAACCAATGTATTGTTGATGAACTTTTGAGTACTACCCGAGTCAATCAATACTATCACCTTTTGTTTTTTTAGAAAACCAACTACCTTGAGGGTTTGTAGAGTGCTAATGCTAGAAAGTGCATGGCAAGAAATAGTTGGTTGGGTTTCTTTTGATTCCTCTCCTAACTCATCTTCAACCTCCCATGCATATTTTTCATCCTCTTCTTCATTAGCACCTTCAATGTAGAACAATTTATTTTATGCAAACTTATGTCCTTGATTGTACTTGCTATCACAATTAAAACATAACCCTTTTGCCCTCTTCTCTTCAATTTGTTGAGCAATCAGTCTAGTACGTTGAGGGAATAACTGTGCTAAAGTGTTTCTATCTCTTATACTTGTGAATGGTTGCCTTTTAGTGACTAGTACCCTCTCCCCTGATTTGTGTGCCATGACAATAGCCTCAGAGATAGAAATTCGATTAAACATGTGAACCTCATATTGGATGTGATCCTTGAGCCTCCAAGAAACAAGTCATTCATATTTTCATCTGTGATTGTCTCCACTCACAAGGATAGATTCTAAAGTTGCTGAATATAATCCTTGACAGATCTTGTTTGTCACAACTTTGCTAACTCGCTAAAGAAATTCTCCTCAAACTATTGTGATGGTGGAACTATAATTCATCAATAAAATTGACCAATCGACATTGAGACCATTCTTATTTTGAGCACAACGCTATCAATACCAAATGAATTACCACCTTCATTCCAAATATAAAGATGCCATTACCACCTTCTATCCACACGGGATCTGATGTACCTCAAAGTGGTTATCCATTCGGTTGATCCAAGTGACTGAATCCTTCCCATCAAACTTATGCATTTCCACTTTTGGCATCATGTTCCACAGTGTTGAGTGGGAACCAGGGTGATTTGTATTAAGGCTTGCATTCGGTTGACCCAAAGATCCACACTATTTGGTGTGAGTAGCAGCGAATAGGGGCTAAATTGGTGAACTAAGTGGAACATTCAATATTTTATCAAGTCTCTGCCCTAGCTCATCCAATCAGTTATTGATTTTGTCCACATCTCCTTTACTTGACAAATCAAATTGTATGTTTTGCATATTATACTCAGGTTGGCTCACTTTGTGATCTTGAGAACTTTTTCAGCGAATACTTATAAGATAAATCTACCGAATGGGGTTGACATCACCTATCTTCAATGGAGTGGATTTGTAGCCTTACTATGAGGGAAAAACAAGTGAAGAAGATGTAAGTTCATATCCTTCAATTACAGATTGGAGACAGCAAACGCTTGAAAAGACAAGGGAAGAGATTGGGATGATGTTAGACACTAGAGTCAACAAGAAAATAAGAGGCAGTGAGTACAAAGAGTATCTAGTCAAGTGGAAAAACATGGCGGCAGAAGATGCAACTTGGATGAGTGCATCCAAGGTTTCCAAGTACAAAAAATCAGTGGAAGAGATCAAGCAAGGCTCATAAGCAGGTACTCATGGATCATCTCATTTACCCAAGGTTTTTGATGCGCAAGCATTTGGGTCAACCAGCAATCTTGCATCAAACAAAAACATGGGTTGAGGTTTTTGCGTGCATGTGTGTGTTTGTACGACATGTCAATAATGTCGACAACATTGTGCACATAGAATAAGATCAACTATAGTCCAAGAAACATCATCATCACTTCAGCATATTAAAAATGTCAAGTGGAGCTGGTTTCGATAATCTCCCAAAGGTCAAATTGACCCCTTTTGGGAGGATGATGAAACTGTCAGTTTGTGTAGCTGTCGGTCTGCAATAACTAGTGGTTTCGCCTGCGGACGCAAAATAGTAAAAGTAAATGCCAAAAATCAAAAGACATGGTGTGTGGACCATTTCCAAGAGGAGGAACTTGAAGAGACCCAAGAAGATGTTAGTGCTAGTCAATGGAAATTCAAATGAGTCTTGCAAAGGGCTGAGAGTCAGTTAGGAAAGGAGAGTTGAGTTGATTAAGCTCCCAAGAGAAGAGAGAAAGTGAGAGAGAAGATAGAAGACTTACAAAGTTTGCTAGGGTGATGTATGCCTAGAATAGAGTGTAACCAGTCCATGAGAGACTCAGAATGTTTGACTTCTTCAAAGTTCAGTTGGAAAGCGTGTGTAATGAAATCTCTGAAATATGTCACTCATCAATGAAGAAGGTGTGTTTGGGTTCAAGTCTGCCTATGTGTCCATTTGAGAGTTTGAGAGTGAAGTGTGTCTAGGCTGGGGCATAAGGCAGCCATTAAATTGGCCCCCTCATTCCCATATACATCACCAACTATTTTATCTTATAAGCCCAAAAGAGTTCCCTAGAAAGAAATTTTGATCAATATAAACAACAAGATTTTTCTGACTTGGAAACTTAAAACGAGAGAATTGTTTTGGAGGTTGGTTCCAACCACCTCCAAAAAAGAGAATCTTTACAATCCAATCATCTTCAAAAATTCATGCATTGCATCAAGGTAATATTCTCTATTTATTCCAATGTTTCCATTCCAATCCACTTATAAAATCAATATTATAAAACTCTTTGAGAATCCAGCCATGATTATGGCACATTCAACCAGATGGCAGAATGTGCTGTAAATAAAGTCCTTCATAACTCTGAAAAGAAAGGGGACTCTTACATACAGATCTAGGGAGGTAATTCATTTCAGAATCATTGATGATGCTTAAATGGTTTATAACCTTTCAAAAAAAAGTATGCCTTAACCTTTTACAGTATAATCTCTTTTGTATCAAATTTGGTCTCACTTTCACAAATGTTTCCACTCCAATCCACTTCGCCTTAGGGATGTTGTAAAACAGTTTGAGAATACAGCCATGATAATGGAGCAGTCAACCAAATTGTAGACAATCATACAAACACAGTCCATAATTCTGAAAAGGAGACTCTTTTATATGGTTCCTTTCCATGACCTATTTATTGGTGCTCAAATGATAGGAAATATTTCCAAGGAAGGTATAATTACCAGGAGTAACAGGAGGAAGTGACAATGTCTTGATTGCAGAAAGTTTGGGTTGCTTTTGACCCTCTCATTAGCCACAATCTACTAACAGAATGCATTTTTCATGTTTTGTGCAATCCAAAATCCTAAAGGGTAGGGTATTCCAAATCATTCATCGATCTCCTTGACAATCAGATATTCCAAACCCATCAAGAACATAAACAATTGAAAATTTCTCTCCAACAATTGAAAATTTCATAGAATGTGTTGATAACATAAGGAGCTTGTTTCCTTAGGGATAGCTATGTAACTTTTAATTTGTGGGAAGCCTAGATTTTTGCAACGTTAAAGTTAAATTGAATGCAACAAATGCATAAACATTTATGTGTTAGCAGCCTCAAATCTGTAAAGACTATGCTACTAACCACCTTCGCAAGGACTTTATCACTACTCTTCTCTTTACCTAGGCATTCATCACCCAAAAATACAATCTCCAAGTCCCCATAGCTAGTGATTTGACTAAAAGAAAACAGCCTCTTAGTCAAACTAGGTACATAAAGGACATTTTGGAAAGTGAATTTCTTGCCCTCATCCAAGTTGACCTTGATATCCCCGCAACCCTACACAATAAGTGACCTGCCATCACCATTTATCTCAAAATATGTCTTGCTTGAGTCTTCAACGTAATCCACAAACCAACACCAGTTAGACATATAACTACATGCACTTAAATCAAAGAACCAAGTGTCCCCTCCTAAATGATTATATTGTTAAACGGAAACCATTGAGGCACACTCTTCTTCATCAACCAAATTAGCTTGCCGTGCTTTCCTTTTTTTCTCTAATCATGTCAACCTCTTCCTTCGATATTTCTTTGTATGACCTAATATTGGAATTTGAAGTAAATATTACCTGAAGTGGCTGAAGCATCTGACATGAATTCTGCTACTGCCCTAAAATGATCAAAATTTAATCCCTCAACACTAGAGATGTGCTCTTTAAAAAACAGGTTACCATCTTGACAGTATATTATTTGAACAAAGTTTCACTTAGCTATTGGAGACAAATAAGTTCTAGTAGGTACTCAAGTCTATGTTACCTTAAACGAGAAATGGGAAACATGATGGAAACGACAACATAACAAAAAACTGAGATTGGTTAAGGCTGCGCAAGAAACGAATTGGAAATGGTTTTTCATACACACAAAAATATACTGATACTTAGTAATTATATGGCACAAATAATCGTAACACATGAAAAAGTCATTGTAATAATACTTATTCAAAACCCAAAAATATATATATAATCACACAAAACTCATAATTACATGTATATCTCCCTATTTGTGGCAATACTTATTCAAAACTGAAAAAAAGGGTCATGCATTCGAAGGTGTTGCTTTTTCAAAAGTAAAAGAATATAAAAATCATTGACAAATTTGTATGTTTATACCTAGTAAATATTTCTAAGAAGTCGAATTCAAACTTTACAGGAATTTACATTACGTGAGCCTAGATTTATTAGTTACGAATCAAGATAATTAATTACCTATCTATTAAAGGATGAGAAAATATGAGTTTGACATAAAGGATAAGAAACAAGCCCCCAATTTAAGTTATTGTTTTGTACAATAATTAAGTGGACGACTAATACGGCAACCACATTGGCAATCCATGATACAAACAATCGACCAATAAAATTATTTAAGACTTTTTATATAGGAAAGTACCCAAATTGCATGCATTGATCTGCAGTTGTTGCACCGTCTGCCTCGTGCTCTGTTTTCTAGATTTGATCGCATGACCTACAATTTCAAAGAAAAGCAAAATATCAATGGCTCCCAAAGCAGAGAAGACCATGAAAAAGCCCATGGTATGGAAATCCCTCATGGCATGCTGGTGAAAAAAGGGAAATTATAGGTATCCATCCCCAAAATGGCTATGCATTCGTTGCAGGTGTGGAAAGGTTTTTGAGCAGCAAAGAAACAGCCCAAGCCATCTACAACAACGATTTTCTGTTGCAGATGGGTTGCAAGCCTAAAAATGTGAAATGGGATAGGCCCACTGCATTTCTTGCAAAACAGATTCGAGTACATATGTTATCAATAGTAGTTGACTCTAACATTTACATAGTTCATCTCCAAATATTACTTTGCCACAAGTTACCCCAGTGAATTACTATCAGTATGAATTGTTGGCATATTCACAAGCTCAAACACCTTGGCTTCCTTGAGCCTTATGAATAAGATGTGTGAAGGTGTTCCAGTATCCATGGCTCTCAGTATGCATGTTTCACTCTTCATACAACTCTGCCTTTACCAGTGCTTCTAATCACTTTTAGTTCGACGCTTCAACAACTAATTTCCCTTTTCACCTTCAGCAGATTTTTCAACAATCGTAATATCCAGTCTTTCTCTAAATAGTCACAAGAGCTTGATTTCATCAAGATAGACTAGAAAAATATTTTAAATTAGACTAGAAAAATATTTTAAATATTGTTTAAGGGAATTTAGGTGTGTTATTTTTGAGTTGTTATTATTCGTCAAAGTCATTAATTCTCTTTCATTATAGTGCTATTAATGTATGATGGTGTCATTAGGCAGTCACTCCTAAACATTCGTCGACACCATTCATTGTTTCCCTCCCCACTTGCTTCTACCATCGTCCCTTCTGTGTCATTGAGATTATATGTCATGGGCAGACAATGTCCTTGTCCTTCTATCATAATTATTATTCATTGCATGGCTAATTAAGAGAGTGTCATCACAAGCCATTTAATTATGTTTGATAACCAACTCCAACATACCTTCCTTATATCTATGCTTAAGACCCAACTCGATGTTGAAGGTCGTCTAACAAAGGCCATCAACCCTTTATCTGGTCTTTGTTGTGGTCATAAGTTTAGTGATATTTCCGGCTCTCAGTCACCATTGAAGACAGATTGTCTTCTACCGGTGTCAATCATCAAGTGGTCGTCGTCATAGCTAACTGTGGAGTGCCTGCTGCTCACATCATTTGTCAACTTTTCGCCTTCGGGAAGGTGTTTTTGTTTTCTCTGCCCATTCTTCGATCTCAATGAGTTGTACATCCTCCACATTCCTTCAATGATATTTTATTTCCGGAGTTTAGATATGTTGAGCAATATAGGATGCAGTGTTCCATCTAAGTTTTGTTATTGCACGGCTCAACTATCTAAGATCTAATAAACTCTATAAGGCCTTTCCCATAGCATTTTCAATTGTGATTCTTTTTTTCCCATTTTCCAGTAAATTTGAATATTAGCATGCCTAGAAATCTGCTTATCATGCCAAAAACTTTTGTTCTACCTCAATGGACCACTTTGCTATAATTCTTCTATCATCTGAGGCATTCAATTGTATTTAATCTTTCTTGAAAACTTTTTGTTTCTCCTAAGCAATTTTCCAGAACTCTACTGCTACTACTACTTGTCATACATGAGTTGAAATAGTATGTACAGTGATATTTTTACATGTACAATCCCGAGGAAAACCAAACCTTACAATTATATGTTCATATATAAATTTTGTTGTTCTTTTAGCAATATTATATGCATATGATTTAGTTTCTACCCATTTAATTAAGTATTCTATTGCTATTAAGAGATATCAGCACCTTCTTTTATGGATGAATGTTTAAATGGTCCTACACAGTCTAGACCCCATTTTTCAAATAGCTTTTGTAGTGGTGTTGGTTGTAATGGTTGAAAATTTTCCTTAACTAGTCTTCTTTTGGTGCATATTACAAGCTTGTACCCACTCATAACAATTTTTTAATATAGTAGGCCACCACAATCCTACCAAAAAAAAAGTTAGGGTGTGGCTTCATATGACTTGCATGGCCACCAGCTTCCCCTAGATGGGCATGTTTGATAACATTTTCCACTTATTCCTCCAAAATACATCATCTTAAAATTTGATCTTTACTGATGTAGTATAATAGCCCATGAATCAGCGGAATTGATCTTGATTTCAGGATTATCCTTTTTCTTTTGTCGTTGGCATGTCTCTTGGTGATGAACATGTGCCCAACTACTCTCCAATGTCCTTATACCACTTTGGTAAAACTTGTAAAACTGTTATTTGAAATAAGCAAAGCATCAGGGTAATCATCATTTACTCTGGCCGTTGGTTCACCATCATGCAATCTTGATAGATTGTGTCAAACCATGACTCCTTTTTCTCGCTATGATTGAGAAAATAAACTGTTGTTGCAATAAAATTCATCTTGAAATTCTTCCATGTATCACGGGTTCTGGATGGTCCACAAAGAATACTAATGGGAATAGGAATTGGCAAAAAAAATTGTACTGGATATACCACACCCAATGCTTCCCTTTCAATTGTTGTGTGGTTTTTCTCCACTCTTGTGAGTAATATGCAGAAGTATGGATCGTCTAATTATGCATTCCTTCTTGTGCTAACGTACATCTGATAGCATAGCTCAATGCATCTAGTATTAATTTACTGATTGGCATGATCATTAGTTTGTCAAACACTACTTCTTGTTTATCTCCCATTCAAATGTTACCTCCTCCTGTAACAAATAATCTGAAGGATATGACAAGCAAAGTTTTTGAAATATATTTCGTAAAATCCTATATGCCCCCTGAAAATAACGCAATTGTCCTACATCCTTTGAGTTCACTAATTAATTTTATTTTCGAATACAGATTTTTGCGAAATTTTGGGTTATTCTTTTTGAAATTGATGTCTTGGATTGTGATGACGAATCATCTGGTATGATCGAAATATCCATAGAGAACATGAATGGGAATAGCTATTGCCAAAAAATTGTACTCGAATTGTATACCATACCCAATGCTTCACTTCGATTGTTGTGTAATTTCTCTGCGCCTGTGAGAAATTTTTGCAAAGTATAGTGTATGGTCTAATTTATGTGTTCCTTCATGTGCTAATGTACATCCGATAGCTTAGCTTGATGCATCCAATGTTAATTTACTGATCAACATGATCTTTAGTTTTTCAACCACTTCATGTTGTTTATCTCCTCAATCAAACGTCACCTCCTTCCAAAACAAATTGTCTAAATGATATAATAGTTGGGCAAAGTTTTTGATAAATCTTTAGCCATGGTTACCAAGTCCGGAAATCCGGATCTGTTTGGGAGGGAAAAACTCCGGATTTCTTCAAAATTTTCTGAAAAATTCAGCCCGGAATTCAACGTATATGTGTGTGTGTGTGTGTGTGTGTGTGTGTGTGTGTGTGTGTGTGTGTGTGAGCATAATTTTATAAATATGCAAAATTGACAAAAACAATGAAAAACATTAATAAAGTAATATAAAATGTCCATATATTTAATATTATATAATATATAAGATAAGTAGCCGATACGGATAAGGATACGGGAATTGGATACATGGATACGGCGATTTTTTGGCCTTGGTTACGTTTTTGGCTACGGCCGTACAAAAATATATATATGAATAATTAAAAATATAAAAAATATAGCCATATAAGAAAAATTAACCACATAATATGCATAGAGGAAACAAAATAAGTTAAATAACCACAAAACATACTAATAATTCAATGCCAAATATCATAATATTCAATGGTCGAACTTAGATTAGCCTTGTAACAAGTACATAGTGCAAATGCGTGAGCAGAGGTAAAGCTTTACAGAAGGATCTAATACACAAGAAGGATCAAAATCACGAGTTACAGATGAGCAAACCTTGAGCAAACAACAACAACTTGAACAGGCATGAGGAAGACATCATGATTTAAAAACCAAATCGATACCCATAGAACAAAAAGCTCAATGCTAGAGTAAAACACAATTTGCAGACAATATGAATGCGATCAAGCAGATGAATGTGCAAGAAAAGAACCATGATTTGCATGTGCAGAAAAATGCGAGAAGACAATAGTGAAAGTGCAATCTAGATTCAGGATTTGATTTGCCATTTAAAGTCAAATAATCTACCATTGAACTAGGGCATGCAATTTGAAGGAAATACCAGAAATGTTGCAAGGAAAAATGTGTGAGCAGACTGCAGGTTCACAATTTTGTGCAGACTAGGAAATTTAATTGTTTTTTGAAGTCCATGTTTGACTTTTTATTAAGCAAAATTGAAAAAAAACGTGTTTTTTCCACCAGCTATGCACAGGGTACATCCGTCACCCTGCAAGTATGCCCAGATACATCCTGGGACGTACCCACAGGGCATCTAACATACCTCGGATGTATCCCGAACATATCTAAGACATATCCGTATCAAACAGATTGAGGCGGGGTGGCGGGCGTCGGGGAGGCCACGGGGGAGGGGGTTGCATCCGGTAATGTAGTATATAAGGCTGATGGGTATCTTTTTTTGCACAAAAAAATAAAAAACAAAATTTAAAAAAGGGGGCAACCCAAACTGAACCTATCCCGGTTGGCCAAAAGATCCAGATCCAGCCGAATTTGGTAACCATGGACGAATAGCCTATATGTGCCTGAAAAGAACTTAATTGTGCTATATTCGTTCAGTTTGCTAATTACTTTTATTTCAGAAAACAGATTTTTGGACAAAACACTGGGTAATTGTTTTTCGAAATCAACATTCAGATTGTGATGATGGATCATGTGGTATAATCCCAAATATAAATATCAGAAAACAAAATTACACATTTTTTTCCCAAAAATCTGTTTCTATTATTATGGACTGTGGAAGCCTAACATCTATAATACTTTTATTTTTTCTGGGCATGTTTTCATTCCTGCTTTGCACAGCACATGACCCTACAATTTTTCACAAGTCACCAACAGTTTACATCTCTTGGGAATTAGGAATAACCTTGCATGCCAACATAATCTCATACATTGCTCTAGTGCTCAAAGATGATCATCCCTCATACTGTGAATGCACCAATCATCCAAAAATGTTTTCAAATCTCTTGTTGACATTTCTTGGAATATGAACAAAATTGTTTCTTAAATGTTGTTGGTGTGTTGCATATCCCAAATGGCATTCTTTGGTGTGCATATATGCTCCAAAATAAAGGATAATTGTTGCTATTAACTTATCTACTTTTACCATTCTGATTATGTCTGAAAAAAATCAATCCAAGAACAAATATAATTCACTTCCTGCCACTTCTTATATGGTGTCTATAAAGGGGATGGGGAATGGATCCTTCTTTGTAACCACATTCAAACATCGGAAAGCTCCACATACCCTAAACTTATGTGTATCCTTTTGGGGACTATTCCTACCAGAGATACCCATGTACTTGTTTCTACTTTGAAAATTATACATGCTTCCAAAATCCATTCAATTCCTTCATATGCCCAAGTTACATAACGAGGGTTCATTCTATAAGGTCTTCATTTGATTGGAACTGCTACAGTAATTAACTCTATCTTATGGACAAATAATTCCTGTGGTACCTCTCTTAAATCCCTGTATGTCCATAAGAATTCTTCTTCGTGTTCTGGAAAAATCTTAATTATTGCTGCTGCTAATTCCTCGAGTAAATCTCCATTGTGACCATATGTGGTTCTTGTGTGCCTATATTTACTTTTCTAGTGGCCTGTCTTGCATAAGTAATTGTGAGTCGATCAGAAAATTGGTATGCAGGTCTCATATCCACCTCTTTCCTATGTTCCATGTTCTGAAAAATATGGCAGATAATCTTGTATATTTCTATTTTCTTCTACAAATTCAACTTCCATTACTTTTCCTGCCATTATTATTGTTTGTCTTGGTAGTACTCCTTCAGGAACAATTCGGCCTTGATTCTCCATTCTTGAGCCAAAGTCAGATGATAGCAACTCTGGAGCTCCTAACTGCCTCTATACCTGTTGGGGAGCAATGCTTACTCCTCATCACCCAAAAACAAGTGTATTTTTTATGGTCATTCGATTTATTTATATTGGAATTTTTTTTGTCTTTTCCAGATAGTAGCATATCATGTTCTTCTATTGCTGTTAGTGTTCGATACATTACCTGTTGTAATTTATTTAGTTGTTTTGCTGGTATTGTTACCATTGTTTCCTATACATATAATAACATTTGTTTACTTTAGTTCAGATCCATTATCTGACTCATTTTGTTTCCTTTGTTGATTTTTTGGTTTATTGTGCTATCAGTACTGTTGGTTCGTTTTTTGCATCATTATCCGAATGCCAATCTCTTATTGCTTCGACTGATTCTTGCTTTTGTCGTTTCCCAATATCCATATCTATTTCATTTTTCTTTGTTGCTCTTGTAATAGCCATGACATACTCATCATTTTATCAATTTCTATCATGTTTTCTGATTTAGTGTTTGTACACACTTCAAATATATGGGATCTTGAACCGCATTCTGAACACATTATGTGCTGTAAGTGCATTATTGGGACACTCCCTTGCAAAATATCCCCACTTTCCATATTTTCGACAATGTAAAATCGGTCTCCCTTTTTTATCTCTAGCGATCGGATTTTCTGATCCATTATTACTATTATTGCTAGGTGATCTTTGACTCCTTGTATTATGAAAACCACCACTGGTGGATGCTTCCTATGCTAGTGTATATTTTTTTATCTTCTCTTAGTTTGGTTGAAACTAAATGGGAAGTCTCTTGTATCATGTATTTTGGCATTGCAAATCCAACAGAATTTTACAGGGCATTCTTGTTCCTAATGTCCTTTTGTATGATTCTTTTAAGCGCCGTCTTCCTTTTTTTTTCCATTTTTACTTTTATTAATTTTTTCCTCCTCCATCGCCATTTTTTTTTAACATTTTTGTTCAAATTTGTAGTGATGATCCTCCTCCATCATCATCTTCTAGGCCTCCTCCATCGAACACTTGTTGTACATCCAACATAAGGTTTAATGTGTCTTTGTTACCTAATCTTGGTGCTATTCTCAAACTTTGCTTAAATCCTTTCCGTAATCCCCTTACAAAATATTGTTTCTTAAATTTTTCAATTAATGGCTTGAATAGTGTTTTGGGCAAAACCAACACTCTCCTGTTGTAATATTTTACTGATTCCTGTGGACCTTATTCCAACGATTGAACCTCAATGATAGTTTGTTCGTCTACATGCTGTTTTTAAAATTCTTTGCAAAATTTCAATTTTAATGTTTCCCAACTCTTTTTACCATCATCACCTAATTGGTGAAACCATTTTGTAAGAAACCCTTAGATAGAGTGTTTGGGAATAGGTCTACTATCTGCGATTCCATTTGCTCTCCAAAAAAAGTCCCAATTGAGACAAAAGGTTTGGGTCTGTTGCTTTATTACAACTAAATTTTGATGGCTTTGGGACTAAGAACTGTTTTGATTCCATCTTTTTTTTTTGTTTCCTCGACTTCCTTTTGTATCTTCTTGTCCTCCTCTCTTTCTTCTCATTGTATGAACTAATGATTCCAAATCCTTCATGGCAACTGCTGTCTCATACCCTATAAATAAACCTTCATTTTCAACTGAAAGCTGTCCCAACTGTGTAAAAAAATAGATCTACTTATAGTGGCCAGATTGGTATTTGACTGATTATATCTTGCTAATGGTTCTTTCTCCATGCCCAGACAGATCTGCATACACTTAACACATTCTCCCCTTTATCTCTCTGCTTACAAGTGTCTTCTCAATCTGATTAAGTATCCTTTATGGTACTATATACTGACATATACTAGTCCCAGCTGTTACGTTGGGTTCACCAATGTGAAGCTATTCAAGGCCTAAATAAACGAACTGCACAGACGTATTGATTGATATATGTAACAGCAATTTAGTACACACATACATAATTATCACAGGCTATGGCACATGTAACATGTACAACAGAAGATGTATTTCAGTTATAACAGCATCTCTATTGCATTAAAACTTGACATATGAAGGTATGAAAAGCATAGTTACCATGTTCGAAAAGTTTGGGTTGTTTGGAAGGGGGGGAAAGTTCGGAAGTTCGGGATTTTGCAAAAAGTTCGGTTCAGTTCGGAAAATTTTATAAATTTAACAAATATATGAAAAATAGATATATTTTTATTTTTTATATAAAATTAAATATATTTTTGTTTTTTCTATAAAAATAAAAAATATATTAATATCATACATAAAAATAAATAAACATTTAAATTTAAATGAAACAAAGAATTAAAGGTAAATTTAAGAAATAAAATAATATAAACTTTAAAATTAAGTAAAAATAAAAATAACTATGATTAAACACAAATTTAAAAAAATCATTCAGTATACTTATAAAGTTACACACGTAAATTGTAACAAATATTAAACAAAGACATTTCATTTTTTAATATTTAATAAAAAGTATATTAGAAATGTTGAATGCTAACAATGAACATTCCTAATGCAGCGATATCCTCACTGCAGTCTGCACGGTACATACGTCTCCCTAGGGCTCAACTCGTCTTTGTAGGGGATGAAGGATAAAAGTTTGAAACAACCACTGCTTGAATGGTCTCCAACTCTCTTGTTCCTTTCTGTAGGTAGCCTCCGCTCAAAGCCTCAAACAACAATTGTGTGATGGTGTGAAATAATTTGCAAGTGCAGATAGCGTAACGGCAAACCCTGACTACAGACCATGTGATAACTGATAGCTTTCAAACCATGACTGCAGGCTGCATGATGAAGTCTTAAGGCACGAATCTGCGAAATGCTAAATGGCAAACTGTGTTATTCATTCTCCACTAACTGGTGATTGCATAGATCGAAGGGCTGTCTTCGGTTTACTATTTTCTGCTCGTCTAATGTTTTGTGTTTTTCAACGAAATAAGGGCGAGTGATTTTAATGTTTTGTATGCATTGGTTTCGCATTTAGTCGTTAGATATTTGACATTTGTGTGTAAATGTTAATATTTTAAATGTTCTTTTCAAAAAAAATTAACAAAAAAAAATAAAAAAAATTAATGCATCGAATTTTACCGAATAAATTCGCTCAGTGGAAATGTTTGGTGCGAACCGAATGTCAGCCATGTTCGGACGAACATGGTAACTATGATGAAAAGTCTCAACATAAATAAGTCTCAAAGATTATCTTCAAGAGCAACATAGTGTTGAAACAGCTTTGAAACCCCTTGAAGATGCTTCTAAGTCTCTACTTCCACCACCCAATCACAACCCAGCCCAACTAAAGTAGCCTTAACAATCTAACACTCATTCAATTGGATTTTATTATTTTAACCTATTTGGTTTCTATTGTAGCCATGTATCTTAGTACACAAAAAAGGGAGGACTACCATACTTACTTGAGGTGACCAAGCTAGGTACTTATAAATTAGATTTGGCTTTGAATGTGTAGAACAGAAGCCTTTTGGTAAAATCATGTGACCAAAGTCCATGAAAAATACTTAAGAAAGAACATAACTATAATCATAATGGCTACCGAGGTCCATTTATTCAATCTTCTTAAAGATGGAAGTGTTGGCCTCTCCATGAATTCTCCAATCAATTTGCATCTGGACAACAATGTTTAAGAATAGATGCCTCTCCCCCTCTCCAAAACAGCTGCTAAAACTTAAACCTAAAAAACATGGGGCTAAAAACATCTAATACTCATTATTATAGGGTATGGTTCTAAGCAGCAAGGAATGCACACATACAAAGCACAATAGAAAAGGAATGGAGATAGATATAATGCCTGTAAACTTGAAAAAAGTAAAAAGAATACAGCAATCGAAACATGGTGGAATATGGATCATGAAATGGTCAATCCCCATACTGAAGGTCACTATATCATGTAGGTGTTCTCAGTATTGTGTTTTCAAAATTCAAAATTGTCATGAAAGCAAGAAAACTTTTGGGACCAATTATACCTGGCATTCAAGTTGTCCAGCCTTGTTAGGTAGGTCTCCAGTTTGAGAAACCTGCAAAATATAACATTTACTTCCAATGAACTCAAATTACAGGAACAGGGCACTTCCTGTGAACTCCTAGAGATCACAAAATTATAAAAGATCAATGCTAGCAACAAAACAAACCAGTTCCACTTTTATGTTCTTTTTTCCATTTTGAATAGAGGATACTAAATATGAGATCAACCCCCTTGTCAGAATACCAGAAATATGTTGGTCCTATTCACCCAGCTCATACAAATAACAGGATATATTATTATACATAAAAATTCCAGAATGATTTCTTTCTAGGCTGCTGCTATTAAAAAGCATACAAGATGCATCACATGTCCAAACTATGCTAGGCTACTTTTCCCTCCAAAATGAACCCAGCTATCAGCTAATACCACAACTTGTCTTAACAAGTAGATCAACCCTTCAGAATCACATAAGAGATAATTAAGTACGCCATTGCTCATTTAAAACAACTCAGGTTCCAGATACATCACAGAATGGCATTTCTAAGGAATTTCGCTTCATACTTCAGGGCAAAATAGAACAGAAAAAGCAAGGAGCAGGCCAGCAACTGATGCGACCATAGTTTCTCAAACAACATTATCCTGATTACGACAGCATTAAACTTAAAACAGAATCCAGTTCATCTCATCACCCATGCTTAGGGAAAAGTCTATGATTTCCATGTAATACAATAAAACAGTAAAAAACTGATTGTAAACAGGTCGAGAAGAATTTATTGAATACATGGTATGTTGATATGGTTGTAACCACTTATAACTTCCCTCCCTCCCATTTAATAACATTTGGTATCAGAGCCGTCATTTCAAGAGCCAAGCAAAGGGACTTAGGGGTCGAAGAATTTATAGAGCATCCGAAGTTTTGTAGAGCCATTCAAAGCAGGAGGCCATCAGAGGGCATTTTTATTTCTGAGTCACGTGTATTTAATGTTTTGCACAACAGATTATAAAAAATAAACCTGGTATTTAATTATGCTTTCTGGCTAAGTCACAAGGTTCGAGTTCAAACTCGAGTTCGACAAGGATAAAATTCGGTTCAAGTTCGAGTTCGGATAAAAATAAAAATAAATCACAATTAAATTCGAAACATAAAAAAATTAAAAACATAATTTTTATTTTTTTTAAAGAGAAGATTATATTAATATAAAGAGTAAAACATATATACAAATTCTACCATGCCAAGCATGATAACTATTAGTCCAGGCCATGGCACAAGAAACATATGGGCCTATCTAATCTATATATGGCAGATCTATATAGGGGGGGCACTCTATATAGATTCTAGCCCCAATATATAGAGTAGATCAGATCTATATAGGGCCAAAGAAACTCTATCTTGAGGGGAGCGGCCTCTCTATATATAGGAAACTAGACCCTATATCTAGAGGGGGGAAAGGGGCCCACCCCATACCCATATATATATATATATATATATAGAGAGAGAGAGAGAGGGGTGAGTCTATAGAGTTTAATTGGCGTAGCATAGCATATAGCCATCCATCCGGTATCCCTATCCCTATTATTAGATGGGGATTGGGACCAAATAGAATAGAGATATAGGCTGCCAATATCTATATATCAAGGCCCTATCTATCTGGCAAGGGCCCCCTAATGATTAATTAATATATGGGGCACTCGTTCTGTGATTGTCGTAGGTCCCCTTCTCTCATTGTATCAATGTGGATTACCCCGAGAAATCGCAATAGAGCTTTTTCAAGAATTTTTAATTTGTGGTCTAATTGAACGACAAATTGCTCCCAATCTGAGAGCAGCTAAAAGTATAATTCAAAATAGGGGACCCATTATATGGAACGTACTTAAACAAATTATGCAAAGACATCCCACATTGTTAAATCGAGCGCCTACCTTACACATATTAGGAGGATTACTTTCATTTAACCCAATTTTGTATAACTCTTTCCCCTTGTTATGCTACTTATTTTGTGAAGCGTCAATTCCATTCTGATTCCCAACAGATTTTAAATACCTATCTTCCAAGTTCAATCCTTTCAATTCGTCTTAGTCAGTTCCGACTCCATCACAGGTGGAGTTCGGGTTATTAGGTATTGATCTATTCACCACCGCCATATAGAGGAAGTCAAGCAAGATCTAGAATCTTCTAGATATCTTCTTGTAGCTTATTGGGCCACCATATATGTGGTGAACCATAGCAAACCAAATTATGATTATCCAAAGCCCATTTGGATAAAGCATTTGCCACTTTATTCTAATATCTAGGAACATGGATAAAGTATATCTCTTGAAAATTAAATTTCAACTGGTTAATTTTGTCCATCTCTCCAGTTAGTTGCCAATTCTTGCCCTTCTGCAATATCGAATTGGATAACAGGGTAATAGTTATTTGAGAATTAAATCCCACTTGAATCTTATTCCATTTAACTTTAATTGTTTCTTGTAAACCTCTAAAAATTGCTTTAATTTATGCCAGATTATTTGTTGCATAACCCAATCTTTCAGAAAAGAGATGTCACTGATCCATCTGAAAGTCTACCTATTCCACCGATGCTTGCTTGTCCTAGATTTCCTCTAGATGCTCCATCAGTATTTAACTTCCTGTAGCCATATGGAGGGGTTATCCATTTACCTTCACCTTTCAATTTCCTCGTTTTAAAAACACCCATTTGATGACTGTCTAGGTTAATAGACAACCTTGTAGTGAGATTAATCCATTGAGCACACAAGTTCTGAGGAAGTTTAATTTTGTTCTTGATTGATTCAACAATATTCCACCTAATTACTTCCCAAACAAAAGAGGGAGCCATAGTTTTGTGCTGAAAAAATCTTTTATTACACTCCTTCCACACATTTCAAAGAAGTGGTGTAATTCCATTCCATAGGACTGACTCCAAATTTTGACCACTAGTTACTTGCTTCATCCATTCTCTGAAATGTTGTTCTAAGGCTTGAATTCTATTCCAAGGACCCTGATATAAGGATGCTAAATTTTGCCACATTTGTTGCACAAAGGGGCATTCTATGAATAAATGTCTAATAGTTTCCTCCTCATCCAAGCACATTACACATTTGTAGCGACCATTATATCCTCTTTTTATTAATCGGTCCCCTTTAAGAGGGTGCAACACTAAGACTTCTCGGGATAATTTTAAAAAAATTATAAAAAATAAAAACATAATTATAAAAAAAATGAAAAATAATAAAAATAAAAAACATAATTAAAAAAATATAAAAAATAAACACAATTATTAAAAAATAAATTTGAAATGTAAGAGAACATAAAAACATAATTATAAAAAATTAAAATATATAATTAAAAAATTAAAAAGTCACAAAAATAAATTATAAATATAAACAAATTAAAAAACTAAATATAAAATAAAATAAAACTAAATTCAAAATTACAATCAAAATTAAAAATGAAAACATAAAAGAAATTAAATTAAAACAAAACAAGTTAAAACCCAAAACCTAATAACAAACCATCCGCCATCGACCTGCTACGTCAACCTCATCCGCCATCGACCTGCTACGTCAACCTCATCCGCTTCGAACCTAAAGCTTCGACCCAACTTCCCCTACTAATGGACTTTCTTCAAGTGAAGCACACAAACATCAATATTACCCTTTGGAGTCTTGGACTGTCAAGTAATGCACAGAGATTGGACTGAATTTCTATTTGTGGAGGCAGCGACGAGGAGTAATTTTAAGCATGTAGCAAAGCCGCAAACTGAGTGAAGAGTATCCAGGCCCTGTTAGGTGTTGCAAGTAAGTTTTATACCTGTAGGGCCGTAAGGGTTTTGTATCCGAGATGAAATCCATGCAAGGGCAACGGAGGAATTGTGAGGACCTCCGTAGAAATTTAAGATGCGCAAAAACACAAATAGAGACAGATACAATCATGAAAAAAATGCAGACCTAAAAAGCATTTTTTTTCCATTTTTTTAATGGCCAAATAAAAATCGGCAAAATTTGAATTTTATTTGAAAAATCGCTGTACCTTGGGACTTAGCTTTCTGGGAATGTTTTAAAGTATGAAATATAATTTATGTTCTGCAAAACAGTTTGCAAATCCTGTTCTGAATCAAAAATTCTGTGAAGTAAATTTACAAATCCTGGTTTTGGAAAATTTTGTTAAGTAAAACCTTTGATATATATATATATATATATATATATATATATATATTGTCATGGCCAACATTCAAAACCTAGTGTTGTCTAAATTCCAAAAATTAATAGGTCAAAACTATAATGTCTACACACACAAGATACTCACAATATGTGAGTATTGGGATTGCAATAAAATTATCCAAAAAAATGACAAGACCTACTACCAATTTTGAAGATTATAACAAGTGTCGACTCACAAGAAAGCAATTTTAGTTCTAAAATTGTTCGTGTCTGATGATATGATCCTAGACCTCAAAAATGCAACCTCTGCAAGAGATCTTTGGGCAACCCTAAAAAACAAGTACCAGACGTTAAAAAAAGGTCAAGTGTTGTATTTGAAAAACATGTTTTCCAAAAATATGCCAAAGGGTGTGTCATTATCATAGCACATGCTTAGGTTGAAAGACCTAAGGAATCAATTGACAGTTATCAATAAGAAGGTGCTATGATAGTGATGAACCATTTGCCACCTTATTTTCAATCCTTTGTGGAGTCTCTGAATTTTCTGGCAAGAACTCCCACACTTACATTTAACATGGTCAGTTCATATCTCCTTGAGAAGGAATACGGGCAGGGATAGTTGGGTGACCTTAGTGTTGAGCATTCTAAAAACATATTTGATGCCCTGTACAAAGACAAAGGAAAAAGAAACTCATAATCCTCACCAAAACACAAGTTGTGATGCTTCTACTATCATAAGGTCAGGCATCTCAAGAAGGATTCTAGAAAAGACAGTATGATCTCTCTAATCCTAAAAAGCCATGAACTCGGGCAAACGTGGCAGAAGTTGGTGAGAAGCATGATTCCGGAGAAGAATATGCCTTTATGGCTCCCCAAGACAAATGTGATGCCACCAATTGTTTTTTTAATTCCGATGCATCACATCATTTCACCTGTCGTGAGGACTGGTAAATAAAAATTCACTATTGATTCCAATTAGAGGGATTTTGTTTCACTAGAAGATGGACAGTCACATTCAATATTAGGTATTGCTGATGTTCAGATTGTTCTGAATGATGCTGCAAAAATTCTAGATTGGGATGTTAGGAATGTTCCAAAAATGAACAAGAATTTGTTATCAATTATCCAGCTTACAAATAATCCAAACATTGTTGTGAATTTCCATGGCAAAAAAAGTATTGTTGAGAATGTAAAGCAAGGCAGAATGGGTGCACTTTGAACCAGGCAAGGAGGGTTGTATAGACTAGTTAACCTTGCCACAGTTAATGTGCATGCATTGGCTGTGGAGGACAACAGGATCATTCTTTGGCACGTTAAGGTAGCGCCATTTGAAATTCCAGTACGTAGCCAAACTTAGTTGACCAAATATGGTTCAAGGGCTGCCTTCTATACAGGAGAAGCAAGACATATGTTCTGGAAACCAGAAAAGAAAGACATTTCCAACTGAAGGTGTGTTCTCGAAGCAAGGCATTTTCTTCTTTTAGTTGATGATTTCTCACAGAAAATGTAGGTCTATTTTTTGAAGAAGAAATTTGAATGCTTTAGTGCCTTTGTCAAATTCAAAGCATTGATTTAAAAGCAAACTAGTAGATGTATAAAAACTCTTGGGTCAAATAATAGAGAGTTTACTACCAAGGAATTCAATTATTAATACAAGAATAAAGGGATTATGAGGCAAATGTCAGCTCCGTATACCCGTTAGCATAATGGGGTTTTTGAAAGGAGGACAAGACTATTATGAAGAAGGCCTAGTACATGATGCATAGCCAAGGTGTTTTGTATAGAGACGCAGGTGAAGTAGCTCATACAGTAATATACCTTCTGAACAGAAATATATGTAAAGCCTTGCAGGTTGTTACTCCTAAAGAATCATGGTCAGGACAAACACCAAAGGTAAATCATCTCCAAATTTTTGGTTCAGCTGCTTGTGTTTTGGTTCCTGAAGGCAAGAGCAATAAGTTATATCCCAAAGGTAACACATATTTCTGTGCTGGCTATACTGAGTGGTTTAAGAATTACAGACTTCTTAAGGTTTTTATTAATAAAGAAATCATTAGCAGAGTTGTTGATGTAATATTTCTTTGTTGGCTATACTGAGTAGCCTAAGGCTTGTGGACTTCTTAATGTAGCAGAGGAGTTGATGTAAAAGAAAAAGAATCTTTCTTTTCTTGTAGTACTAACCAACAAGCAATCACTCAAATGATTGGAACTAGTGCTGTGATTCCATTGGAGGATGAGGAATCAAGTTCCAGGTGGGGTTTAGGGGATAATGTTCTTTTCATTCACCCATAGTAGTGTTCAGCGTTGGAGACCACTCAGGGTGGGGCTCAATCACCACGAGTACAATCGCGGAGGAGATCTGAGTCGGCAAGAACTCAAACTATGGTTCAAACACCACAAGTATCTCAACAGCAGAGGCCCCAGTGATATTATACCACAATGCAAGATGTGTGGGAGTGTGATCTTCCTCAGTCTGATGAACGGTCTCAAAGAGCGGGGAAACAAATTGTTCATTTCAATGAGCATATTCATTTTTTTTTCATCAAACCTATTCCAGGTGACTGAACCACAATCGTATTTAGAATTCCAGGGCAAACCTAAGTAGGAAGCAGCCATGCAAGTTGCATATGAATCCCTAATGAAGAATCATAACTCGGAATTGGCAGATTTTCCTCCAAGTAAAGAGCGCATTAGATGCAAATGGGTCTATAAGGTGAAATGTAAAGAACATGGTATTCTAGAAAAGTACAAAGCTCATCTTGTTGCTAAGTACATGAAGGGATAAACTACGAGAAGAATTTTGCTCCTATGGCTAAGATGGTCACTTTTCAATTGGTTCTCTCCATAGTTGCCCAGTTTGATTGGAAGGTGTATCAGATGGATGTGAAAAGCACCTTCCTAAACAAAAATTTGGATGAGGATGTTTATATGGTACAGCCAGAAGGATAACAAATAGCAGGGAGAGAACATCAGGTTAGCAGGCTCATTAAGTCCTTGTATGGACTTAAGCAAGCTCCACAATCTTGGTAAATCAAAATTTAACATCATCTTTGAGATTCTAGATTCATAAGAGTATTTTTGAGCCGAATCTCGTTGTCTACATTGATGATCCAAATTTTGGATCTAGTATGTTAGCTATGTCAGGTAAAAAATTCCACTATTCTCATCTAAGTAACAAATGCTTGTAAGACACCTCTTGAAGACAATTCATGTAAAGTTCTCAGCGAAAAATGTACATGAGTTTACAGAGTCAGAGGAAGGCTTAGAGTAATCCGAAAATTTTGGGAGTAGCACTCTGTTTTGATGCAAATATGATGTCACGGATTTTTAAAAAAAATCACCATGGCGATGCGGCTTTTCAGAGAAATCCGCGGTGGGGCCATGGCTTATCAAATAATTGTGTGGCTTGAGTCTAAAGAGTAATGGTTGTAAACGTGGCTTGTTTTTTGGCTTTTTCGGTTCAATTCTTCTCTTGGGCATTTTATGTACTTCTTGTTCATGAGTTTTTGTATAAATATAGGCCCCTGGGATAGGCAAAGGCATTCAATGGAAGTTGGGTTCAGTAGTGGAAATGCAAGTGTTCAGTCCATGAGTCAAAGCTCCATTGTTCTCCTAGATGGTTTTGAATGTTAAGTGTTGTCGTGATTGTTTGAGGAGTGTTGTAAGAAGACAAAGCATTGTGTAAGGTTTGGGTACTTGTGAATTGTATCTCTATCCATGAAGGCCACTTGATGGCAGTAGTCCTTGAGAATTATATAGTGGAAAAGGGGGGGAGTTAGCACCTCACTCTGTTAGAGTTTTCTCACATTGAGTTTATCCAATCTAAACTATTGCGTCCTGTGCTTTGTTGTATTCTTTCTATTACATCATATTCCCACTCTATTTCATTTACAACACCATATATCTCTATTTAATAATCAAAGTGATGCATAACATTAAACAAGCGATCATGTATGTGTTAGAAGTTTAAAGGATTCATGTTGGTCACTCTTGCTATGGGATATCCATGCAGATTACAAATGAGATTGATATCAAAGCTGGTTTAGTTCCATTATGTGTGGTTCTTGTGTGTCTATTTTTGTGCAATTTTATCCCTGTTACCAGAGCAACAAGTGCTAATGGTGAAGGTATCTTAGTTCCCTTGCAGCAAGAGATTTCCAAAAGGAAGTGGAACAAAGATATAAGAGCCATGGTACATCCTGATGAAGAAGTGACTCCATCCAACGAAGAACAATTCCACAAGTTGGAAGACGATGTTGCTAACATCTATCCATCCATGGGCAAGCTTGATAAGTTGGAGTCCATTATGGGTATTCTCGTGGTAAAGCTAGGCATTTTTGTAAAAGCTCTAAAAGAAAGTAAGGAGATGAAAGCTCACAAGCATGAGGTGGTGGAAGGAAAGCCTCACTCCAACTAAGCTCCACCACCATTCAAAGCTGGAGCAAAGATTGAGATTTAGCCATATGAAAGAGAGGTGAAAGCAAAGGCTAGACCATTGACTAGCTCAACTTGAGGTATATTTCAGTTTGTGTTAGATTAATGAGAATCAATAGATTTCTCTTGCATGGTTAAAATTAACCAATCATGTTTTAAATTGGCTTGAAAGTTACGTTCATACCTTGATTGTTAAGAAGCTTACTCCAACTGCCAAATGAGATGAATTTAAGATGTTAATCAAAAAAAAATCTTATCTTAATTGTATGAGGAATAAAAGTCCATGTATTGGCAATATCTTAGGCAAAAGTAGAGCCAAAGTGTGCAAGTGTGTACAAGCAAGTTTCACCAAAAAGTAGTCTAAATAGGCAACAATATAGTGGACCGTGACATCCTGATGAAATACGTGGATGGATTCCATAGCCATTTGAGGATACTCGTACGCTTGACCAAGCCTATAGATGTAGATGAGGCTTGTTCTCAAGCTCATTACTTAGAGATGGACAAAAAGAAGGGTCCATCTTCAAGATAAGTTGCTATACAAAATGGGTAAGCTTTGTGTGCCCAATGGAGCAAGAGTTTAGCTAATGAAAGAAGCACATACTTCAAGGGTTGCAGGGTACTTTGGAGTTACAAAAATAGTGGCACATTTACAAAGGTATGTTTATTGGCCAAATATGCAAGTTGATATTGCTAAGTTCATAAAAGGATATCTATTGTATAGTACAAGCAAGCCTGGTAACAAGAATTTGGGTTTGTATATGCCATTCCAGTTCCTTTTGGACCATGGGAAAGCATTTGCATGGATTTTGTAGGGGGTTGTTGTAATGTCCCTTTTTAAAAATAAAGTGCAAAGGATAAAGTCATCCCTCTTGAATGGGGTGCCACAATGAAGGAACAACACCCAAAGCAAATCTGCCCATGTGAGGTTTTCAAGGGACGCCACTCCTTGGAAAGTCACACCATTTGGGAAAAGCCACTTGAGTATTTATGATGGGCATTTGTGGAGAAAGAGCATGATCAGATTTTATTCAATAAATATTCATATTTGAGCAGTTGCTCCCATAATTCATTTGAAGACGAAAAACCTCATTTGTAATCAGACTCAAAGGATGAAAACCCTTGAAGTCTATTGTGGTAACTTCATTCACGAGTTACACTTGTGCTTCACTTTGACTATTTGACTATTCTTATTTAGAATATTTGCCTAAGACAGAAATCAAGAACCCAGTTATTGAAATCAAAAATTTGTTATATTTGATTAATTTTTATAAGTTATAAAAAATTGGTGAAAATATCAATAATATAGTTTCCAGTAAACAGAATTAAGGAAAAATTCAAATTTAAGTATTTTGTTCCCATTGGGGATATTACAGTGGTATAAGAGTTGTTTTCTTGCCAGCCTATGAACCATGGGGTCACTACACAAGAATATTGTGGCCAATTTTGATCAATACAAAACTCTTTCAACAGAGATTTGAAAAGAAACTCTGTTTCAGACTTTATGGAGTTGAGTGAGTCACGGAATGGAACAGGGCACTATGAGGAAGTGTGGTCAGGTAAACAGAAAAGTCAAGATCAGAACCTCAAAACCCCAATGAGGATTCAAAAGAAACTCCACATGCAAGTTGAAGGTAAGGATCCTTGGGTAGTGAAAGATGTTTCATTCACTTTTAATGATTGCATATGTCAACAAGATATTGATGAAGTCAAGGTAGAAAGGGCTTCACTTGTTGGATGCGAAGAGTTCAAGGTGAAGGAAGTTGCGCCAAATCTTGCACTATCCTTCAAACTTCCAAAAGGCGAACACTTTGATGATAGCCCAAGCATTAGACATAGGTTATTTGATTGAAGTTCATATTTGTTTTGGCATGTGCAATCCAGGTGATCTTTTGAGACTAAAGATCATGTCAATACAGCTAGATGACAATGGGGATGGTAACAAAGCAGAGGGTAAAGACAATTCTCTCTTAGGGATGGAAAGATCTCCAGAATCATCCAGTTCAAGCAAGAATGTACTAGATTTTGTTCTAGCACCTTTAACGGACAGAGGGCAAAAGAAAAAGAAGAGAACAAGGCCACGAAGGTTGTCATATATTGATAAGGATGGAGAACCTTTCAAAGAAACTCCCTTGCCTGGAATTGTGGAAGAAAAGGGTGCAAACATTACAAAATATTGTTGTCAAAGATATCAGCTTTTCTCAAAATTCTATGAATGTGGTATTTTTGAGTCAGCATCAACAGATGGACTTGTTAGGGACATGGACCAACTACATAAGATTATTGTAAGAGGTATGGCAAGAGTTGGATCGACTATACTCTTTAAAAAATTCCACCATTTCTCCATCAAAGATTGGAAGGTAATAAGGAAGTTTCTTTCAGTGGGATCTCTTCTCATAAGAGTGTATGGATCCATTCATTTCAATTCTGAAACAGAGCCATCACTTGAGGGGTTGGAATTTGGCTCCCCCTACTTTGTTGTTCCACAAATTGAATTGGATGAATTTGAGAACTATTATGTTCTAGTAGCAACCGTTGCATGTGACCATTCTCTCTTAGGGACCGTCAAAGAATTAATTTACATGCTTGAAATATATTTGCAGCAGGTCTCTTATCAAGTGATGGAAACTGGAAAAAGGCTTCATTCTTCAAGGATTAAAAAGCATCACGTCCCAGATAAGCCCTCATGGGAAGGTGTTGTTCAGAAATTATCAAAGACAATTGACTAAAGTGTTTCAAAGGTCGTTCTTGCTAGGACTCAGATTGAAACTAAAACTGAGATCGATTGCTTAGGCTTGTTGGCTTGTCTGTAGGAGAAGGATCACAAATTTTTTTAGTTTTATATTTAGATCTCTGATTTGACTGCTTTTATGGGAAACATGCCACAACAACTCTTACATAGGAATGGGTTTCTTGTTTCAACTGATGTCATAGCTGGAACATATTCTGAAAGGAATACTATTATAGAGAATGCACAAAGAATCATGTTTCCTACAATGGCCCTCTTGCAGCTTGAAAGATCACAGCAGTTTTGAAATTATAAAAGAGGTAAAGAAACAAAAGCATCAAAGAATACTTGATCCATTGGAAGATTTACCTATTGAGGATGCCACCTAGGAAGGAGCGACCCTTTTAGAGCATCTCAACTTACAGTTGCTTGTGGACAAGCAATTTTGGGAAGGCAGAACTATAATGTCCCTTTTTAAAAATAAAGTGCAAAGGATGAAATCGTCCCTCATGAATAGGGCACCACAATGAAGGAACGACACCCAAAGCAAGTCGGCCCATGTGAGGTTTCAAGGGACTCCACTCCTTGGGAAGTCACACCATTTGGGATAAGCCACTTGAAGGGTATTTATGATGGGCAGTTTGTGGAGAAAGAGCATGATCAAATTTTATTCAATAAATATTCATATTTGGGCAGTAGCTCTGATAATGCATTTGAGGACGAAAACCCTCATTTGTAATTAGACTCAAGGACGAAAACCCTTGAAGTCTATTGTGGTAACTTCAGTTAGGAGTTACACTTGTGATTTACTTTGATTATTTGACTATTCTTATTCAGAATATTTGTCTAAGACAAAAATCAAGAATTCAGTATTTGAAATCAGAAATTTTTTATATTTGATTTATTTTTATAAGTTCATAAAAAATTGGTGAAAATATCAATGATATTACAAGAGATTTTTTTGGAAGAAACTGTATCTGTTTTTAAAAATCGACCCGTTTTGGATCCACTAATGTGATCTTTCATCAGGAAATAAACTTATGTGAGAACATCAGTGCCATGCATCTTAAAAAATTGAAGGAAAATAGCTGTTGTAAAAAATTTCCAAATAGAAACAATATAGCCGTAACAATAAGTTCCTAAAAACAAAATAGAGATAAGATAATTAAGATAATAATAGTCAATTAATTATTAAAATACTAACTAAAAGCATATTATTAAGAAATAGTAAGTTGTTATTACTATATTATAATGAATTAAAACGAGCAAAGAAGATTAAAATAAAATAAAACAAGAAATCTATCTAGGACCATCAAAGATAAACTAAGCCTAAAAATTAAAACAAAACAACCTACAAATACCAAAGGAGAGCAAAAACACACTAATTTTTATAACCAACGAGTTTCCAAGCATGACCAATCTCTAACCCTTCATCTATGTTCAAATTATTAGGGTTAGAGATTAGTCATGCTTGGAAACCTGTTGTTTATAAAAATTAGTGTGTTTTTGCTCTCCTTTGGTATTTGTAGGTTGTTTTGTTTTAATTTTTAGGCTTAGTTTATCTTTGTTGGTCCTAAATAGATTTCTTGATTTATTTTTATTTATTTTTATTTATTTTTTAATCTTCTATACTTGTTTTAATTCATTATAATATAGTAATAACAGGGTACTATTTCTTAATAATATGCTTTTAGTAACTTATTGTAACGACTATATTGTTTCTATTTGGGAACTTTTTTACAACTATTTTCCTTCGATTTGTTAAGATGCAAGGCACTGTTGTTCTCACATGAGTTTATTTCTTGATGAAGTATCACAATAGTGGATCCGAAACGCGTCGATTTTTAAAAACAGACACACTTTCTTCTAGAAAAAATCTCTTGTTATTTTATGGACTGTGGAAACATAAAATCTTTGATCAATGATATAGTTTCCAGTAAATAGAATTAAGGAAAAATCCAAATTTAAGTATTTTGATCCCATTGGGGATATTACAGTTGCCTGTGTCAAAGAAAGGACATGACTATTTATTGGTAATTATGGACTGGTTTAGTAAGATGTGTATTTTTATTCCTTGTAAAAATATCCTTAAAAGCAGTGATGCAGTTGAGTTGTTTAGGGCTAATGTGTGGGTTCACTTTGGTTTGCCTAGTTCTATGATTTCAAATCAAGATTCAAGATTTGTTGAAAAATTTTGGACCACACTATAGGAGAAGATGGATACTAGACTAAAATAGTCTACCTCATTTCATCCACAAACTAATGGGTACATGGAGGTGGTGAATAGAACATTGGTGCAGCTCTTGAGAGGGTACAATGGGAAGCATCCTAAGCCTTGAGATGATAAATTTGGTGTGTATTCAACATTCTTATAGCAGGGCATTGCATTCTTCTACCAATAAATGTCTTTTTGATACTTGTTTTGGTTACTTACCTCCATGTGCATTTGATGTTGTTTTGGTACAGCCATACAAAGGAAATGGGAAAGTGGACCCTTAAGATCCACAGCGCTGAAAATTTCATTGAGAAGATTCAGCAAATTTACCTCCATGTGCAAAAGAGGTTAAGGGAGTCACAGGGCAAGCACAAAGCAAGACATGATCAGCACAAGACTAGACATTTATTCCTTGTTGGGGACTAGATACGGTTGTACTTGACTAGAGAAAGGCTCAAAGATAAAGGTCCATTTGCCATTTTGGAACAAGTGGAAAAAAATACTTTCAAATTGGATTTGCCTACTTAAATGAAAATACATTCATTTGTCAATGTTGAGAACGTCTCTTTGAGCATTCGATGCTAGACGAGATAGGAGATCTATTGTTACCTTCTATTGATAACCCAGTTTCTGATGGTCAACTGGAATTGGAGAATGATGTCATGTTGCTAAAGACAGAGAGGACAACAAGAAGAGGAGTAAAAGAGTGGTGACAAGTTGGGTTAAAAGTTCAACTACACAACAAGGCCAAATGGTATTCCAAAGAGGAAGTGGGGAAGAAATGTTCTCGTTTACAAAGTTCCTATAGCTTTTGGGGAATTAAAAGCTATTCAGTTCTAGTATTGTTAGCTATGTTAGCTAACTAATCCCACTATTCTCATCTATGTAACAAATGCTTGTATGACACTTCTTAAAGACAATTCACATAAAGTTCTCAGCTAAAAAGGTACATGCGGAGTTTACAGAGTTAGAAGAAGCCTCAAAGTGATCCAAACACTTTGGAGGCATCCCTTTGTTTTGACACAGGCATGATAATGCGGCTTTTCAGAAAAAACCCACAACAACGCCGCACCTTATCAAAGAATCATGTGCCCTGAATCCAAAGAGTAACGCTTGCAAACATGGTTCATTTTTGGACTTCTTGTTGGTTTAGTTATTCTCTTGGGCATTTCGTGTACCTCTTGTTGCTGAATTTTTGTATAAATACAAGCCCTTGGGATAGACAGAGGCATTCAGTGGAAGTTGGATTCAATAGTGCAAATGTGGCATTGAGTCCATAAGACAGAGCTCCATTGTTCTACTAGCTGGTTTTGATTGTTAGGTGTTGTTGTGATTGTCTAAGAAGTGTTGTAAGGAGACAAAGCATTACATAGGCTTTGGGCAGTGGTCAATTTTATCTCTGTCCATGAAGGCCACTTGATGCGAGTAGACATGTACTTGAGAATTATATGATGGAAACGGAAGAATTAAGCACCTCACTCTGCTAGAGTTTTCTCACATTGAGTTTCTCCAGGCTAAATTATTGTGTCCTCTGTTTTGTTATATTCTTTATACTTGTATCTTATTCCCCATGTCTTCATTTCTAGCACCATATATCTTTGTTTAAAATGTAAAGTGATGCATAACGGTAAATGAACAACCATGTATGTGTTTGGAGTTTAAAGGATCCGTGTTGGTGGTTCTTGCTATGGAATATCCATGCAGATTACGGATCAGTTGATGATCTTGTCGTCATTGGTAGAGAGGCCACTGCACTTCAGTAAGTGAAATATGATTTATGTTTTGCTTTTGACATGACTGATTTAGGCCTCTAACATTATTGTTTAGGTGTATATTTTTGGCAATTTGACCATACTATCTTTATGACAGATAAAATATGTCAACGAAATCTTTGAGAAATTCCGGATGACAAAGAGCTATCTATCCACTACGCCTATGGAGGTTGGGCTGAATTTTTCATCCTATGAAGACTCACCATTGATCGATAAGTCACTCTATAGACAGTTAATGGGCAGTTTGATCTATCTTACATCCACTCAACTGAATCTATGCTTTGTTGTTAGCTACTTTTCTTAGTTCCTTTCACAGTTGAAAATAGTTCATTGGCAAGCACCAAAATGCATTTTACGGTGTGTCAACAGATCCCAGGCTGTCCATATTTACAGAGTCTCATTGGGCCAGTTCAGATGATACTCAGAGATCAAGTACTGCTTACACTTTTGTCTTGATTTCAAGAGTTGTTTCCAGGCAAATCAAACTTCAGCATACCATTACTTGTGTTCCACTGAAGCAAAAGACAAGGAAGCTGATGGTGCAGGTTGTGAGGCAGTGTAGTTGCACAGAATTTTGCTTGATTTACAAATAGCACAGACTACTACAGCCCAGACTGTCCGGATTTACAGAGTCTGATTGGGCCAGTTCAGTTGATACTCAGAGATCAAGTACCGGTTACACTTTTGTCTTGAATTCAAGAGTTGTTTTCTGGCAAATCAAACTTCAGCATACTGTTACTTTGTGTTCCACTGAAGCAAAATACAAGGAAGCTGACGGTGCAGGTTGTGAGGCAGTGTAGTTGCACAGAATTTTGCTTGATTTACAAATAGCATGGAATTTTGCTTGATTTACAAATAGCACAGACTACTACTCCGCTCTATTGTGACAATCAGGGTGTCATGAAGTTGGCGAGGAACCCAATATACCATGCCAAAACAAAACACATCGAGGTTCATCATCACTACATTTGACAGTTGGTTGACAATGAAGACAATTGTCTTCGTTACTGTGCCACTCAAGAGCAGACTGTGGACATAATGGCTAAAGCTCTTGGTCCTACTCTCTTTGTAATTGAGCAGGTTTAGTTAAGCATCTTCGAGACGAAATTGGGGCCGTCTCTGGTTTAGTCATTAAATATACAGTAACCATCTAAGTGAGCAGGTTTAGGGGAGGATGAAATGGTCAGAAGAGGAGTAATCTTCACTTATATCTTCAATTAACACATCATTTCATCCTCTAGAAGACCTTATATAATTATTAACAGAACTTACAACGTAGGGGACAGGAGTATTACCTGGGGTTCCAAGTGGTTTACACACTTTCTGAAACCCTCCCCTCACAACAGATTCAGGATTGGGGAGTTCCTGCTGCACTTTCTTGGTAGGATCTGCCTTGAAGGAAGAATGCATGACCTCCGGCTTGACAGATTTTGTATACTTCAGAGATGTGAAGTTGAATAGCTTTGGTACACCTCTGAAATCAGGTATAATGTCTGAATTGGTTGAGTCTTTTTAGGCACTCTGGAGATCAGACCATCAGAATCACCATTATACTTAAAAACATAACAAAAAATGCCATGAAAAAGGCAGATTTGGACATTTTCTTTTTAAGGAATCGTTCACCAAGGGAAGATGGGAACCTTAAGGCTTCTTTACAATCCCCGGAAACGGCACCAATAAATTGGTGCACAAACTTGGGGTTGTCTCTGGTTTAGGTATTGAATATATAGTGCGTTGATATGGTTGTAACCACTTGTAACTTCACTAACTATTTGGACATTAATAAAACAAAGGCATGCATAAATCAATGCATGCTTCATCTTTCCCTCTCTCTCTCTCTCTCTCTCTCGCACACACACACATTGATTTAATAACAGAATAGAAGCAACTGTAAATTTTCAAAACAAAAAACAGACTCCTGAAACACCTGCTTATGTTAAGGGATCGTAATCCAATAATTTTGGAAGTTGGAAAGACAAAATAACTAATCTAGGATGTCATGGCATTGAGATTTCTCTATATCCTTGGTACGTGCATTAGTTAAAATCAACGTTCACTTGATAAGATGGGTACAATTCAGGCATGAGACACCCTGAATGGTAAGATGATCATTCACATAATGGAAATGAAATGACTGACTCGTAGCTAATTGAAAACATAGGTGACTTGTATAATGACACTTAAGCCAAGACACAAAACATATTTGGAGACACATGGCTAAAAATACAAGTTCGGAAAAAAAAAAAAGGTTAGCGGTCTGAACACAATGGTCTTCTCAGGTAAATAAATTAAAAGTTAGCTCTAAAGCAGACTAAATGAATATAAAGCAAAACTTATAGTACTAGGAACGGCACTTCAAGAACATCACAAGTAATTGCAATTACCAATCAGAATGTTTGGACCAATTTTAAGTTGAAATGGCCTCCAGAAAGGACCCAATCCGCACTTAAAAGAACATGACCCTATCGACTTACACAAGGGCATTGGCAGCAATTGCCTGGGAGCTGATACCATTACCATTATAGAACCAACAATATCCCTATTGCAGCACTCGTATTAATTCAATCAACACCTATTGCAGGACTCCTTAATTCAATCCATGTGCTTACCCAGTGACACACCAGTTGCTCTAGGTCTTACCCTATGCCTAGCACATCTAA
Source organism: Torreya grandis (assembly GCA_037957365.1). Lineage (NCBI taxonomy): Eukaryota > Viridiplantae > Streptophyta > Pinopsida > Cupressales > Taxaceae > Torreya > Torreya grandis. Next base: position 7,423,776 of record JARHVA010000044.1, read on the forward strand.
CATACTACAAATACAAGATTAAATATTTAAAACTGGTGTACTTTTCTTATAAATACTAAAGAATAACTTCGGTTATTGATGTTGGATGTCTTGCATGTGGATGCCACATAGCTACCGTTTATGTTTATGTACTCTAGAGCCAAAGTTATGATTTGCATGATTCAAGATTATGGATCAACTAGATAGCTTACTTAGCAATAAGTCATAGCTTAAACCCATATTTCAGGAGTTGCTTTTCACATTTTAGCAATTTCATCTCCAATACAGTTCAATTGCAAGCCTTTTACTGCCACAACAGTAACAAAGGTAAGCTATGAGCAAATCAGGTTGGTTAAATCAAATCATACAATAATTTACTACACCAAATTACTAAAGTTGCAGGGTGCCAGAGGTATTGCTGTGGGTGTGAGAACTGTACGTGTGTGCATGTATGTCTGTGTATGTGTGCATATACACACATGCACACCAAAAACAGGAAGCAGATGCTGTATTTGTAACAGGACATGTTCACGTTGATGAGCTGACTCAACTCACTTCAAAAACAAGCCAAGGCAACAGACTTGATCAAGCCTTCGTTAGTATCCGGAGAACTTAATAAATATTCCAAGACTCCATGATTTTGCAGCTGGAAAGATTTAGCTGACATGGTTATAAAGATAATACTCAAAAGGAAACATTTATTATTTGAAATATTCAAGCTACTCATTTTGACAGGTATACCTGCTCTAGGAGAGCTGTTGTATGCAAAAAGCAATCCATATTTTGTAGATCCACAAACAAATTGATGCACATGAATGCAAAAAAATCAAATCTGCATTTTCTTCTCATCTTTAATGTTGGGAATCAATTGGGAAGCCATGTATTGCAACTTTGAAATTAAAGAATACATTGGTGTCATGAGCAACTACTGGTGATCTTGCACACAATGTTTTACGATATTGAAAGGGTATTTGGGGTGCTTTTTAGCTATTTTTTCTCTCCTAAAACCTCACTCCATAAAACTGATAAAACACTACATAAGAGGCTGTGCTTAGTCTTTTTGCAAAAACCTTGGGGAAGGGCAAGTCGAATGCATTAAGTTAGGGAAGGGAAAGTGCAACGCGTTATGTATAAACCAGTGAATGGGGGGTCGAAGTAAATAAATACCACCTTACAAAAATAACCCAACCATCATGTAACTCGACACCCAATTGTACCTACAAATGTGACTTTCAAGTAGATAACAATTCAGAGACCATTAATATTGATAAATTTGAGAGACAATTTAGGGGCCAAAATAGAACGTGTTTCCTCTCCTGGAGTTCAAAACAATACAAAGGTCAAACCATGGTGTCAGTGTTGCTGCTAATACTAGTGATTATTCTCCTCTTCTGACCCTGCATTTTTAAGATCACATACCACTCCTGGTCCCCCAGCCCCTAAAGCCTCTCGTTCTACTGATATCCACAACAGTTTGGTTCTCCAATTCCTAGATTTCAACCTAGTTATATGAGCACCAAATGGATGAAGTCCAATCATGATCAAGCTAAGAAATCAAAAAAAATTATTATCCGGGCTTTCCTTTTTATATTGTTAGACTGTCATGTTGGAAATCCAGACTTCATGATCTATAAACTCTCAAGTAACTAACTTGCTGGAATTCATCGAATCACAACTTGCTCTTCTACTTTAAATTCACTCCAAAATGATAATTTATTTCATACAATTACTTAGAATTAGTGCAATTCTTCATTGGAAGAGTAAACAGTGCTAAAGAAGTGAAGCATGAATATAAATAACATGAAACAGAACTCAGATCAATGAAGACATGTGACACACAGATTTATTACCTGGAAAAACCCACGAGGTGTAGGGAAAAAAGAGCGGATGAGGCAAATGCTCTATTTCCTATCTTCTTATAGCCAAAAATGGGTTACAATGAGATATAGAAAAAGTGCAGCTTACAACTATTATGTTCACTAAGATTTTTTTCACTATTTCCTTTCTCCGATACTTCCTACAGCCAACTGAACATTCCTCTATTCACCAATGATTCCTCTGTCCTTGTCATCCTTCTTATAATCATTGGAGATGTCCTTTCGTGCACTAAAGGCTCCCCAACGATCCGAGAATGTTAAGAGACACTTTGTCTGTTTGTAAAGTATCTATTTGTTTGCCGCGGGCAAAACTGCTGGTTGATGCAAACCGGCAGTTTGCATGTAGGAGTCAGCGGTTACATAACCACCGCTTTCATGAAGCCGTGGTTTCATCACCAAGTCTAGAACTCCTCACTTGAAGCTCTGCTAATGTTTGAAATCGGGTCTTATGTCTGTTATCTGATAAATGGACTGTTTTCTGGATCGATATGGATCACTTCATGCAACTGAAATTTCAAAGACTCTTGGGAGGAGAAGGGGTTGACCAAGATGTGCGCATAATACATGAAAGTAGTGTACCACTTGGGCAAAGATGACATACTGTAATGTTTGAACTTTGAAGGGTTGAGCACTGGAAAAAATGAACTACATTAAACATCCTTGTTTCTTGTCCACAAGATACTTTGTTTCTCATATCCTTCGATGCAATAACAAAATAAAATATGCTAAAACAGATACTGGCAGACTAACCTATATATCCTGGTTAAGATAAACTATATATCAAACACTAGAAGACCTTACTAGTTAAAGACAGCTTACCAATGGAATTATTATGTGATGATATCAAAGTTGAGTCACTTTACAAAAGGAGGAAAAGTAGGATACAATGCTGCGAAGTCTTTAATCATTAACTGCTTTGTTGTTAATAAGAACCTACTGCTATAGCTGGGGAAAAAACTGTACAAAAAATCTAAAAAAAATGGGCTGAATTTTTCAGACACAATCTGAAAAACTTATTTTTCTTACTGAAATCTAAATTTTTTTGAAAACAATATCTACAATATTTGGACAGCAAGGAGAAAAACACCAAAATCTTTTAAAAAATGGTAAAATTTTATTGCATTTCAAATATCATTTTTATATAACACACAAAATCAAATAAACTTTCATGAGAAGGTATGGGTGGCAACTCTCCATCCAAGAGCAGGATGGGCACTGCACTAGCGGACTTTGTTTGAAAGAATAGGACGGCTTGGATGATGTTCACTCTCTCTGTTGCTGATGAAATGTTGGGTGATGTATTAGGTTTCACATATGCTGCAGAGATGTGGAAGAAACTGAAAGTCGAGTATGAGATTTCTAATATTGCAAGGGTATGTTACTTGACAAATTTGATGTTTTCACTCAAGATGCAGGAAAGGTGGCCGTCTCTTGAACAACATTTGATTAAGTTTAAATACACAAAGAATCAACTAACAACCATCAACCAAAAAGTATATGATGAAGAATTGCTAATAACTATTTTTCACAGCCTCCCTCCTCCATTTAGTACATTCGTTGAAACTTTCAATCAAACTCCTATGGAAGATGAAATGAATTTTGATAAATTTTATGATAGATTATTGCATAAGGTCCTAAGGACAATTCGAATAGGTAGTCCGGAAAAGCAATCAATGAAGATAAGCATATACTTGGCCCTAATATATGAAAGTATTGTAAATGGGCCAGAGACATTACTATGGGAAAGCTGAAGTTGTGGTGTTGCCCTCCAAGCCTTGCCCTTCTCAAACTTTTCTGAAGTGTGCTTCCCCATGATACAACCTTGGCATACACCCTCTTCAAAGCTAACAAGTGGGAGACATGTAACCATTTCCTGCTAACACAAGTCTCTCAAATAGCAGAAGTTCAAATGGCCATAACGCTCACGCCATGACTCTCTCAAATCATTTGAACGAGCTCAGACAACGAAAGATGAATAATTAGGTGCAAAGGCTTCAAACTTGTAAAGCTTTGCACCCCGATCCACTTGCCCAATAGCAAAAAAAGGAGACTAATTATGAAGGTCTCTTATCACAACATAATCTGAACAGAACTCCACACTTCTTCCTTTGGCCAAGTTAGTGATCTCGTAGATGGATAACAGGTTTGTGGACAACTTTGGAACACAAAAAAACTATGTATCTACCCATTTGCAATTTCAACACATGCTGAACATTTAACCTGTAAAGGCGAAGCATTTCCCACAAATATCTTTATTGGATTACACTCACTAAGTGAAGGGAACATAGATTCATCTTAGACCATGTGGTGGGAAGATCTTGAGTCAATGACCCATTCAGGGTGACTCAACTCATGTGCCATTAAGGCATCTGTTGCCATAAGAACTTGGCCTTTACCTTTGTAATTCTCAAAAGTAGATGAGCGAGCATCAACTTTGATGTTGTGCTTCTTCATCGTAGGCATCCAGGCTTCCAGCTTCTTGAAACATTGGTTTTCTCAATGCCCATCTCGCTTGCTTAACCCGCATGTAACTCACTCCTTTTTCTCTCTGTCTCTGAGACTTTGGCATGAAAGACTGGGAGTTATTATGGTTTTGGGATTCCCCCTTGGAACCCTTCTTGTTACCCCTCTTGGACTGCTTCTGCGAACTTTTCCCTTTTTGTTGATGGGAAACCAAAGCTTGATAAGCTTATCTGGGTTGGGCCTAAGAAGGTCCATATTGATAAGCTTATCGTGTTCCCTAATTACACTATCACAACATGAATCAAAGCTTGGGTATATTAACCTGTCGCCCTTAGCATCCATCTTGGATTAAAAGAGTTACACAAACATTGAGTAATAACCATTCAATTTGGACAGTACAACTATCACAATCTGTCATCTATCTTCTCAACCTCACAATCCTGAAGTTGCACTCTCAAGTTCAACAATTTGAACTTGGTCAAGTAGTCTTCAATGGTTGGGAAATCTAAAGAGTCTTAAGCCTATCGTTTAAATTTCCAACCAATTGGCATGAATCACGTTGTTCTTCCCAAACAAAGTCTTCAACTTGTCCCATAGTGCAGAGGGAGTTTTCAAATCCCTAATATGGAATTTCAGCTCCTCAGATGCTAACATGCAAATCAACCCTTGGGCTTCATCACACTTATTAAGCCAGCAAACCATTTCAATGGCCCTCTCCAGTTACTTATCATGCATGTGCTTCCTCTATCATTTTAACTCAAGCACGCTCAGTTTAAAAGACATGCACCACAAGTATTGGTCGCAACAACACTTCATCTGCCTCGATATAGCCTCAGTCAAGTAATGATCCATGACTGTTTGTTCATCCAGGCCAAGCATATTTGTATTCAACCATACTTCTGAATTAGGCCATCATCCAGAGATCATACTTCACCTTCCACTGATTTTATCCAGTGTTCATGCTCACTGTAGTCCGCTCTTTCAACTTCATGCCGACTACACTTTCAAACTCGTGGGCCAACTAAACAATGAACTTTGCATCCCTAACGTTATATTCCATGAGAACTCAGGTGGGTAAGCCCATTGTAACATGACAACTCAGAAGGACTTGGCATCACCAACCTCTGTCTCTGGTCATCTACTTATAAGCATATTTTAATCTCCATTATGCTAATGTTATTGCAATCCAGATCCTCCTTAGCCAAGATCCTCTTGATTATCACATAGAGGTTTATTTCCATGGATTGCATAGAGGTTTATTTCCATGGAAAACGGTAATATCTAAAAATCTCAAGCCCTTATCAAATAGATCTCGCTGCTAAGATCGATTGCACTACTGCAGAAAAAAACTTGGAAAGGCTTCAGCTAATTTGGAAAGTTTAATTTTTTTTCTTTTTCTTAAGGCTCTTTACAACTGTGAGTTACCTGAAATTATTTGGACAAGTGAACTCTGGAGCTATAACATTTTCATTATAATCATGGAGCAAAGCAATAAAGACTCCATATTTCCCATTTGCTAAATCAATCTATCAATTAGAATCAAATACCTGTTCCCTATTTGGAGGGTGGTTGAAGTGACAATTCATCCCGAACTTACAACTGCCTGTGCGTAAATAATACGAACAATCAACCACACCTGGCCGTTCTGGGTAAGGACCTGAATATGTTTCTAGCCCATTCTCAGAATCAGTTGGTTTTATTGACATCGTCTGCATTGCTTCTGCAATAAGAACATATGATTGTCAAAATAAAATATCGTCTTTCAAAGAGAATAGATGGTAAAAAATAGACTTTAATTCATAGCTGCCAGAACAGATAGGTAATAAAGGAGAAAACTTAGTAAATGTAGGAGATTTCAATAAAGAACTTGAAGTACAACCATTAGTGAAAAGCATAGGCAGAAAGGAAAGTATACGATTCTCAAAAGAGAGAATAGATGCTTACAATCGCAAGCACAAAACAAGGAGTTGGTGTGATCCAATATTTTTTCCAGGGAAAAAACTTTGTCAGCTATGAAGAAGCAAGGAAAAGATAAGGATACCAATTCCAATGTAAAGGGAGAGTGCCAATGTTGGCAACACACTCGTATGTTTGAGAAGATAAAAGATCTTATGAAAGCAAACTTGCAGAAAGTTTGAAAGAATCCTCAAACTGCATTCTTTTACAAACCAATATAAGGATTCATCTTTATTGAAAATATGCGTGGACTATTGACTGCATATAAGGAATTATGAACCCAAGGTAACTATTCAAACCCAATATTACGAGATACTCCTCCATCTTCAAGATACACAATTTTCTGTATGAACACATATCTGGATAGGATACACCCTGTATACGGTTTGGACACGCATCAAACATGGCCGGTATGAAATTTGAACCGTATTCCAAAAAAATTTAAAAGAATCAAAAAAAGGGCTAAAAGATGAAGAGAAAAAAAGGAAAGGAAAAACACATACCCACTATACAGGAGAAATACCTTTCCTTTCACACACATCACCAATCGATTATTCTTTGGAAGTTTTTTGGCAGCCTTTTGCTGCAGGGTATTTTTGGAGCAACTTGAAGAGTTTGTAGATCCGACTCTTGGCCGTAAAAAATTCCCTCATTTCAATTATTAGTACCTGCTATTTCTTCTGTTCTGTGTCCTAATATTAAAAAAAAAACACTCTTCAAATGTAATAATTCCCAAATGACGAATGCTATTTTGAATATTCCATGTAAAGGAAAATTAAAACATACAGAAGGAAAAGTGAAAAGCATGTGTGCGCACGCTTTATATATTTTGGTTTATGCTGTATCCTAGTTGTAATGTATACAAAGTTTCCCAAAACATTTGCCCTATTGGATACCATACCCATATCTATAGCTGTATCCATATCCTTGCATCTTAGATCTAAGGTTGCAAAGCTTGATGCTTTTTCAATGGAAATCATTCTTATCCAGTTTCATACCTAATAAAAATCAGGTCTGATTTATAAACTAAAGTTGAATGAACCCAAAAACTAAACTAGTGTTGACTGGAAGCTGTTACATGTGGAATGTCATTCAGAAAAGGTGGTGAGAAGGGTCAGTTCCATAGAACCAATCAAGACTAAGACACTCTATCAATAGACCAAAGGAGTCCATGGAGCATTTAATTTGAAGCCAACAGAAAAAGAGAGAATATGTGGAGAACTAATTTTATGTTTGCTGAATATGATAGAAAACTTTATAACTATTTTCAGTTGAAAAACTTTTTCTGAAATTTGTTGTCACCGAATTCAAATATGAACACAAGCCGGGTGAATTAGATGGAAGCATGTTAATATGGAAAAAATAGAATATCAAATATTTGCTAATAATGTGTTGCTAAGAGTCTTTTTCCTGTATTTGACATTTGCTTTTGTTGAATTGTCAATATCCCAAATTCATTGAATACTGCATTTGTACAATGTATTCGATGCTGACCCCCAAACTTGGTTAATGGTTGAGTTGTGACTTGTATTATACACAATTTGTCTACTAAACATAAAAAGATAATATCTAGTGTGTGCCTATCACGCTATTTGAGAAATTTAATTAAATTCAATATTAAGTGGCCATTGGAATATCCAAAGTTCCTAATGCAAACTTATTAAAAACCAGTGCCAATCTGAAATTCTAAAAACAACGGGCACTTTCCATTGAAGTCCTGTATAGGTACAGAAGGCAGTGGAGGCTGAAGCAGCCAATGAAAAGACAGATTTGGTTTGTTTAAACCAAAGTTTGCATAGTCCGTGAGAACTCAGTGAGTATGCAGGTACTCGCCATAATTTTCTGCCCATGAGTTTTTTTCACTTATACTCACAGCCTTAGAAGCCAAGTTTCGGCGAGTATGTGCTCAGTACTCGCTGCGAGTATGCCTGAAAGTTTTTTAACTTATACTAGTGGGCCTCAGAAGCCGAGTTTCGGTGAGTATTTGCTCAGTACTCGCCGTGAGTACTGAGCACATATTTGCTGATGCAGTCAAAACACAGAAAAGATGAGGAAAAAACATATTTTTTGTCCTTTTTAAGCATGCCCCCACACTTTCATCACACAGCATTTGAAATAACAGTATATCTATAAAATAAACGTTTAAGTATAAGAATTTCTTATACTTTCAAGATGTTTGAGAGTGGTTTCAGACCTCTAGGAGCTATAATGCAAATTCTAGGTTTTGGAGGATCCTATCATATTTCAGACTTAGTCAGATTTCAGGGTTTCAGGATTTCAGACTTAGCCATATTTCAAGGTTTCAAGATTTATGAGAGACATAATAGAAGGTATGAAGGCTGCATGAAGGGATGTAGGTATGATAGAATAGTATGAGAACATCTCTCGCAAACTGCCAAGAGCCGTTCCCAACCCATTCCCAGTGCACCCTTTAAGGCATGCACTTAGGAAGATTTGATGAGCCAGCGAGCCCCTGCAAGAGAGTATGAGTAAATGATAACGCTGGAAATATCAGTGTATGCATATGCCCCACCCGAAGTTTATCACTTGTCACAATAGGGTAACTCAGGATGGTATTTTGGGAAAGATACATATCAACATGAAAGCATAAAGGAATTGCTGAAATATATGAAGATACAATTTCATACTATATTTGTATTCAAATCTAATAGAAAACACTTCCCCAATGTTTTACAGTCTCATTTGATACATTTTGTAACTGTAATTTGTATAAAATTTATGTTTTTAAAGAAATTTAAGTAGTTTTTAAGTTGCTGAGCATTGCCGAGTATTAGCCAAGTCAAAACAAATTGGTCTGCCAAGTCCGAGTCAAGTCCAAGTATCCGAACTATGGTTTAAACCTTCAAGTTTTCATTGGGCCTCTCATTTGGCCCTTGATATTCCATTTATTATCTTCCAATGTTTTTCCAACAGACACAAAGTTTGTAATTACAGCAAAAAGACATGTAACAATCCAGTCCGAATTTTGTTTAAAGTGCGTCTCTGTGATCCCAAAATTTATGGGTAAAAAACATATGAAAAAGAACAGAAATTTTGTTTGAAAATAGTAAGGTTTCTAGCTGCAATAGGGTTTCAAGATTACTTTGGTTGTCTGTATAAATATAGAAATTACATTTTTGTCAAATGTGTAGGGCGTGTGGTCAACCTGTTGCTTTCAAAGATACAAACTGAAATTATCCGATACATTAGTCCATAACATTTTTGGTATTTTCCTAAGACACAAACCGATACTATCCGGGGAACAATCAGTCAAAGTAAAAACGCTTCAATACTCCGTAACATTTTTGGTACTTCCCTAAGATACAAACAGATGCAATCTGAGGAATATTCAGTGATACCAATATTCTTTTTTTTTTTTTTTTTTTTACATGGATAGTAATAGCCCAGCTCCAGCCCTTCAAGATTTTCCAGTCATTTTTTGGTCTACTTGGGTCTTGTGGACTAATTCAAAAGCAAGTTTTGGGTTGCAACTCCTCATGTTGTTATGTTAATTACCACCTTTTCTTCGCTGCTAACACTTTAACAGCTCTAGGGTTCTTATTATTGTAATGCCTTCCTAATTCCACGCTGCTGATCTGCATGACATATCCCTATAATGGGATTTCATTCTATGTCAATACTTTTCTGTTTTCTCCCTCCACCCTCTCCTTGGGCCCTTCAAGTCCATTAAATCCTTATAAGCCTCTCCTTGGACCGTGTTGGCCCTTTTACAGCAATGCCATCTATAATAAATCTATTGATCACCTCCCCTATACTCACCTATATGCCAAAATTACATTTCAACAACCTTCATAAATCAACTCCCTCCTTTGGCTAGACCCATATTTTCCTGGTCCCGCTCTCAAAAGCTATCCACCTCCACAAGTGCTACATCAATAAAATCATGTCTCGTGACGAAGTCCTTGGTTTGTTCTTTTTGGTTGAGTAAATTATCTTATGTTTTGTTGCCAAAGCTCTTCTGGATAGTCTTATGCCAACATGTACATGAAATAAAAGTACCATTAGTCATGAAGAACAACAAAAAGATGCCCTAAATTATACAAAAGAAAATATTATATTCTAATTAACAAGCAATGTATCAATAACCTCGCTATTATCCTGCAAAAACACTAGGAGGAAGCCTGCAATCTTATGAAGTACAACCTTCAGCCACCCTGCTGATAAGTTGGCCATATCGAGGAGGAAACCACCTAAATTTGCATCCCAAGTTTCTGAGCTGTTCAAGCCTATTATTATATGATGTACAACCTTACCTCAACTTATCTAAGCCCAACAGATGCTAACATGATAGCCTTATCTGAATTTTCTCCCAGCCCAACAACTTACTCATTGCTGAAGCCTGAACCTAAGAAATGCTGACTGCTTTTTCTTATCCTAGCCCAACAAAGTCATCAACTGCTGACAACTTTATCTAAATCCAAGATGCTAACAGCTTTATCTTATCCCAGCCCAGCAAATTCATTATAGATTGATCGATTTATTTGAGTGAAGTAAATATTCAGTTTGATCGGTACGCTATCGATTATAGTGTGTGCATGTATCAGTTATTTTTTAGAGTGCATGTAATATACATTGTTTAATTAAATAACCATGATTTGTTTCAAGATATCAGAACAGGACAACCACCTGTGAGAACAAGTTAGTGATATGGCATGCATTGTTTGTACTTTCACGTACCCATTTTGGTAAGGGATATTTTTTAAGACTCGAGGGTTTCTAGGATCATTTTAGGTGCTTTGAGTGATCTGCTACCATATCTTTCACACCCTGTAATATTTCTCAGTTCTCCTTCTTAGTGTATTACTGAAGGAATGAGGACCCTATAGTGTTTTTATGACAACCTTCAAAACCCTTTTTTCCAAATTATTTCCCTCAGAAGGCATTTTTAAAGTCCCTCATCTTTGTACTATTGGATTTTTCATATCTGATTGCACAGTTGGCTTCTATGCAAAAAAGTAAGGCTGGTCAAGATTCTACACTTCTGTTGTTTTGGTAGTTTATGCCCCCATATTTGCAGTCAAAGCTTTGCCCATTTATCTATTTAGAGCCAAAAATTCAAAATTGAATTTTGGCACCAAAGTTTTGGCCATCTAGAATGTGTATAGTGGCACATGAGGGGGTGGCATGGTGACGGTTGGTGTCAGCAAGTAAACAGTGCTTTAGCCAATTAGGGCTACAACCAAGCAGTGGACAAGTGGTGAATTGGTGGTGTGTTAGAGGGGGGACCTGCAGATTCAGCAGTTTATGGTTTCAATTCCCACCAACCCCCATTATGTTGTAAAAAATTTCGTTGACAAATTTCAATAGTTTCGACGCAACTAAAGTTCATGAGACACACCAGTGGCACACAACAATAAAGGCACTTGCATACATAGTGTAGAGAGGTCACGAGTTCAAGTCCAACCAAACCACCACCCTATTTTTTAATGTTTGGTCAACCATTTGCTGACATGGCGGCTGTTGTTAGCAAATGAACAGATGTTTGTGAAAGCACTTGATGATTTGTGATCAGTGCATCAATCTTATTTATGCAGTCCAAAATTGGTTACAAGCAATTATGGTTATGGCAGTTACAGAGATTATCAGTTAGGCTTTAACTAATATGTAGTTAAGTCTTTTACATTATTTAACACCCTCTCTTAATGACTAAACTAGAGACAACTCCAAGTTTGTCTCGAAACTTTACAAAAAAAATAGAACCAAGAGGTTTAGTCATTAGATCTACTGGCTGCTTTGTAGAAGCACAAAAGTGAAGAGAAACGTCACTAGAATCAACCAACTGTTGAATGTAGTGATGATGTATCTCGATGTATTTGGTGCGAGCGTGAAAAACAGGATTCTTCACTAACTTCAATACACTTTGATTATCACAAAATAGTGGAGTAGGTGTATGTGAAGGAAGTTGCAAACCAGCTAGAATCCGACGTAGCCAAACTACTTCACAACTAGCACTGACTATTGTTTTGTATTCTGCTTCAATGGAAGAGGGAGCAACAGTATGTTGAAGCTTGCTCTGCCATGAAACAACTCCTGAACCAAAAGAAAACATATACCCTGTGAGATATTTTCGAGTATCAACTGATCCTCCCCAATCAGAGTGTATAACCAATCAATCTAAAATCTGTTGTCCTCTGATAGAGAATGCCAAAGTCAAGAGTTCCTTTGACATATCGCAAAACATGTTTTGTTGTTGTCCAGTGTACTAGCTTCGGTTGAGACAAAAACCAAGAAAGGTAGCTAACAGCAAAAAATAAATTTGGTCAAGTGGTGGTAAGATATATCAATCTGCCCACCAACTGTCTATATAATGATTCATTGACCAGTGATGAATCATCATGAGTTGATAATTTCAACCCTACCTCCATAGGTGTAGAAGCATAATTACAATCCATCATTCCAAACTTCTTCAAAATAGTAGTGACATACTTGAAATAAGCAATGAAAATGGAGTGGTCATGTTGCCAGAATTCTACACCTAAACAGTAGTGTAGGAGACCTAAATCAATCATATCAAAAGTAGTGCACAAATCTGATTTGACTTTCTGAATCGTTGTCTCCACTACCTGTGATGGCAAGGTCATCTACACAATGAGTATCACAATGTCATCATCAATGCTTTTGATATAGAGATTTGGATCAGATGGACTCCATCTGAATCCAGAATCTTGTAGATGTTGATCAATCTTGATGTACAAGGCTCGAGGAGCCTGCTTCAACCCATACAGAGACTTCACCAACTTGCAAACCAAATGATCACAACTAGGTTCCTGAAAACCTCAAGGTGTGCCTGATAGGACCTAGGTTCCCCAAAGCTCTAACACAACTTGTCAGAATTAAGAGCACATATGATTACCTTTGTATAAGCAACTAAACATGCGGAATTATACCAAAAGTACAAGTAACTAGAAATAAGAAATAACACAGAATATGAGAGGCAACACACAATTGTATTCAACTCATTACAGAAGGAAATTACAATAAAGAGATCACACTCTTCTTCCACCTCTGTGAGGCTTCCCACACCTCAAGGGCTCCCAGTAATCTTCCCTCTTGAGTAATCTTCTCTCAATACAGGTCACAACAAACAACTCAAGCACAGAGCTATTGTTCACCTCAACCAGTCAGTACAATACTGTCAGTACAACCGAGTACGAACCGGTACTCTAAGTAGATCTCACCATGATCTTGCTCCTTGATGTGTTGCTGTCACCTTGGATCTTGCTACCCCGCAGATCTCATTTTGACCCTCGCACACACACACCCCTGCAGACCAACCTGATCTTACTTATCACATGCAGATCTCCACCATGATCTTGCAACAACCTGCAGATCAACCCTGATCTTACATACCTGGAAGAACCCCTGTGATTCTACCATGGGAATAACTTTCCTAGTTCTACACCTTACAATACAGCCCCATGGGTCTATTATATAGATCCCATGCATACACTAATTTAGACAAGCGGCTCAAGACTCGAAGTAGTCTTTAACATGCAAACAACCCGTTCAACTAACTGACTGTTCGTCAACAACCAGTTCTGGAACCGCATAGGCAACCGACGTCGGTCCCTGTCTGACTGGAGGTGACCGACGTCGGCCGACTCCTGCCGATGTCGGTTGCTTTTTGTCGACCCCTGCCTAACGTCGGTGTGGCCTGCCGACGTTGGCGATTGTGACACTCAGCAACCCTCCATGTTTGCATCCGGGTGAAGCTTTTAGCTCCACAACCTAACAGTCTCCCACTTGGAGATAAACAGCTGCACCTGTACCTATACCAGTACATTGTCTAATCTGTATCCTGGCTTGTATTCCTCTTCAAGCTCAATCTTGAAGACCAACCACCACACACCCTGTGGTGCTACACCTGTGTCTGAATTTCTCCATTCTCAGCTTACCTTCTTTTGCCGTTGCTATACTCCCACTCAATCAGAAACCCCTGAGAGTAACCTGTAATCAACAACACTTAACAAATCTGAAACCACCTGTTAGTAAACCTTGCTCTGAGAACCTCCAACCTCGCTCTGATACCATTTGATAGGACCTAGGTTCCCCAAAGCTCTGACACAACTTGTCAGAATTAAGAGCACATATGATTACCTTTGTATAAGCAACTAAACATGCGAAATTATACCAGAAGTACAAGTAACTAGAAATAAGAAATAACACAGAATATGAGAGGCAACACACAATTGTATTCAACTCATTACAGAAGAAAATTACAATAAAGAGATCACACTCTTCTTCCACCTCTGTGAGGCTTCCCACACCTCAAGAGCTCCCAGTAATCTTCCCTCTTGAGTAATCTTCTCTCAATACAGGTCACAACAAACAACTCAAGCACAGAGCTGTTGTTCACCTCAACCAGTCAGTATAATACTGCCAGTACAACCGAGTACGAACCGGTACTCCAAGTAGATCTCACCATGATCTTGCTCCTTGATGTGTTGCTGTCACCTTAGATCTTGCTACCCCGCAGATCTCCTTTTGACCCTCGCACACACACACCCCTGCAGACCACCCTGATCTTACTTATCACATGTAGATCTCCACCATGATCTTGCAACACCCTGCAGATCAAACCTGATCTTACATACTTGGAAGAACCCCTGTGATTCTACCATGAGAAGAACTCTCCTAGTTCTACACCTTACAATACAGCCCCATGGGTCTATTATATAGATCCCATGCATACACTAATTTAGACAAGCGGATCAAGACTCGAAGTAGTCTTTAACATGCAAACAACCCGTTCAACTAACTGACTGTTCGTCAACAACCAGTTCTGGAACCACACAGGCGACCGATGTCGGTCCCTGTCTGACTGGAGGTGACCGATGTCGGTTGCTTTCTGTCGACCCCTGCCCGACATCGGTGGATTAGACTTGCGGCTCAAGACTCGACTCAGTCTTTAACATGCAAACAACCCGTTCAACTAACTGACTGTTCGTCAACAACCAGTTCTGGAACCGCACAGGCGACCGACGTCAGTCCCTGTCTGACTGGAGGTGACCGACGTTGGCCGACTCCTGCCGATGTCGGTTGCTTTCTGTCGACCCCTGCCCGACGTCGATGTTGGCCTGCCGACGTCGGCGACTGTGACACTCAGCAACCCTCCATGTTTGCATCCGGGTGAAGCCTTTAGCTCCACAACCTAACAGTGCCATGTATACTTTTTCATCCAGATCGCCATTAAGGAAAGCACTTTTGACATCCATTTGAAATACTTTCCAACCAAACTGAGATGCGATAGAAATAAGTAACCGAAATGTGACCATTTTTGTAGTAGGATCAAAAGTCTCCTCGTAGTCTATACCCTCCTGTTGTGAAAATCCTTTCGCAACAAGATGGGATTTGTACTTGTCCAAAGTACCATCAGCCTTGCATTTGACTTTGTACACCCATTTGCAACCAATGGGTTCCTTCCCTGGAGGTAAATCCACGAATGTCTAGGTATTGTTTCTCATCAAGGCATCATATTTTGATTGCATTGCTTTCTCCCACTCAGGTTTGCCCTGTGCATCACGATATCGCTGGGGCTCTAAAATACTGAAAGATCAAAAGCAAGTGCAAAATACATAAGCTCTTCATTATCAGTTGAATCCACAACTGACTTCCCTGGCTACCGAGACCGTGTATGAGATTGAAGATCCCCCTCTCGCACATCCTGTAGAGTGGTGTAATACAACTGGGGTCTCTTCTGTACCAATGATTCCTATACCTGCTGATCATCAGATGGAGTGGTCGACTAAGGTCGATGACGCTAATAGACTAATGGAGTGTTAGTTGTAGATTGTTGCACTGAAGATTGTGAGGGTGTCTCCAAAACATGTGGTTCCTCATCTTTCAGAGGAAGTACAATACTAGAAACCTCTAGATTAGCAAAGACAACTTGTTGATTACAAACAAAGAATGATTTTGTTTATTTTACATCAACACCCTGACCAATGATGATCTTGTTAGTAGACACATCTATTAGTCTATATGCCTTGGATTGAGTACTATAACCAGCAAAGAAATATCGTGCACATTTAGAATCTAGTTTACTCCTCTATTTCTTAGGAATGAAAGCATATGCAGCAGAACCAAAAACACGAAAAATGTGTTACCTCTGGTTTGATGCTGGACCAAGCTTCTTCCGAAGTGATGTTCTCCAAAGCCTTGCAGAGACTTCTATTTAGTATGTGCACTAACGTGTTTATTGCTTCTCCCCAATATTTATACAACACACCTCTATTATACATCATGGATCGAGCCATCTCCATGATTGTGCGATTTCGTCTTTCAACCACTCCATTCTGTTGAGTGTATGGTGTTGTTAGTTGCCAATGAATTCCTTCCTTGCTGCAATAGTTCTAAAATTGCTTTGAAGTGAATTCTCCCCCATGATCGGATCTTAAGGCTTTGATCCACCAACTTGTTTGATTTTCTAACAATGCTTTGAACTTTACAAACTCAACAAAACAGTCAAACTTCTTTTTCAAGAAGTAGACCCACATCTTTCTATAAAAATCATCTACGAACAACAAAAATACCTTCCACCAAGAATGGTAGATGACTTCCAAGATGGCTCGCATAGATCTGCATGAACAAGATCAAGGAGCCCCTTTGCTCTCGAGGAACCTTCAGTGGGAAAAGGCTTCCGCTTCTGTTTGCCAGCCAAACAGCCTACACATATATCTTGCTTGCCCTGGATAGTAGGCAATCCAAGAACCATATTTGATTTTTGGAGTTTGGCCAAATACTGAAGATTAAGATGTCCAAATCTCTCATGCCATACAATATTAGTATTATCCTCCACAATTAATGCATTCAAACTGACAATGGCAAGATCAACAAGTCTATACAAGCCATTTTGCCCAATGCCTAAGGCTATGACTTTATCATTTTTTATATCAGACACAATGCATTTCTTTCCTGAGAAATTGACTAATAATGTGAGGATTTTCAATTAACTAACTGATTAATAGAAGATTTTTGTTCATCTTAGATACATACCTAACATTCTTGACTATGAACTTTGCAACATTATTCAATACAATGCGTATATCTCGTATCCCTTCTACAGCATGTGATCTACCATCACCCAAGGAAACTAAATCTGAAAAACTTTCTTTTGTAGTAAAATTAACATACCAGTCTTTTCGACATGTAAAATGTCGTGATGCACCGGAATCAAAAAACCAATCACTAGTAGACCTCTCATTGGAACATGATGCCATGAGAGCATATTCTTCCTCAGATTCAACTTCAACTACTGCCACATTTGCATGCCCTTTTGCTTTCTTATTATGTGTTAGATCATATTGTCTTTTTCTACATTCTTTTTAATATGACCAATTTTTTTACAATAGAGGGGCTTCTTTATGAGGTTTGTCATAATCGACAAAATTCATTGCTGATCAATGTTTTGTGTCAAGTATGATCTTGTCGCAATCACGAAATTTTGCAATCGTTAAGATTTTATGACTCCATACATTATGTTATGCCCAGTTAATTTTTGGGCCTCAGCAAGGACAAGATTTTGGTTATTGGCTATTTTTCACTCCAAAAAATAATTTTTAACCAATAAAAAAAAATTCCGCAAAATTGAACTATTTTTTTAATTTATTTTCCTGATTTCGTTCAATTTCAACTACTCGAAAAAAATATTTAAAAAATCTGAAAATTCATGAACTCGCTAGAATTTTAGCCTTCCTCGATTGTTGGTGTGTCAAAAAAAATTGATCTTGTGTGTTGTACTTTTCCACGATTTTTCTGCGTCCCTTTCCGCAAGTCTCCACAACCCACGACCTTGCAGCAACATGTCCTCAATTGTGATTTTTTGTGCCCTTTCTTCCTGAGTTTTTCGTGCCCTTTCTTCCCTCGACTATGCTCATTTCATGCCTTTCTTAGTGTTTTTCCCACGTCTCCCTTCGGTGATTGTGTTGAATACTCGCTTCTTTCCCTTGACTGCTCGCATGCCCTTCTTCACCTCCACGAATGATCTCCTTCACGACGTCTCTCCCTCATGTTTTCTCATGCGTGACCTTGCCCAAGCCTTCTGCAAGTTCCAACGGACTGTCTTTCCATGACTCTGTGTGTTTCCTCAAAACGCGACTGCATTTTTCTTCCACGGGATTTCTGCGACTGACTTCTTTTACCGACTCTGCGTGTCTCCACGACCTCATGATTGTGCCTTCCACAACTCTTCACAACCCTTCAGACTATGTAGACTTTGATCTTCTCTTCCTCCCGTTCATACCCTAAAACCAGGGTTTCCTCGAACATTATACACTCGTACCTTTCCTAGCTTCCTCGAGTGGTGGCTCTGATACCAATGTTAGCAAATGAAAAGATGTTTGTGAAAGCACTTGATGATTTGTGATCAGTGCATTAATCTTATTTATGCAGTCCAAAATTGGTTACAACCAGTTATGGTTATGGCAGTTGCAGAGGTTATTAGTTAGACTTTAACTAATATGCAGTTAAGTCTTTTACATTATTTAACAATGTGCATAATTACTTTGTTGGTTGTGTGACATGTCACCCCGATTTGCTCCAGTGCTAGCATGTTGTAATCTGATTTCTTGGTTCAGTTGAGGTGGTAGTCCTACGCAGCACATCCAGGTGCTAACGTGGCAAAATACAATTGGTCCATACAAATGGAGTAGCAAACCACGTGACACGTCTAAGTGCTTCCCAAAAAGAAACTTGTAATTTTAAATTTTGAACTTTGGGGGATTGCCTTTTTGATAGTCAAACACTGCGATGTCGTAACTTTTGTGGACAAAATGCTTTCTTGGTCATTGTTTCTTTCTCTTGCCTATTTTCTCAAGATCTATTCATTGATGTTATTAATTTGGGGGAATTTATACAATTGATTACAATATTTAGTCCTCAATCATGGAACTCTATCCACTGAAATTTAATCTTATGAACCCCAATTGCAACCTCTATAGGCATGAGATGGACGAAGGTTAGTGGCTTGCAGAGTTTCATAAAGGGTGATGAGAAGGAACGTACTGATACATGGAAAAAGGAAAAGTTGATTAATGGGATGAATATTGCTCATAGGCACGTCTACCTCCACGTCTCTAATAAGTCATTTTGTCATCTCTAGAGTATCAAATCACTATTGTATTGGAATTCCTTTTTCCCTCAGCTCATGCATTAAAATTCTTGTTGCCTTCAACCTAGTTTTTGGAACTCCTATCATCCTCAACCTTGGTATCGAAATTCATATCACCAAACCTTATCATATGGTAGCTATTATAAACAATATTTTTTGTGTGGATGTTAGATATCTGTGTTTTGAAATGCACTTCAAGATATCATGATTTGTTCTTAAGGCAAACTTAGCAATAAGTACCTCGTGAACTTTGGCAATGCATGCATAATTATCAACATTTTCTAGTTATAAATATGCATGACCTTTTCATCTGTTATTTTTTGCTTTCATGTGTCAATTGCTCTTCCTTATTGCATTAGAACAACCCCCACTCCAATACTTAATGCATCACAATATACCACAAAGGGTTTAGAAAATTCATGAAGGGCTATAGGTGGTAGTTACGTAACCGCCAGTCTACAGCAACTGCGGTTTTCCCCGCGTCAATCAAAAAGGTAAAGTAACTGCCCAGATCATGAATACATGACGTGTGAAACATTTTCCAAGACAAAGGGAGTTCAAAGAGAGTGGCAGGATAAACCCTTGCTATGAAAATAATCAATTTGCTTACCATTAGTTGTTACAAAAATTCCAGCAAGATGAAAATCAACATTATCATCCAAAAATTTGGCTTGGACCAACAACTTCTCTCCACCATCTTGCAAATCGGATTTTTCTTCTTTCTTTGGTTCATGCTCCATGATTTCTCCCTCTTTCCTCATCATCAAGGGAAATATTTTTGCCCTAATTTCCTACAGGATTTGTTTTGCTTGGGCGGCTATCAACTTAGCTTCCATAGCTCTCCTTAGCCATTCATCACACCTTTGTTGGATCCTCATTACATCTTTCATGCTTGCTTGCAAGGTGGCTGGTTTCCTTTCAACCCTAGGATCCACCTTTGTTGATGATGGTGGATAATTAAATTTTGCCTCACGTATATGTGCTTTGACCTTCGCAATTTCTTCCTTGGCTTCCTCATTCCTTTGTTGATACATGCCATCATTGAAAGTCAATAAAACATTTTCTACTATCAAAGAATCTCTACTTTCAACTTGCATGTGGAGTTCTTGTTGCTCCTCAATAGGGTTTTGAGGTTTGGACCTTGAATCTCTCTTCCCTTTATTTGACCACAATTCCTCACACTGCCCTTTTCCATTCCGTTACTCCAACTCCATAAAGTCCGTAAAAGAGATTTACGTTCGAATCTCTGCTAGAAGAGTTTTGTATAAATCAAAAGTGGCCATAATATCCTTATATAGTGACCCCATGGTTCACAGGCTAGTAAGAAAATGGCTCTGATACCACTGTAATATCCCTTTTTGGATAAATATTAACAATTATGGATTTGCTGTGACACCCTTATTTTGTTATTCAATTCATATCTGGAATTTCATCCAATAATAGATTATAACACAAAGCAAACTAATAAATAGAAATCAAAATGAATCTTTATTGAATACTAGAAAAGTACGACATAATAAAGTCATATACTAATTATTTCTGAATTTTTGGTCAAACCCTACCCTGACATAGCCTAAAAATGCATAAAGGCGAAATTTTTTATTGAAACCCTTGTCGAATAAACATCAAAATAGTACGGCAGCCTAATGTGTCTGGATATGATGAATCTAGGATGTACAACTACAACCAAAAATGACGCCAGAACCAGATGTGATGCCAATAGAAGCAGATGCATGAAATGGATGGTTGTACGATCAATAAAAGTGCCATATGGTATGACATCAGCAACAATGGATGCTAGAAAGGATGACGTCTAACCAGCAAGGGGTGATGCCAATGGTGTAGGACCTATACGGCCAACAACTAGTAATCTAAAGTGTGATGCCATAGACCAAGAATGATGCCAAGCATGATAGACCACTAGAAGTGTGATGCCACAATCAAATAGTCAAGTACAACAGTATTAATTGCTCAAAAGTGGGACGTCCAACTGCCAATGATTGATTTCCTTGGAAATGTGAAACCCTAAATGCACTCGACAACAAATACACACTCTAAATTGAATTGGTGAACCACAATCTTCTCTGCACTGATGTGTCTTCTGTATGAAGTCACCACGAAAGGATGGGAGGGTTTTCATCCTCAAATCCAGTCATTTTGGGGGGGGTTTCATCCTCTGATGGAAAGCTGAAGTTGCAAGTTTTTCCTCTAGAAAAAGGGTGTTGGTTTTTGTTCGGGTGTTTGAAAAAAATGATTTATTTTCCACCCTATTCTTTTATTAATCACTTTTCCATTTCAACCTTAAAAAAAATTAATATTTCTTTTAATTGAATATTCATCTTTTTCCAGCTTATGAATATTAATTACTTTTTGACCATGTATCCAATATTTACTTTTGGCCCCATTCAATAATAATAAATTAGGTGTCCTCTTCCAAAGTTATAACTTAAAGTACCTTTTTGAACAACTTAATAAATTATTATTAGATTATTTCCCTTTTAAACCCCCGCCCCCCCCCCACTTTAAACCTATGTGAAATAAAGATAGGCTATGAGTCCTCTGATTTCATTAATTCGAGAAATGGGACATTACAGTCAACTCCGAGCATATTTAATTCATCTTGTACATTTCAAATTTGATTCTACTATAATATTATTGGGTTTAGATTAATTTTGATTTGTACTTCCTTTTTGATAATTAGTCATTCTCTCTTGATAGTTGTGCTCTTTTCATCAAAACAATTGTATGCTTATTTGATGTGTATAGCAAACATACATCCTATAGGAACTATACTTCTTAACCATGACAAAAAGAGTATAAAATGGGATTTTGTTATCAGTGAGATGTTGTACTTGGAGCAGCTCAAGTGTAGTATTTTCTATGTCATCACAAATGGCGATAGGGAGTAATGACAATATGAGTACTTGGCATCAATTCTGACATGATCCATTCCACGATCTAGTGGTAGTCATTTTAGTAATTTGAAGAATGCACATATGTAGTTCTTCATCAGCCCCATGACCAATAACTACTATACACACATCTTGTAAACAAATTGTAAAAACAACAAAGGCATTTGTTCCCTTTTTAATGTGTCTTTCCCTTCAAGTAGTGTTTTAAATCCCCTTAAAAGTAATCTTTCTTCTATTATGAATGAAGGACGTTAGACCATCCTTATGGTTCATGGTAATATTCCCCAAGGAGACTAACCATTTAGCTCCTAACACCACAACAACCCCACCAACATGCATGCAAACAAATCAAGAAGGCACATAATATGATCACCAACAGCAATTTGTTGAGCTTCAACTATTCCGCTTGCAACACGTACCTCAAGTCATGGTGGAGAGGCTACCTTATGACCAAGCGACCCAACGAACATTTAAAATTATGTGAACTTCCAAACTCAAAAAGTGTTATTAACATCTTATGTTTTATTTAGCCATGGAATGTAAATGTTTGATTTTGATTTACTCCCATAGCAGCTGCACAATGTACAGCTCTTTCATCTAATGTAGGATCATGATCATCTTGTTCATTTGTCTGCTCTTCACAATACAACACCAAGCCTTATCTGATACTCAATAGATATGAGCCCTGGTACCAAAGTCATAAGTTTTGAAAAGGAGCTTTGGAAGACATTATGTTGTAGAGGAAGCGAAAATTACTTCCCCTTTAGGTTGTAGCTATTGGTTTTGTTGTTGGGGTGGTCTTGTTATCTTTTGCATCGATCCTTCCCATGTAGCCATCTTTAGAATCCTTGGTAAAAGCTTCAGCCACCTCCATGGCCTTATCTAGAGTTTGAAGTTTCAATGCTTTGACCATCCTTTTTACATAAGGACCAATCCATCAACGAAAGAAACATCAATTGATTACTATTAACTCCTCCAACTCTTATTTGAGACTTCCTAAAATTTAAAACATGTTTGCAAGTGGACCTTTCCTTTCCCTTACCTTTTATCAATTTAGGGAAATAATCACTTTCAAATTCCTATCACACACCTTTAAAATTACACTAACGAATTGATTTCAAGCATTTATGCTGTATAATTCCCTCTTCCATATCTAATTGACATCACCATTCATTTGTTAGGTGTTCTAACAACAAAGTAGCAAAATGATGTTTTTCCTACTCTTAAGGTGAATCTAAAAATAGTGATTTAACTTTCTTACCCAAATAGTAGGCAATTTTAAATCTTCACCCTAAGAGTTCACACATCTCAACCTTTGGATTCCATAAATGTTGAGGCACCTCTCTTTCAGTTTGGTTTGGGTTGCCCTCCTAATGGCCCACCAAATCATTTGATTGCTCAAAATCAGAATCTTGCAGCGACATGCAACTCTTAAAAATTTGGTGTTTGCATCATACACCTTGATTCGCTCTTTCAATAGGTCAATATTTTACTCAAGATTTTCTTCATGTGTTGCTTTTCCATCCAACGTCATACGAGCTTCTCTTCTTTTGTTCATTGGTTTGGCAAGTGACTCCAAAACCTATATCTTATCAGCCTTTTATTGTTTCTCGCAATTCCTTCCACAAGTTTTGACAGAGTAGAAGCCAAATCTTTAGCCTATGAAATTTCCTGATCCATTTTTGTACACAGCCACAGTCCTCAAAATAAAACTTTAATACCAATGTAACAACTGCCTATGGTACTTGCAGCAGATCTAATCAGATGTAGTATCACCCACAATACTCGAAGCAGATTTGTTTGCATATTACCATGAAACTAAAGTCAAAAGTCATTAAAACAAAAAAAAACCTAAATTAAAGTTATTTACTAGGCTGCCCCTTGGATACTCTGTTAATTGTGTCGACTCCAACAATGCAATAAAGGAAAATCCTATATCTTGCTTACCATTGTCTTGTCTTCTCTCATGTTGCTCACTCATGGAGGCATTACTTCTTTGATGTAGGAGGACAATCAGCCCTTATCCGTGCCTGCACGTTAGTTGCCCATAAAGGAAGGGGGCTTGTAAGAACATTCAAATCAACCTCCTCTTGTGCCATACTTAAAATAAAGACCCAAAATGAGAACTTTCTTGTTGAGACAGTTCAGGTGTGTAATGTCCCCTTCCTAGGCGACACATGGATGTGCAGTGGTTGGCCTATTATTTGGGTTCCCGTAGGACAGCAGAGTGGTTAGGGGACCTATCCAGGGGCAGTGGAGCTTGGCAGGAAGCTTTACAAGCCATTCTAGATAGTTTGCAACAGTTTCCTATTTTTTAGGAAGGGTCCATATTTTTTGGGGGTTTGACTAGGAGTTGACCAGGAGGCCTCAGGGGATCCCTAGGAGCATTTTGGGAGATTCAGTCACAGTTCCTATTTGTTAGGAGGTATCCCTATTTTTTAAGAGGGCACTGTCAATTAGCCTGCCACATGGCAACCTCACCTAAATGGCACGAGCATCATCAGTTTCAGTACCAGATGGCCAGGCGACGAAAATGGAATAAATGGAATAAAATAAGGTGATTATTAATGTCACTTTATAATAATAATGTATTAAAAGGACCCCCACCTAGTTGACATAAGGTTGTGTTAAAAAGGTGTCCCTTTTAATGATGATGTTGGACACTCAACTTGGGCGCCCAACTTAGGAATCTTCATGAATAAAAGAATCTTTCAAAGATTCTTAATTTTGATGCCTTTTGAACCCTAAAAGTGGACTCCCAACTTGGGAGTCTCATAAAGTGAATTTGGATTCACTTTTTGGTGATTCTTTTGGCATTTATTATTCAACTTTTTGGCAGATCTGAACTGAGGAAGAGTTGCAACAGCATTCAGTCCTTTGGTAACGGAAACTCTTAAGGATTATCTGTAAGAACCCTGTTGGTTCTAACTCAAACTGTTGTTGAAAGATAAATTATTTTTTTTGTCTTTTGATTGTTTTATGATTTTTTTTTATTATTATTGTGATCTTATAAACTAAACAGAAAATGCAGAAGGGGTTTTAGTTTTCTTGAAATGTGTAGTTTTGCCAAAGATGGCAAAAGATGTACATGCAACTAAGATCCAATACAAAGGGGAACTGAAAGCAATTAATAAACAGCAAAACACCAACTAAGAAATTTAGTCACGTACCCATCAGATATGCATATTATATTCATTGTAGAAACTGGATCTACAAAGCAAATTGCATACAAATGGTAGTATTGGCCTGGGAGAGGCTCTACATGCAACTGAGTGTGATGGATCTGAAGGATATTGCTGATATAGAACTGCTGCAAGCTCAGATCTGCAATATAGTCACCTAAAACTTGTTCAATAATGCCCAAACGAAGACCCAAAGTAGGCCCTCCACAAAGATGAACTGAGTTGTTGTCCAATCCACCATAATCCTTGAGAGTTTCCATTCCCAAAGGACTGAATGCTGCTATATCTCTTCCTCAAAGTTCAGATCTGCCAAAAAGTTGAATAACAAATGCCAAGAATCACCAAAAAGTGAATCCAAATTCAGTTTATGAGACTCCCAAGTTGGGCGTCCACTTTTAGGGTTCAAAAGGCATCAAAATTAAGAATCTTTGAAAGATTCTTTTATTCATGAAGACTCCTAAGTTGGGCGCCCAAGTTGAGGGTCCAACATCATCATTAAAAGGGACACCTTTTTAACACAACCTTATGTCAACTAGGAATAATAAAGTGACATTAATTATCACCTTATTTTATTCCATTTATTCCATTTTCGTCACCTGGCCATCTGGAACTGAAACTGATGATGCTTGTGCCATATAGGTGAGGTCGCCATGTGGCAGGGTAATTGACAGTCCCCTCCTAAAAAATAGGGATACCTCCTAAAAAATAAGAACTATGACCAAATCTCCCAAAATACTCCTAGGGGTCCCCCAATGCCTCCTGGTCAACTCCCAGTCAAACCCTAAAAAATAGGGACCCTTCCTAAAAAATAGGAAACTGTCGCAAACTGTCTGGAATGGCCTGTAAAGCTTCCTGCCAAGCTCCACTGCCCCTAGATAGGTCCCCTAACCACTCTGCTGACCTACAGGAACCCAAATAATAGGCCACCCACTGCACATCCATGTGTCGCCTAGGAAGGGGACATTACAGTCCGCTCTCCCTGAATTTGCATGTCCTCATGTCCTATTGGTTCTAACTCAAACTGTTGTTGAAAGATAAATTATTATTTTTTGTCTTTTTATTGTTTTAAGATTTTTTTTTATTATTATTGTACTCTTATAAACTAGACAGAAAATGCAGAAGGGATTTTAGTTTTCTTGAAATGTGTAGTTTTGCCAAAGATGGAAAAAGATGTACATGCAACTAAGATCCAATACAAAGGGGAACTGAAAGCAATTAATAAACAGCAAAACACCAACTAAAAAATTTAGTCACATACCCATCAGATCTGCATATTATATTCATTGTAGAAACTGGATCTACAAAGCAAATTGCATACAAATGGTAGTATTGACCTAGGAGAGGCTCTACATGCAATTGAGTGTGATGGATCTGAAGGATATTGCTGATATAGTACTGCTGCAAGCTCAGATCTGCAATATAGTCACCTAAAACTTGTTCAATAATGCCCAAACGAAGACCCAAAGTAGGCCCTCCACAAAGATGAATTGGGTTGTCGTCCAATCCACCATAATCCTTGAGAGTTTCTGTTTCCAAAGGACTGAATGCTGCTGCAACTCTTCCTCAGAGTTCAGATCTGCCAAAAAGTTAAATAACAAATGTCAAAAGAATCACCAAAAAGTGAATCCAAATTCAGTTTATGAGACTCCCAAGTTGGGCATCCACTTTTAGGGTTCAAAAGGCATCAAAATTAAGAATCTTTGAAAGATTCTTTTATTCATGAAGACTCCTAAGTTGGGCACCCAAGTTGAGGATCCAACATCATCATTAAAAGGGACACCTTTTTAACACAACCTTATGTCAACTAGGTGGGGGTCCTTTTAATACTTTATTATTATAAAGTGACATTAATAATCACCTTATTTTATTCCATTTCCGTCTCCTGGCCATCTGGTCCTGAAACTGATGATGCTTGTGCCATATAGGTGAGGTCGCCATGTGGCAGGCTAATTGACAGTCCCCTCCTAAAAAATAGGGATACCTCCTAAAAAATAGGAACTATGACCAAATCTCCCAAAATGCTCCTGGGGGTCCCCTGATGCCTCCTGGTCAACTCCCAGTCAAACCCTAAAAAATAGGGACCCTTCCTAAAAAATAGGAAATTGTCGCAAACTATCTGGAATGGCCTGTAAAGCTTCCCGTCAAGCTCCACTACCCCCAAATAGGTCCCCTAACCACTCCGCCGACCTACAGGAACCCAAATAATAGGCCAACCACTGCACATCCATGTGTCGCCTAGGAAGGGGACATTACAAGGTGGCTTCATGTTCCTCCCCAATCTTGCTCGTCAGTATCCTCTACTAAAGATTCCTCTTAACATTGAATGCCTCCTAAGTCATCTTTATCGTCATCACCACTTAATTTGTGTTTTCCTACACCTTCCATGGTGTTTTCTTAATCTTCCAAATCATTCACATCCCACCATCATTCTCCCTACCAGATTTAGTCGCCTTCATTGCTACCACCTGATATGGAAATCTAGTAATGATAGGTCTTGCTTAGAAGACTTTATAAATGAATCCAATAAGATGTAAAATTACAACCATGGGATTTTTCACTCTATCCATAGCTCAATTTATCTTTCAACAAAGATATAGTGTCCAACCTTAAAACCCTTTTTAATGTGAATCATCCACATTAGAAAATCACTACACTTTTGTTCCCTTTCCAGCTTTAAACACAGCATAAATGCTACAATGGGGAGCCTTAGTTTCATAAGTTAAACATTGTGATCCATATATCCCCATGTTTGCACTTCTTATTGGAATTGTGTATATTGCATATTTCCCTTATTGACACAACCATGCATTCCCTATTGATTCCTTCTCAAGGCTTGACTACAGTTTGTCATGATTGGGTGCTACAAATAACTTAACAAAATCCAAGGCTCAAATGTATTGACCCTAACTCTGAATCTCATTAATTTTAGTCTACAGTGTTATCTCTTAAAATGCATGTGTGCAGAAATATAGAAAACAAAAAGTATGAACTTTGTCCTTACGAGAATCCAAAAGAAAAATACAAATTCATGTCGATTGACAAATTCCTGCGACCTTCTCTTTTCTATCACAACTCACAATAAAATCCAAAGGCTCAAATGCAATGACTTTTACTCTGAATCTCATATGTTGGCCTACAATGACAGCTGCAGGAAAGCATACTTGCATAGATGAGGTGAACTGAGCATAAGCGCAAGCATAAACAAAACACACGCATCAATGCTTGCAAATTTTACCATTACAAGAAACCAAAATAAATAGAATAGATATGCTTCTTGATATTTTAAATTCCCTATGACCTTTTATTTCCTACATGAAAACCTTACTTAACTTACTTGACTCCCTGTATTCTCTAAGTTATAACCATATTAACTAAGGTACAAACCCATCACTTAATAAGATACCTCCACCCGTCTTAATTAATCATCTTGCAGAAGAACTGTTCCATGAAGTATCATCACGACCGCTGAAGTCACGTGTATAGCCACAATCCATATGTGCATCTAGGGCCAAAGAAGCCTTTCATATATCTTGAAAATTCACACGTGGATTACAGTTCTTGTGCTGCAATGCCCTACTGAACAGTGAATTTTGTTACATTTCCTTCAGTGGCTCGCTCCTGACACTACTGAACCAAATCCCTTATCATGTGCATGTTCTTCCTGCAATTATAATATGTTCTAGTTTCTACTTCAACAATCTCCTTGCCTTTTTCCTTTCTTTGTCTCAAATCACAAATTCTTCAGCCTTAATTTCTCTTGAAATTGTTCATTAATTTGTTCTGACAACCAGCCTTTCAAATGTCATTTCTCCTAGCTTCGCTACTAAAATCATTGTCAACTAGAATGCTTTGAATGTCTTCAGAAAGCTGTTTAGACTTTATTGTAATCCACCTCTATCTGTCGTCGTCCTTTTTACCAAGTCCAAACTTTGTTATATGGCACAAGACATGCAAGATGTAGAGTTTATGCAAACCTGAAGGGGGTGCATCTGAAAACTCGAATTAAATGATTTCCTTATATCCAGAAAGGGCAGTACATGGTTCTATCAACTAGTCTCCTTTTGAGTCCTGTTTGGGTTTCTTACCACACACTTTATTTGACTTGTCTTTCTGAAAATCTTTCATGGACAAGTAGAAGCATGATTTCAGTGAGCTAAATAGAATGTCACAACCAACCTAAATTCACTCATCACTTAAAACTGGGAGATATGGTACAGTCGTGTTTGAGTAAGAAAAGATTCGAACAAGAATGTCAGAACCTAAGCCTGTTTAAATAATGGCCTTTAATATTCCACAACGAGTTCAAGGCAAGGCTGTCAAGCTTTATCTACCTCTGTATATAGGCATTTATACTTATTGTGGATGCAGAAAACCTGAAGCTGTTTAAATCTACTATGTTGGATGAGAACAAAGGAGCTATTACATTCAATGACGAATACAAAAGAAAGTTTGTGAAACCAGGAAAGGCCTCAAGTAATATATATTCAGATTTGCATGAGGGGGAGGTCTGATTTGCTTTTCGGATCAAAAACTATATTAAGAAATCTAAGTATAAGATTTAGGGGAAGAAATTCTTATAAGAAATTTTCAGATGGAACTTTTGTTTTTACTCAATTTTAAAGTTATATGGGATTCTAGGAGTTTGCGGGGACAGCCCAACATCTGAAGTTTGTCAACCCCAAAACTCTAAAAGTCAAAACCTTTAAACCTATGGAGAAAATTTGCTTCTGGAAAACCTTTGTTGAGAGTATAATGCATCGACCTTTTGGATCACACTGAGTGATCCATCGTCATGATGAAGATGTGTATGGATTGCAGACTAAGATCTCCTTATATAGATAACTCTTATTAATAAACAATATGTTCTATGGGGTACAACATGTCATAAGAGCTTGTCTAAATCTATGTTTATCAGTTATCTGGGTATTTGGGAACCCAAATGATGAGCCAACAAGAGTGGCAGACACACATTGAAATGAAAAGCTACAGCCACCCACAAAACTTGTCGTGGAAGTTTCTAAAACTTCAAAGATCCAGATTAAAGGGATAAACTGAGTATCAAGCTGCTGAGGATCTTCAAATTCATAGTGCAAAAACTCTCAATCAAATTGAAAATATCTTTTTACACTGTTAGATTCACCTTTCATCAGTGTCAGGATTAGCTTCCATCAGAGCAAGAGTTTCTTGCCTGTGTTTTAGTCCAAATACTCCAATTTGATCTATGGTGATGCTTTTGCATTAGAGAAACAAGCTATATATATCAAATGCCAGCAATACCCAGTAACCACTTGAATTCATATCTTGCTGTCTCCTACACTAAACGTCATTGTCCGAGGCTCCTCTGACAAAAATTGCACTGCCTTCAAGACAGTGCCCACTTGAGCTGTGCAAACCCTCTTGCCAAGGACCCACATGTGAGACAGTTGGGCTCTTACTGTTCACAGAGATGAAATGATTACTCCTGCAATTAGGTATAATCCATGGTCACCAGGATTGCCTAGCCTCTGGCAAGACATGTCCAAGCTTTTGAACTCAAGCATCCTAATAAATGTGGATTACCATTTGAGCCCTGAGCCTTACCACTTCAAAATCAAAATTCAAAACATTTTCACTGATCCCTTTCCAACCTTACATTGAACAATCTCAAAATTAAGTCAGGGCAATTTCCATTAGCAAGCCATATTTTCAGTGGGCATTTACTAACATCCATCAAAATGAAGTGCAGAATTCACAAATATATATTGTAGTCAGCTGAGCAGAAAAAGAATAGTTGTTTACGGCAAAATTGAGTTCTAAGTTCTCTATTTTAGTACTTAAGTGAAATTAAGATATCTAACGTCAAATAAAATGAGCTCAAGAGGTTAAATTATCAGTGCTTCCATAACGGAGCCCCAGGTTCAAATCCCAGTAGACATGATAAAAAGTTGAATTTGGGTAAAATATTAAAATAAGGCATCCAACTTGCTTGGTGCTGCTCGTCCCTCGAGCGAGGCGAGTGCAAGCCCCAGACAGATTTAACATAAAGAGAAACCCCTCGGTCTTCTGGCAGCTAGGCAGAAATTTATCTCCAAAACGAGGGAATTGCCAAATCAAACAAACAATTAAGAACAACTACTGCTGACTGTTGTATTCAAATAAATTTTCCCACAAAATAAAATGAATTCACCTGGTACGCTATTTCAGCAATTTAGTTGCGGAGCCCAATTGGGACATCCGAAACCCTAAGCAAAATTTAGTGAAAAAATCAGAGGCAATTTAAAATAGTAAATGGTAGAGTCAGCTTACCATTGAGGTAGTGCATATTTGGTACAGGAGGCTGAGGCATCCAATCGAAGGCCATATTTGGCATGCTTAAACCTTGTAAGTTTCCAATGGGCCTCTGGTTTGGGCCTTTGAACTCCATTGATTATGATTATGATTACGTCCGAATGCTTTCCCCGACAAAAAAAATAAAGCACTAACTTTGAAAAGTAAAGTTGAAATTAAGCATATAACGGTCGGAATTGGGGTTAGAAGTATAGCTTCTGATTCCCAAAGTAAAACCCTAATAAGCACAAATATCTGTTTAGAATTTTTTTAATATTCGGGGGATCAGAAAACATCGATTGAAATTGGGTACCGCCACTATTTTTTTAATCTGATTACATAAATGGGAGAGTAACCGATCCCCTAAAAACCTAGAGAAGTAGAACCTGGTAAAAACTGGCAAAACAATCTGGTTGGAAATTTAAGTATGGTTAATTTTGTATATATATATATGTTGTTGTCGACTCCATTATTGCGAAATTGTGGAGTGGAATGGGTGCGTGCCGCGTCGGTTCGGACTCCGGAACGAATTTCTAAATTTTCCGTAAACTTTTCCTGTACTTTTCTAACTTATAAACAATTCTTGTACGGTAAATGCAAACGTGAGGTTCCAGGGGAAGACACGATGATGTCATGTACCGTTTTTGAGGCTCTAAACTTGTATGTGTTTTTTATTATTATTTTTTATTTTTTTATTTTTTTTAATATTTGTATTTAAGAAATTTTTGATAACTCAGTGTTCATATTTAGAAATTTTTTATCATTATTTTTTTAATAATTATTGAAAAACTCATTGCATTTTTCAACAATATGGGATTTACAATTCAACACAATATTACAACTCAAGTTCGTAATTTTTTTGTTATGATTGTAGTTAATTTTAACATATCATTGATAATTGAAGAAAAGTTGATATTTGATGTTATAGCATTTCACACAAATAATATGTATGATGGTATCATATTGGCATTGTATGTATGGCAGTGAAACTAATGGGTTGGATAATCACAAGCCAAATTTATATGGAATATCTCATGTGGAATGTATCATTTTTTAAATAGTAGTAATAAAAGACCTCTAAAGCATTACAAGATAACAACTACATTGTAAAAGATTTTTTATCAAGAAGATCTTATGCTTGAGCGAGAGATGATATATTAAAATTGAAAAAGGGGGTTATTATTCATGGCATAGGCAAAAGAATATAACTTTCACTTTGCACAATTAACCTCCTATAAATTGACCAATAACAAGATATTGTTTTTCTCAAACATCATAAACTCTTAACGTTTAAAATTTATAATTCGTATTTTCTAAAATTATAAAATTCAAAAATAATTATTTATATCAATATTCATTGGTTATTATCTTTAGATGGGGCTCATTTAAATGATGTTCACACCATCATTTTTAATTTTAATAAAAACAAAATTTCAGATGCTTCAATTTGTCCCCCATGTCTGAATAGATTTTACTGGACTAGACTCTATCATACAAAAATGATTTAGACTTTAAGAGAAATGAAAGACATTAAAAGAAGTATTGTGAGAGAGGTGTATTTTGGGGGTAATTGGTCCTTATATGAGACCTTTACTTTGAGTGGAAGTAGAGTTGAGTTAATGCAATAAAAAAAAAAGTTGTTGCTTTGAGTTTTTCTCTTTATCAAGGAGAGAAACTTACATATATTGCACGTGTACCATTTTTCTTCTTTGATATAGTTTAAGTTTATGTTAACATTGCCTCGTTGAAATTTTTTATGTTAGGACATCATACAATAGTAAATGGAAAGAATATCGATAAAATGTTTTATTGAAAAGGGTAAAATAACTTTAAAATATTTACAATTCTCCAAGCTTATAAAAGTTTTTACAGGGGTGGTTCCACTACGGGAATTAACCAACTTACCTATTTAACTTATTAACCTCTTATTTACAAACAATATTATTAATACTAATGCTAAGTCACTAAAAGGGGGTGTCACATAAAGTGAAGCATGCCCCAAATATATTTATTCAAATATCAAACTAAAGTACTAATAAAATACTTACAACAACAATACATGCTATGGATCAACTAACCCAACAAACCCCCCCATGATCCAAACGAGAGTAAAATAGGATGATCTAGAGCTATGACTATAAAGTCATCAAAAGTCTCTTTTGCATGTACAAATTGGTGCACTATACACTATGGTATTGATGAACAGATACCGCTTCTAAAAAGCCTGCTACCTCATGAGTTGTGGCATGAATGATGAACACAATCAAGGCCTACTCGTCCCCTCTAACTATTATATATCGTACTGCATTAGAACATAATCAAGGCCTACTCAACTACATCAATCCACATAAGGTCTCACATAGAAACCCATCAATACAACTAGCGATGACTAATTGAAGGCCGTGCACTATCTTCCCCCTATCATGCAAGAGATGAGAGGTATGCAATGAAAAAAACAATCCAAACAATGGTGTTTACTCCTCATTAGGAATATTAATAAACTAAAGAAAACCAAAATGAACTGAAAATAACCAAATCCAAGCCAAAACTACCACTATAGAAAAACCTTGTCGTTGAGTTAGCAACTCACTCAAGATGGGTGAATCTATATGTAATTAGAACATATCGTCGAGCCCTTCAGAATTGATGGAAACAAAAAGCCATGGAGCTTACAAACACATAGCCCTCTTCAACAAATCATAAATCACATACAAAAATCTCTCACAAATCACTCTTCTTCTATTAATCAATCTCCATCTACAACAAAGCTTC
This sequence comes from Torreya grandis, assembly GCA_037957365.1. Lineage (NCBI taxonomy): Eukaryota > Viridiplantae > Streptophyta > Pinopsida > Cupressales > Taxaceae > Torreya > Torreya grandis. The sequence continues at coordinate 7,458,352 of JARHVA010000044.1, forward strand.
ATCAAGATTTCTTCACATTACATAAAACTTGGCCACATCATGCCAAGGAGGCTATTCAAAGCTTACACTCTTCAACAAATCTAGCCTTATTCCCAACTTAGTCTACAAAAAACAAGGATTTCAATCCATTTATAAAATTACAAGCAGGAAGGAATGAGAGAGAAAACACAAAAGAAACCCACAAATTCGCCCTCCTCCACTTGGAAGGGATAAAGACAAGAAAATAAAGCATTCCCCTCTAAGAGGGAATGAAGACAAAGTAAAAAAGCAATCTCCACTAGGAATGAACACAAAACTAAATGACAAAAGTCAATCCTCAAGATAATTGTGCCACCCTTATCATGGAGGGAATAGTAGATCATGATGAGGACCTTTTGCAAGTGTCCCACTTTATCATGGGTCCCTTCAACATTTGCAACATGGGTGGATAAATCTAAATAGTAAAAGTTATCCACCACTTTCATGTGCATACAAAAACTTAGTGGATCTCCTTTTGGCAAAGGTCAAGCCCACTAGCTTTGCTATCCACATGGAATTCGTCTCACTTTCATCATGCATATCAAAATCAAATCTCTTTTGAGCATTGGGATGATTATGGCACCCCATGCCACCTAAGCAGTTGAATAGTGTTGATGAGTCAACATGAATATTGGTTATGACACCTCATCATTGAATAGTGTCCCTCCACCTCATCAATGAATAGTGTCAGCATGAATAATGTTTTCTTTGACACATCAAGGACCATAGACTTTGGCCATGTAGGATGCCTCATGGTTAGATGAAGTGTCAAAGTAACCAAATGTTTAACTTTAAATTGAGATGGATCAATATAGTATAAGGTTAAGAATATAAAAATGAATAAGCACAAGGGTAATAAATAGATCTATAGTAGGCTAATTAATTACAAATTCAAATAAAGAGTATTACGGATTTAAATGCTAAGACATTCTAAAAATAGTAAGTACAACTATAGATTGGTATTGTAATTAATGGAAAATAAGAGTACTTGGTTTATTATGTGCATGTAAATATGATATGAAACAAACTAGAATTAGACTGGATCTGGATTATGGATCAATCATCAAATTCTATAAATTTGCATTATGTGGCCTCAAATGCTTGCGTTAGATCTAGACAGTTGCATCAATGTACCTATCTAACCTCGACGTAGGTGTCTAGTATGTAATATTGACTATAACTGGATGCAACCACCTAGAACCTTATGGGTTTTCTAGTACCTTTGCTCTAGTGTACTTAGATCTCACTCATAGTCTATTGTTCCTTGTCAAACGATCAAACCCTAGCTTCCTTGCCCTTGGAGTGACTATCAAAAAATGGGTTAGTGGGAACATGATATCAAACTACCCCAAGAACCCCTTTATTAATGGGTGTTACCTACATATCTAATACTTTGAAGATGACCTCAAAATTATGTAGTTTTCCCCTATGTGTTGGCTTGTGTGTATATAAGGATGCACTATGTGATAAGCATCTACATAGAGTGGCCTAGCTTATAATTTTGCAAATACGGCTCATGGGATGCTCCTTCAGTACTTCAAGCCCATGGTAATATTGCTTCTATGCCGGATATGGAAATAGGGATGAATAGGATGGATTTCCTCATTTGAATGCTTGATTAACTACTTTTAGTAAGTTACCTTATGAGTTTCTAGGTGAGGTATGAATGAGGATTGATCATACATATATACCAATCCTTTCAAGAAATATCTCACATTAAATCACGTACGCTGACTACAAGGACACATTATAATTGTAAATTTTATGAATTTAGGGCACTAGAAACTTAGTTTGACACAATACACTTGCATCAATGTAGGTATCTAGTTGGGACACAAGTGTTTAGGAAGCTAGAAAACTGGTACAAGTCCAAAACTTGTAGAAGATGATAATAAGTGGGTTTATAGCTTTTTTAGCAGCATAGAAGGCTTGGGCATCATAATAACACATGGTTGGACTAAGATATAAACAATAGGCACAAGAGATAGCCGATGCGAGCCTTTCAGTAGTAAGAAGGTCTAGGAACTGAAGGGTACAACCACAAGAAATAATTTACAAGTATATAAGACTGAGGTGTTATATAATTCAAATTTAGTATATACACCAAAGTAGGTAGAGTAACCTAAAAAATCTCCACTAAAGTGACCAACATAATTTGTTTCAACCTTTTTTCTTAATTGGATAGTGGTTTTCTAGAAAGACATACATCAAAAAGATGATCAATACCACCACAATTATAACATCTTGGTTTTTTCATGTGTTTGTGAGAACCAAAAGATGAAGAATCATTGGAGCAACCACTATACATAGAATAATGTGTATGTTGATGTTTGTGTTTTGAGGACTTTGGAGAATGTCATGAAGAATGCCAATGAGAATGTCTCAAAGAAAGTTACAAAGAATGATTCTAAAAATGCCTTTGTACATGCCCTTTTTATATCTGGTGGTTCCCTACCTTTATGAAGTATACATCTTTTGTAGGTTGATTTTTCTTCTTTACGAACTGACACTCATGATAAGTAAACAATTCATAAATGGAATAAAATGTTGCATTGTTATCACTAAGCTACAACATTTCAACAAAATTTATATAGGTAAAACTTAGTTCATTCAAAGTGATTGAAATAAGCATATCATCATCTATTTCCCCTTGTAGTGGTGTATTCTTGTTCACAAACTGTATTCAGATACATCTTCTTCAATGTTAAGCTTGTTATTCAACAACTCCATTAAGAGATCAATCTTTTTATAGGCAAGGTGTTTATTATAAACATATTTCTATGTTTTCCAAGCTTTCCAGGCATCACACATAAACTCTTTAATGTGAATAAGTACTAAAGTAGAACATGATGACTTTAGCAATGCAAGTGCATGTTTGTCGTGTTTTTGAAACTCAATATGTTTGGCAACATCTGTGGGTAGAGTAATTTATTTTTCAACTATTTCCCACAAGTCATTGAATATTAGGGCATTTTCCTTATTTAGGATCCATTCTTTATAATTTTTAGGAGTTAGTCAGCCAATTTCAGAAATAAGGCTTATAATTTTAGCCATAATCACATACACAAAATATTGTGATAAAAGAATGAGAATGATACACGAGGCTTTGTCTTTACCTTCATAGTAGATTCATAATATAACAATGCAGATCTTGAGACCTATCAAACTTTATCTATAAAAGTCAAAAGTTGTAAAAGTTGCACAAATTGTACCCTTATATCTCCAAAACCACACTATATCACTTCTTTGTATAAAACTTTTAAAAATAAAATATTATGGCTAAGATTCAATTATCATACTAATTTAGGTCAAAAAATAAATTGGACCAAAAATATGCTCTAGTGGGTTTTGAACCTTATACTTCTTCTTTGCATGTGTCTTACAAAATAACCTCAACCAACTTTTCTTCAAGCCTTCGTGAAATGTACTTTGAATATTTGCCTCATAAACTATATTTATGACTTATCAAAAATAAAAATAAATATATGCATGTAAAAAAAACCTTTACTCAATTATTTACATGCACATGAAAATTGTATTTCTCTCTTGTGGGGCCTGTACAACAAATTAAAAATACAATAACTAGACATTGATCAAGTTTCTATACCACATTAACATCACACCATTCTTGTTACTACATTCCAAGAACTATATGCTACTATAAATATTTGTATCAATCCGTACATCCTTATACAATGCTCATAATATGTACAACATCAAGAAGATGATGTAATTATCATATAATCAGCAATTAGAGAGTCAAAAAAATATGTTAGGGTAGCAACACATCATACAGATCAAAGTTCCATTCGTATAAACCCTCTAGGTTGAGTTTTGGGTTGTGCAAAGTCATACAAGTAGCATACAAAGGCTTCAAATTAGATTTCAAGGCATATACAATAGTAAATACGAATCTCAGAATATACAAAATTAGTGATTATTATTTTAGAAGCCATACAACTCCATTTTCAAATCATATATTGCTTTAGTAGGGGTTTTAAATAATGAAACTAAAAAGTATCAAAACAATAGGTTTCATTATTAAATCTTATAGGGCATACAAACTCATATAAAAAGCATATAATAGAAATTGTAATCAAAACAAATGCTTAGATGTTTAGACCTTCGTACCTCTTGATTTATCTCTCCTTCATGTTCACCTTTTAGAAAACTTGGTTGTGATGCCATTTTTAGGACCTTGTACAATGGTAAATGAAAATAATATAGATAAAATGTTTTATTGAAAAGGTTAAAATCACTTTTAAACATTCATAATTTTCCAAGCTTAGAAAAGCTTTTATGAAGGTTGTTACACTACGTGAAATAACCAACTTACCCATTTAACTTACTAACCTCCTATTTACTAACAATATTATTGATATTAATGCCAAGTTACTAAAAGGGGTGTCACATAAAATGAAGCATGCCCCAAATACATTTATTCAAATGTCAAACTAAAGTACTAATGAAACACTAACAAAAATAATACATGATATGGATGAACTGACCCAACAGTTTATATGTATTATTCACTTCATTTGGTATCAAAAATAGGGTTTAGTTTTTTTAAGAGCTAGGGAAAATTGGCCATATCATAAAAAAATTATTGAGTGGTGACTTTGCACAGGTGAATCTTTTATGTAAATAAAAAGGACACAAATATCATGGGTAGGAATAGAAAAAGTTAATGGCCAACAATTTGAGTTATAGACACTCAAGAAAGAAGAAATTCTTATGGAATGAGAGCAGTGGGTTGTTGTGTCTAGGAAACAACCCATGCATACAAAGGCAAAAATTTGTGAAAAAAGGAATATAAAGGCAAAGAGTTCACCTAAGTTACATCTTTCAAACTCAGTATTGTTGAATGTCTCAGGAGAACCCACAATTAAGGAACTATGGGATAAATTAAGGACTTTGTATCAAACAAAGTCTTTGGTAAACATTTTTTTTAAAGTATTGATATGGGTTATATACACACCGCAAATGATGGGTTTTCACCCTCTTCTGTTAGGACTATTAGTAGTTTTATCAGAGAAGAAGAAGAAAAAATCATCTACACTGAGCAAGTTGCTGTATAAGATCCAGGGAGACAAAAACTGGTGTGTACTAGTATTCCTCCCTTAGAAATTCCACAGCTAGCCTATCTTACTCAGTTGATAAATGGAAAGTTTGCCCAGTTTATAACTTTAAAAAAAAATGGCAGACTAGTAGATGCTCAAATAGATACTAGAGCTTCTCTCTCATTTGTGAAATCACAGATCATCCATGATTGGAAGACATTGGATGAAACCCTAGCTTACAAGAGCCTAGATGTCCAAGGGAAAAATTTTATCTGCAATAAGTATAAGCACCAGCAGTCCCTTAAGATACAAGACAAAATCTTTCAGTGTGATTTCTTTGTTTTAGATAGAATGCCTATAGATATTCTATTAGGTGGTGCATTTATTTACCGATACTCACCTTATGGCTCTACCACCAAGAGTATCATGTTCACCAAAGATAATGAAAGGCTTAGGATCCCTCGCCTCATCTATGCAACTGAGCAATTTCCAAGCTCACTGGCCCAAACACCTGAATTTGTAATACCTGTTGAAATACATGCCATAGGAGAAAAGATTAAAACCACTATCTAATCTGACAACCCTTAGCAGTTTTGGTCCAAATCTATGCCTGAGATAGACATCAAGATCGTCAAAGGTAAACATATGAAGATTGGAAAGAAGATCCCAATACCAATGCAGGATTACAACGATATGGAACTACAGATCAAGGAGTTAGAAAGTAATGGTTTCATAGAGAAATCCACCTCTCCTTATTGTTGTTATGCTTTCATGGTAAACAAGCACTCTGAATAAAAGAGAGGAAAGAAAAGAATGGTCATCAATTACAGACCATTAAATGCCATTACTCAGCTCTTTCCATATCTAATCCCAGATAAATCCTATTTACTAGAGAAAGTTGCAACATGTAAATATTTCTCCCAGTTTGACTGTAAGTCAGGCTTTTATCAGATCAGGGTCAAAGAAGCTGATAGAGAAAAAACAACGTTTAGCTGCCCATTCAGCCATTATCAGTGGACTGTTATGCCATTTGGACTAATGAATGCCCCAGCATTCTATCAAGCCCATATGGATAACATGTTTAAAGGCACTTCTAACTTGTTATGTGTATATATTGGTGATATATTAATTTTTAGTAATTCTCTTTCTGACCACTACTCCCATCTCACATAATTTTTCTAGCTGGCAAAAGATGCAGGAATTGTTCTTTCAGAGACAAAGATTCAAATCTGCAAAACTGAATGTAATTTTCTTGGAATGATTGTCCAAGACTCAAAGCTGCAAATTCAGCCACACATCAAAGAGAAAGTCATCAATTTTCTAGAAAAACTAGATAAACCACGACTGCAAGCCTTTTTGGGACTATTGAATTATCTGAATAGCTTTTATCCTAACTCTGGTGAAGACAGATACATACTTCAAGAACTTCTCGAAAAAAAGTAAGCTTTCTTATAGAAAGATGAACATACCACTGCTATCCAAAAAATTAAGCAAAAGGTGGCAATGCTACCTAATCTTCATATCCCAAAATCTAGCCAAATGGTGGTTTATACTGATGTCTTCAACATTGCATGGGGAGGAGTACTTGTCTGTATATACCAAAATAAAGAATTCATTTGTGAATTCTCTAGCAGAGTTTTCAGTACTGATGTTCTCAAGTGAATTTCTTCTAATAAAGATATCCACTATGTTAAAAAATGTTTAGAGAAGTTTATGTTAAAACTCTTACATCTGCCACACTTTGTTGTAAAAATTGATTGTACTAGATTTCTGACATTTAGAGAAAAAGATCATGGTCGAAAAGATGGTTGCAGTAAATATGTTAGATGGTAGGCTTTCTTTAATCATTTAACTTCTCTATAGAACATATTAAAGGTACTAACAATGTTACAGCTGATTGGCTCAGTCAAAATCCACCTACTACTCTAGTACATCAGCCCATTCCTGGCTTCAACCTAACTAGGATTTATAATCAGGGATTTACCTCTCTAAACATTCTTGTCTAGGAATAAATCCTCTGAGAAGGGTTGCATCTGAGGTACACTCAGATATCTTATGCAGCAGGACAAGATCTGCAGATGTCTTCTGCAGCCATTATACAAGAAAATCATCATCAAAACATTGGTGTTATTGTTATAAAAAGACTCAATAGTGAGTTTTTATTTCACCAATTCACTAAGCTTCTGAAGCATCCACTATGGACATGGTTGGTAAAAATACGATCTCCACATAATGAACACCTTTACAGGTGGATAACAAGATACAGTCTACACCATACTCATGAAGAGGAAGATCACGATCAAGACACAATTATGCACACCATCATCCAAAGATAGCTGGAATAGGAATCATACTTTTACATCAATCCTCATCGTCATGCATGTGAAGTTGGACCCCGACACTGGCATCTTTCCAGTACATTCCAGATAAGGTGTCTTTTCCAGCCAATAAGTGAAGATGACTTGCTAACCGAAGTGGAAGCAATGTTGGACCCACCTAGCCAGACATCCTCATCTAGTGCGTCCAACAACATATCACCGTAACCCACTATGAGCTGTAAAGCATGATGGTACATGACACTGCCTAGGCAAAGATTCCAAGCAAGACCTCCCAATTGCTATAAATAAGACTCTTCTCCATAGAGTTTGCATCAAAAAAATTCTAAGCATTTTAGAAGTCTAGTAGCTTTGTTCTAAGAGTATGCTCTTCTCTTGCCCTTGTTGAAGGATCTTGAGAATCAAAAATTTGAAGAAACATTTTGTAATAGTTTGAGTGATAATAGTGAAGCCGTAGTCATTCAACCCCTGCCTACTATCACGAGTTTTCCTGTAAACAACTACTATCAGGAGGAAGCATCTACTGATGATAAAAAAATTGGTATCAGAGCCTGGATTGATTGATTGTTGAATATATCTGTAAGAAATTCTATTTGATAGACTCTTGAGTTTCCTTGCTTTAAATAATTCTTTGGGAAAGTTATTGCATTGAGTCCCTAGCCGTCATTAATTGTCTTAGGCCTTTTTTACTCTGCATCTTTGTTTCCCTTACCAAATTTTTTTCGCTTATCGGAACCTCAATCTCTCATCAATGGAATTTGGTAAATCCCAGATGTCTTCTACAATATAAATTCTTAATGAATTCGAGATAGAAGGAATGTATGAACTTCCTTCCTTTATCCCTAAGCAGTTATCTGAATGTCCTGATATAGAAATTACATAAGAAAACCTTGAAAAGGAAAATAGCTTGTACAAACCTCCGACTATTAAAGCTTCACATGTCTATAAGAAATTTGAACTCCTTAAGTCTAAGTTTGTTTATAAATCTACTTATTTGTCTTTTGTAAAACCAAGAATCAAATCTATATAACTTACTCTAAGTTATAAGCCCAAAAAGTCTTTCCAAACAAATTTATTGTCTTTATTGCCAGAGCCTGAGATTAATTACATCCGATCTCATGAAGATGTTAAATTTGTTCATTTTGGTCTTATCAGAATACATATTACTTCTTTGATTCCTGGTAATATTAAACCTATTATATATCTAGCTTTGTGTGATAGATGCCAAGTCAGTTTTAAACATGCTTGTAAATTATCCAGCCTTGGTCATTTAAATGATGAAGTTATTTGTTTTGAGTTTTGTCCAAACCTCTCTGACGCAGTTCACGATCGAGGATGTAAAGAAGTTAAATTTGGATCTTTAGATTGTTGGGGTTTATTTACCTCTCTTTTTGGTCTAGATATGTTTGGCACAAATATGCCTCTATAAATATCTCTATAGTATATAATATGATAAATACTAATCACCCAGAAATTCTTGAGAACCTTCCTTATGCCTGCAGACTCAGTGGAACTGTCCAATTACAAAAGGGTCATATAGAGTCTATAGAAATCCCTTCTGATTGGAAACTTGACTGGTTAAAAAATCTTTCTCCTAAAATGAAAGGTCAAGCTAATGTGCATAAGAGTGATGGTAAAACCATCAACATTCTTCCCAGATCTCTCTCTGTGAATAATTATTCTATTCTTTCTCCTTCCAGACCCTTTACCTCTTCTTCCAGGAGTGCTGTAAAAATAGGTCACATCTTGATTGAAGATGAAGAAATTAACCAAGGACCTGATCCAAAAGATCAGTTACCTTGCACTTTAATGAATCTTCCTTGAGAAGATAATTTGGAATTCTATACAGAAAACAAGGTCAGTCTGTATAGAGGTGGAAGGTCGCCTCTACACAAAGGAATGTATAAGCAGACAGAAGGTCTTGTACAATATTTTTCTACAACATTCCAAGGAGATGTTGAACCATGAAATGAGTTCAAACATAGAAACTATGTTTCTAGATTTTATTTCTCATCTCTCTAAAAATTTTGATGACCTTTGTAAAGATGTTTTATACATCAAAAATAGTTTAGATAAATTAACTATTGTTGAAGTGGTGAAATAACAATACATGATCCACAACCCATCAAGGGTAATCACCAAAGTAATCAAAACAACATCCAATTATGTATATTTATAGTGATGTTATATTACAATGATTGGATCTCATAAAACAAATTTAAAAAAAGGAAGGAAGGGCAGGGCAGGAAAAAAGGATTTAGATTTTAACCGAATAATCTTTTCATTTAAGCAACACCTTCTAAGTTTTTTTGCACCACAACCAACATCAATCAATTCTAGCATTTGCTCAAGCTTGAATAAACATAGTGCAAGAGTCTAAAGATTAATTGTTTATGAGTGAATTTCAACAACCTCTCCTTGCTAGATAAATTGATTAGGGAAATAACAATTTGTAAAGTCATCCATAATAATTTTATAAAGATCTAATTCATTGCATAAATTGCAACAATGCATGTATCTACAACAATAATATATCATAGATTAACTAACTAAAATGAGTATAATAAAATAATTGCACATTCTACCCTGCTCATAACAAGTAAATAAAACTCTATGATAATTAATTAAAGATAAAAGAAACACAAAATTAATCTGAAACCATGAGAAATAAGGAAATCAGGACAAACTCACTAAACATCTACAAAGATTTCTCTTGTCAAACTTTATAAAAATCTCTCTGAATAAGATTATTTCAATCCTATGTATAATAGTCCAATAGTTTTTATCCTATTTTATATAAAACAATAAATGTTGCAATGTTAATTAGTGTAAAACTAAATAGATATCAGAATGTTAAAGATGTACAATAAATAATAATTTTGATTTTAGAAAATGACAAATATGGAAAATTGTTATTTTTGGAAAATGCAAAGGATAAGTGCACAAATTTGGGGGACAATTCCATGGACATTTACCCTAACGTGTACGCATTATAACCATAACACATATGTTTTATGGCGATAACATGTACATGTTATTTAAATTTAGGCTCGATATTTTTGAGCCATAACACATACACTTTATGTAATCCACATAACATGTACATATTATTGCCACTAAGCTTAGTATAAATAATGCATATGCATTATGTTTATTTTCAAGAATATGTACACATTATTAAAACTATAAACAAAAAAATAAAAAAAGGCTGAACCTACGGACATACTCATTTTAGTTTCATTTTCATACTTGCTCTGCGCTTCTCTTAGCTAAACCGTGATCATGTTGTGCTTAGAGGAGGAAAAACACACCTTGATCGCTTGATATCTCACCAAATCATAAATGCCTTTGTGTAGGGGAGGTAAGTAATCAAAAACCAAATCTATTAACACTGGATTTTGGTAAAAAATTATTTGCATTATTTAATTGTTAAATCCTATTTTTTTAACAACTCGTTACACTACAAGAGACCAACATGTTAACAATCCTCCTAACCCTCTGCCTAACCCTCCTAATGCTCCATCTAACCCTCCTCACCCTCCATCTAACCCTCTTAATGCTCCATCTAACCCTCTTAACCCTCCTAGCCTTCAAATAGTTCCACAAGATCCCCCAGGTAATCAAGAGGATCTAGTTGCACACATAGTGGAAAACAAAATAGAAATTGAACAAAAAATTAGGAAAATGATGGACCCCACATAAATTAACACCCACCACATTTATTTGACCAATACACTAGAGTCAATAATAGGTCAAGTTGACTTGATAATGAGTTAAATTGATAAATGGGCATCAAATAGGGATAGATGTAGGGCTTACTATGCTAACAAATTGTCAACACATGAGGTGAAGGACAAAGAAATATTAAAATACCTAATTTATACCTTATTCATCAACATAGAAACCAATGCACCTTTTCCAGCAACCATTAAACATTTTCTAATCAACTAATGCCAACACAATTTGATTAGAAACAATTTTTAGGGCTGATGGTGGATGGTGTTTGATTACCCACCATGTAACAACCATAAGTTCCCATTGTATTTTGAGGAAACTCTACTGCAAGTTTTTCCTCAATGAGATTCTCAACTATTTTGACTATGGTGAGTTTCAAGGTTGAGGGAAAGGCTCTATGCAGGATCGATCAAGTGCACATTGTGTGCCTAATCAGCTTACAAGGATCCCCACCCAAAAGCCATTTTAGCTCAAGATCTCATCTACGATAAAAGAGGACATGGAGATTAACACTTTGCATGCACTTAGTGTTCTTATTGATATACTCATTTAACATATGAGTAGGATTTATTAGACTGATGTTGGAGATACTCCACTTAGTGTGTGTACTCAACCTCACTATTGTAGATGTTATAGTGATATATGCACTAGACCTTTGGATGATGATGGTGGTGTTTATGAGGGCTTAGATAATATACTCATGAACAATGAGTTTTTGGCATTTACATTTGGTGTGCACACATCAATCACTACACATATGCAAGTATCTTTTATATAAATGTCATGTTAAATTTAAGTTATAATTGTATCTAAAAGATAACAATTAATTTACATATAAATTGAATAATATACATGTAATTTTTATGTTGTAGGAGGATACAATGCCTACACCTTTAGGTCCACAATTACATTTATGGATCTTAGTCAACCGATGTTTACATATGCAGATGTAGATTATGGGCCATCCACTACTGCATTTGTCAATGTTACTTAGCCACCACTTACATACACAAAGGTAAAATTTTGAGTTAATATTATACTCTATGTCAGGTTAACTCATTTTAGGCATTGTATGCATATAATATATGTGGTATTGGCATTGTAAACCTATATGGCATTCATCTGACATTCTATTGTGTTCTTATTTTGTGTGTGTGTGTGTGTGTATATATATATATATATATATATATATATATATATATATATATATATATATATATATATATATATACATACATACATATGTGTGTGTGTGTGTACACACACACACACACACACATATGTATGTTGTTGGGTGAATATTTTATCGCCAGCTAACTGATGGACAAAATAGGGTGTTTCAACCACATCATAAGAAGAATGGTCGACCAAATGTGTAAGTTTATCACATCAAAAGGGGATAAATCTTTCATATCATCAAGGGGAGGTTCCCTATAAATATGAGGCGCTACATACTATATATATAAGCAAAAAATAACACTCAGGGGTAGGAAAACACCATCCATCTCTCTTTTTCTAGAGATTATTTTCACAGACAAAGGAGAATTCTTGGTGAAATGACAAAAGGCACTTCTCTTCTTTCATAAGTGGTCTGCAACAAATGACATAAATCCTTTCTGGTAGGTAACTGATAAATAAATGAAACAGGGTGCAATAACCAGTAGAATGAGGTGTAGCGCAAAGTCTCCCTCTTAACTGCCAAAGAGTGAAATATACGAAAGACAATGGGGGCAACAAAGTCATCCCAAGATTCTTTACACAAAAATAAACTAAAAACACACACACACTAAAGACAATTATGGCAGCTCAAAGTCTTCCCATAGTTAGCTTCAAGACACCTTCTTGGTTACTTCCACTAGTTCTGCTTATTTAATTAAATGGACAAGAATGCATTCAAGAAACAGGCATAAGAACAATTTCTTCAACAACACAAGTTATTCCAGCACAAAGTCTGAAAAGTCACTTGCTTTCTCATTCAAATAATGAAATATGATTAACAGTCTGAGCTCAAAGTCTCAGTAATGCCTTTCAATTTGGGCAGAGTTTTGCTTCTGATAACAAAAAGATCTCCTTTGCATAAAATAAGAGATTACAATATATATCAGCCAAGAAAGACTTGGCACTTTGTTTCATGGAATGGCCCATGCTGCATAATGCCTTGAAAGCATTTTCAGTTCTATCAAGGGGCCATGCTGGAATAGGGCATCAGCCTTAACTGTGACATGTCAATTCATCTCAAATGTCTCCTTTTAAAGTATGGGCCGCCTTGTCATCTTCTTGATATGTGCACAGCTGTCCACTTTGCCTTTACTCGATGGAGAAAAATGGGCCACGTCTTTGAGTGTTTACGCGCTCAAATGTCTACTTGGAAGACTGTTCCACCTACTGGAATAACTCCCTTATAGATATTTCAGTATCTCTTGTAGCTTTCCCCTCTTTCCTATTGTAATTTGAGCTCTTGGGCTATCTTCTTATCTTCAGCAGGCTCTTTCGGCTTCTTCTTCAATTGGTCACTTAGTTTGTTCTTCAAGTTCTGCACCATATTTGAAAATAAATAGGCATTTCATTACCTTGAATTTGACATCCATGGGGACGTCACTGGTTGCTGGTCACTTGAACCACATTGAACCATGAGATTTCATTGGTTCAATGGTTCGGGCGGTCCTATCGGCTCCTTGGTTCAATCGCTTTCTTTCCTCTTCGGTTAAAGCTTCCTTAAACCTTTGAACCTTTTTTGGTTCAAGGTTCAACGGTTCAATCTCTTTCTCAGAATCCTTTATTTTTCTAAGTCTCTCAAACTTTGAAATTCCTTTTACTTTCTATCTTTGGAACCCCCCGAAGGGAAGGTGTCCCTTCGGGCCTTGAGAATGGTCCATTTCGTGGTCGTCGAAAGTCCCCCGCAAGGGTACTTGCCCTTCGGGGTCCTTTGGGCGGCCTTGTTCTTCAAATCCTTTGGAAAAAAAGTTTGAAGGAAATCATTCAGACATTTTGCCCGAAGGAAATCTTTCCTCTGCCTTTGTCACTTTTTGTCGAGCCTTTCAACATTCCTTCAGACATTTTGTCCGAAAGATTTCTCTTGTGAAATTTTACCATGAAAAATATTTCCAAAAGATATCCTTTTATTCCTTTTGATTGAACCGACCGATTGAACTGACAATAGTTCAATGGTTTAATACTATGTTTTGCTCATCCAATTAACCACTTGAACCAACCGTTTGGAACCATTTATTTGAACCAATTTTTTGAACTTGTCTTTAGAATCTTCCGCTTCCTTCCTTCGCTCGAAGTTTTCTTGAACCTTGGAACTTCTAAACCTTTGAACCATTTTGGTTCAAGGTTCAAAGGTTCAACGGTTCAATCTCTCTTCTTCAGAGTCTTCTTTTCATTAAGTCTTTTAAAGCCGTTTGAACTTTTCGAAGCGATTGAACTTTGAACTTGTCGAAGCGGTTAACTCTTTAAGTCTGCTGATGTCATTGAACCTTTGAATCGGTTGAACCTTTGAACCTTTGGAGGCGGGGTTCAATGGTTCAATGGTTCAATCTTTTGTTTGAAGCCTGTCGATAGACCTTTTAGTTGAACCTCGACGTTGAACCAACCTTAGAATTGCCTAAGTGTTGGGAACTTGTTTATTTGTGAGAGCTCACCTATTGAAGTTGTTGAACCTTTTGAACTTGCAAATCCCTTAGCTAAAAAAACTTGAATAATTGAAGAATTAGAGTGCTCATAAAATTTTTTGAGAAGGGAAGAGAGAATTTTGGCCTACAGGACAAAAATAGTTGATATGTTGTCCCCAAAAATGAGTGACAAATTTTGGGAACAACAGCTGGCTCCAATTGGGGAACTTCCTTCAGTCAAAATTTTGAAACAGTTGAGGGGAGTAGAAACCATAATATCTAGTGCCTTCATGTATGCCATTGGGATATGGAGTCATGCTACCCAAAAAGAAAGGTGCCAAAAATAAATGAAAATGAACAACACAAAACAAGCTAAAGACTATACAAAAATTATACATATGTACAAATAATTTTATTTGATACTTCAATAATTGAAGTGCTTTAGATGCTACCCATTGTGAGGTAGAAAAAAGGGTGTGTCATCTTGATACTTCAGTAGGAAACTATTTTCACCATTGAGCTGATGAATAGCAAACGAGCCTCTCCATAGGGAATTGAATTTTCTATGCATTCCCTTTGGTTCTCTTCTCTTGTCCCATAACAGGACTTGGTCTCTAATCTCAAAATCATAGGTTTTTGCATTCTAGTTGAAGAGCTTATTCACCAGACTTTGATGCACAGTGATTCGATCCACCACCATAGTTCACTGCTCATCTAGATCAGTCAAGCACATGATCCTTTTATCGATGGAGCTTTCATACGTCTGATCTTTGACTGCCTTAGCCAATTTGAGTGCTAGAAATTCTAGGGTGATTGGTATCTCTACATTGAGACCATAAAAAAGCTAGAAGGGTAACATACATATCACCCTCTTGGGTGTAATTATGTCTTCCTATAAAGCATTAACTAATGCTTTATACCATGTTCGTTGGTTATCATCCACCAGCTTTCTGATGATGGTCACTAGGTTCTTGTTGCTCGATTCTGCTTGGCCATTTCCTTGTAGAAAATAATTAGAGGAGTGGGAGAGGGTAATCTCATAATAAAAATAGAACTGAGTAATCTCTTGGGAAGAGAAATAGGCTGCATTGTCTGTCACAATCTTAGTTGGAACCCCAAACCTGAAAATGATGTTTTCCTTGAGGAAATTGCATACTACTTCTGAAGTATCATGCTTGGCTAGAATAGCTTCCACCCATTTGGTGAAATAATATGTGGCTGTGAGGACATAATCATGTCCAATGCTTGAAGATGGGTTTACAACACCAATGAAATCGATTCCCCATTGTTGAAATGGCTCTTCTATTACCACTGACTTACTAGGTAATGCAGCCAATTTGGGTCTTCCAATGAATTGTTGGCACAATTCACATCTTCGTACCTATTGGTATGCATCTTGGAATAGAGTAGGCCAGTAATACCTGGCTCATAGAATCTTATGGGTGGTCACAGGCATAGAAAAAAGTCTTCCATAGGCTAAATTATGGAAGGACTCCAAAAGTTGGTTCTGCTACTCTTTGTCCATGCAGCGAAGGACCACCCCATCGAGGTTCTTCTTATACAAACCATTGTCCCACAAGATAAAATTAGAAGCTTTTAACTTAACAGTCCTATTTTCTTTACGAGATAGGTGAGTAGGACACTCACCATAGGTAAGGAAATGAACAATACTCAAATATCACTCATTCGTGGTGGAGACAAAGAGGACTGTTGGCGTGTCTTCAATTTCTACTTCTTCATGCCCTGTTTCTTCTAGTCTGTTATCAACAATCAATTAGCATAGACCCCTTCCCTACACAAGATTCATTAGTTTGATAACAAGATCAAACTCTTGGATTTTAGCAATCTAATTGCCTCTTTTAGTTCTAAACTCCTGCTGAGTTAATATGGATTTAATTGTGGTATCAAGAATCAGGGTAATACTGTGTGAATTCAAGATGTAAAAATGGAAGTGCTTTACTGCCTTTACCACTGCATAAGCATGCTTCTCTAGATTTGAATATTTTAGTTCATGAGCTTTGAGAGGACAGCTCATGAAAGATATGGGAGACTCCACACCTTTGTTTTGTTGAACTAGAATTGCCGAAAGTGTGTGCTCAGAAGCATAATTGTACATTGTAAAATCTTTGGTATAATCTAGACAAACTAGAATTGGGGCATGGGCAATAGCTATTTTAATGTCTCAAAATGCCAATTTACCTTCTTCAGTCCAGCTGAAAGTGGCCTTTCCTTTCATCATTTTTACAATATGGCGAGTCTTCTCTGCAAACTCAGGGATGAACTTTCATAAAAAATTCACCTTTTTGAAGAAAGAGTGAACTGCAATCTTACTTGTGGGCAGAGTAAGCTCATAGATAGATTTGACTCTTTATAAGTCAATCTTTATGCCTTCTCAAGATACAATGTGTCTAAAAAGTTTTCCTTTCATTACCCCAAAAATAGACTTCTTAGGATTTAGAGAAATGCCATTCTAGTGACATCGTTCTAGCACTTGTTGACAATGGCACACATGATCAAGACGATGCTTGGAAAAGACTGTTAAATCATCAAGATACACCATAATGAACTTACCCATTTCATCTTTGAAAGCAAGGTCCATTTCTTTCTAAAAAGTGGTGCCAGCATTTATCAGGCCAAATGGCATTCTATGATATGCAAAGGTGCCTCAAGGTGTGGTGAAGGCAGTCTTATGTTGGTCTGATTCACCAACTTTCACTTGATTGTACCCTAAGAAACCGTTTAGCATTGATAACATCTCTGAACCAGTCACCGTCTGAAGGACTTGATCCATGATGGGCAGAGGGTAATTATCCTTTAGGGAGGATTGATTCAAATTCTTAAAATCTACGCAGAGGCAAATTTTGCCATTCTTTTTTTTCACAAGAACTATGTTTGCAATCCATGTGGAATGATGGATTGGAAAAATTATCCTAGCATTTAATATTTTTTATATTTTAGATAAAATAGTAACTAATATCTTTAGATTATACTGCTAGGATTTCTGCTTGAAAGGCACCAAATCACTCTTGAGAGGAATTTCATGGCAAATTTTTTCAAGCTTAATCAACTTCAGATCATCATAAGAGTATGCCAAAACATCCATGTAATGGCGAAGCAGTGTAGTAAATTTGAGCTTCTCTTCAAGAGTGCAGCACTTCCCAATGTTTACCATCTTGAGATTTTCCTTAGTACCCAAATTTATTTGATCAAACTCTAGGGAGGAGCTTGAATCTATTTTTTATTATTTGATGAACCTGTTGTGCTTGTCAAATAGCTTCTCAAGGGAAACCAATCTTTTGGGAATTTTATTCCCCTTTAGCTGTAGGAATTCCTCACCTGTGTCTAAACTTATTTCAAGGGCTGATTCAAGTTTCTAAGGCTCACTACCTTCGAAGTGAAGCTATTCAAAGCTGTCTTTTTGTTCTAAAAAGGCAATGATTTGGTAGTTGCCATTGAACATTTGCCAATAATTGGCATTATCAAGCATACTCGATCGAAAGACCAGTTTGATAGTGTACCTGTCTCCCTTAAAATTTGGGTGAGGAACTAAAAGAGTTGTAAAAATAGCTAATACATCAACTCGGTCATTGAATTCCTTGGGTATTTTAGAGATGCTGAAAGCATCAAAACTTTTAATTTGATCCCAAACTAGATTATGGTAATGACGTAATCTCTCATTTTTTGTTTGGTATAGGTTCCTAATCTGGCAAACCACCAGCTCAGTTTCTCCTTTGGTATGTAGGAGTTTGACCCCCCTGTCTTTAGCGACCTTCAATCTAAGCAACAATGATTCATATTCAATAGTATTGTTGGTATTATTGAATTGTAATTTATAAAAAAAGGGGAAAATATCTTCTTGAGGAGATATCAACACAATCCCAGCTCCTGAACTGGTGGAAGAATAACTACCATCAAATTTCAGAATCTAGACATCATTAGAAATTGATTTTGTTCTTAGATTTCTCTTTAATTGGAGGGGAGGATTCTTTTGCACTTGTACTAAATTTCATAAACCCTTCTACTATTCCGTCTGAACTAATTTTTAGATTGTCATTTTCAGAAGTTTCATCAACTCAAATAGGAACATCCTATGTAGTGAAGAAGTAATTACCCACGCCTAAAGATTCAAACAAAATTTGAGCTTCAGACATTGATATTTAAGTGACAACATATTTTGCCTCTTTTTCAGAGAGCAATCTCTGTATCAAGTCTTTGACTGGGATCCTCGCTTCAGATAGGTCCATATTTAACTTGCCACCATCTTTACAAAAAAATTGCTCAAGAAGAATGTCGTATGAGGCTGGGATGTTGGCCACCAGGACTGTCATCTTAATCCTCTTATCCAAGAATGTCGCAATGTAAATTGAGCGTCTTTGATTTGTCCCAGCAGTGGCACTTGTTTGTTCTCTATAGAGAAACATCTCCCAAAGGGCTTGGTCAGTGTGAGACCAAGGGATTCAGCTACTTTGGTAGGCATGACATTGTCAGATGTACCTGAGTCTATGATATAATTATTTAGCTGGTGTCTATTTATCAACAGGGAGACATAAAATATTTTTGTCTTCTTGAGAGTAGTAGGAGGAGTAATGACAAGGTTATTTTGGGTGGATGTGGGAGTCACCTTTAGAACAACTGATCCTACAGGGATGGTTTTATTCTTAACACATTGAACTAACTTATCCAACTGCTCAGGGTTAGATTGTAGGAATTTAAATTCAAACATTTAAATTTTGGTTTTCTTGACATAGTCGATTATATCAAATGTATGAAATGAATTAAGAACAGGGGAAGGCAGTTCATCCTTCTAGTTTTTAAGAGGGGAGGAACTGATTTGAAAAATTGAAGTTGAAGGTGAAGGTGTACTTGAGGTACTTACTTTTTTAGTGATCACCAGGTCCTTTGATTGAAAAGGCAGAGTGGTTCCCCGCTTAACAATTAAAATTGTTGGTTGAGCTCACTCCTTTGTTTTTTTCTTATCAGCTTGCTGGGCTGACTGGTTTTGAGACTGGGTGAATACAATGTATGACCCATCAAATGCTTCACTTTTACTTTTGAGTTCATCCTGGTAATTTAGAAAACTAATGTTGGAGTCGCCAACTGATTCTTCTTGATTTTTTGTGAAGAGATCAACATCATCTTTTGGGTTCAACTCAGGCTGGAAGGAGAAATCAGATTCTGTTTCAAGATATCCAACTGCTGAATTAGTTGGGGGTGCTTCAATGGCAAGTTTTCCCTGTGGAGGAGGAAGATGATTTTTCTGCCCTTGATTCTTGATAGTGTTGCCTTGATATGACTGATTAGGGAATGTCCTCTTTGGTATATCTCAGTATGAAGGAGGAGCATACATTTTTTACGCTATTTGGTTCCTGAGAGCTAGCAACTTATTTGCCAGCTTTTGCACCATTAAATTAGTGGTGCCTGTAGATGGATATTCAGAGGATGAAGAAGATTTACCTCTGTTAGGATCTCTCCTTATCTTCTCTACCAAGATGAGATCATCTTCCACCTCAGTAGCCAAATCCTGTGCTATAGCAAGGTCTATGTGGCCAACACATCTCAACAGAAAACTTACTTCAGACAGATGAGAATTGATAAAAAAACATTTAAGGTTTTTAGCTATTGGTTGAGCAATGGTAGGAATCCTATTCCTTAGCTTGTCAAATTTGGTAATGAAGTCCTTCATAGGTTCATGAGGCTCCTTATTCATTTGTGTGAGATGGGCCAACAGGGCATGCACATCTTCTGCAAGCTTGAACTTGGCTTCAAATTTGGCTTTGAGAGTGTTCCAATCAGTCACTGACCAAACTTGCAGATGGTAGAACCAATCTGTAGTAGTGCCTTGTAATGTCTCTATAAATAGTTTGACTACTACTCCTCGTACTCCATGCCTTTCACACCATAGGCTATGCTGAAGGATGTAATATGTTCATAAGATGAACTCTCCCATCACCAAAGAATTTGGGAAAATTCTTCCTTGAACTGCATGGTAGCTCATGTAGAGGTGAGTTAAATTGAGTGGGCCAAAAGAGTTACCCCAAGGGCCTTGAACTGCCATGATTTGATTACTGAAGAAAGGCATAACAAATGTCTGAGGGTATGTACTAATAAAGCTCTGCCAACAACAAAAATATATGCTTTGCCTGGTAGTGGAGACTTGACTTTTGTAGGAGAAAAACTCTTGGTTCACTGAAGGTGAGATGGTAAAAGGGAAAGGATTAAAATTACTTTGCTATACCAACTCAAATATAGGGTCAATAATACCTTTAGCTCTCTAGCTTCAAGTATATCTTGGATCTACTAGAGTGTAAAACTAAAATGGAAAGAACTGGAACTGCTTCAATTTAAAGCTTAAGGCTTCAAATTGTGTGTTCTTCCCCAATAGAGTCGCCAAAAATTATTGGGTGAATATTTTGTCATTAGCTAACTAATGGGCAAAATAGGGTGTTTCAAGTACAACATAAGGAGAATGGTTGGATAAATGTGCAGGTTTACCACATCAAAAGGGGATAGATCTCTCCTCTCATCAAGGGGAGGTTCTTTATAAATACAAGGTGTTATATACTATATATATAAGTAGAAAATAACACTCAGGGGTAGGACAACACCATCCATCTCTCTTTTTCCAGAGATGATGTTCACAGACAAAGGAGAAGTCCTGGTGAAATGACAGAAGGCACTTCTCTTCTTTCAAAAGTGGTCTGCAACAAATGGCAAGAATCCATTCTGGTAGGTAACTGATAAGTAAATGAAACAGGGCACAATAACTAGTAGAATGAGGTGTAGCATAAAGTCTCCACCTCAACTACCAAAGAGTGAAATATACGAAAGACAATGGGGGAAACAAAGTCATCCCAAGATCCTTTACACAGAAATAAACTAAAAACAC